>CM035425.1:142761504-143244004 GCA_020310875.1 Ceratopteris richardii | reverse complement strand
ATACATAATCCATGTGTGCGATCGATAACTGTAAAGGAAAGAAGTTAACGTGGTCCAATCAACTTTACGTGCGAAGAATCACTCAAATATTCCTAGCGACGTGATATCAGACAAGAACTTAAACACGATAATCAACATAAAAAAGAACCAAGTAACTGATACAAAAGAACTCAGCAACGAGGTTGTACTTGGGGAAATTGGGGCTATTCAATTAGGCATATGAACCTTAGATCAGGACGACACCTAAGAAAAGATATACAGAGTCTTAGGTCTTCAGAGGCTAGCATCAATCATACTGCTAGGTCTTGGGCCCAACAGTTGAGCCATTATTCGCACTACCCTAGCTCTGAAACTAGCGAGTTCGAGATGTCTCATGGTATAGAGAGACCTACAGGAAGTTCAGGTGTGCCATATTTACAAAGGTAGAAGGCCTATACAAGATGCAGCTAGAATACCTTAGGAACAACCGATTAGGTGCTTGCATCTATGAGGACGGTCTAGGAAGATCTGTGGTCCAAATTAAAAACCCTGATCAACCCATTGGACTAGAACACCCAGCAGTCAAGTTTGAGAATGGTGCTTACTTGGATAAAGAAGGAATCATATACACCAGTCACCCAGATAGGACAGACGAATTTGGGAATGTGATCCCAGAGACAAACATAGGTGACCTAGACCAAGGAAACATAGGTGAAGAGCCTAAAATACCTCGAGGTAAATCTGTTCTTACTAGAATTATCACACCAGAGTGGATTCCCCAGGTTAACAAGAGCATAGATATACTCTTGAACCGAGAGACTAACGAAGCCTTTTGGAGGTATAAGCCTGATCAGCCTCATGAGATAGGAACGATCACAATCTATGAGTTCAAAGATCCGGATAGCCCAGGCAAAGTGACCTATTTAGACAATAATTCGGAGAGGATCTTTGTGGTCTCAGAACATGGTAGGCATGCCTACACTTGGAAGGGAGAATTTATTTTCCCCCAACCAAGATCTAATGTTTCTTATGGCCACCTAGGAGCTGGAACGTCCCAAGCTCATGGAGCTCAAAGAGACAGGAATAGAGAAAAACCTGAGGTAAGTTTTGCTAACCCATTGGGAAGAGAAAGGATGAGAACAAAAACGGATAGAGAAGAAACCGAGAGACCAAGAGCCCCGAGGAACCTAAGAAATGCTGATGATTTTCCTTTGCCAAGGCCTAGGGAACACACCAGAACTTTGAGGCCAACTGTAGCTCAGTGATGAGTAGCACCTCCTTTAATGTCAATCTGGGGACACGTGAGGATGGTATGAAGACCTCGAACAAGTGATCGCACAAGTGCGTGAGTGAGAAGCACACTAACATGCACACACATACACACACACGCACACACATGGAAAGACAAAGAGAAAGACAATGGAGTTCTTTGGATTTCTTCAAAAGTGCTCTTACAAGTTCAAATCTATTACAATCTAACCTCAAAATGAGCTCTCTAGCTCTATTTATAGTTTTTGACTAGCTTTGGAAAATGAGCTCTCTAGCTCTATTTATAGTTTTTGACTAGCTTTGGCCCTGTCTAGACCTAGTGTTCGGCCTAGTTAAAATTAGGTTCTAGGGCCTATTTGAGGGCTCAAACGGAGTCTAAAAAATATGAAAATTGATAGGTATATACTTCTAATGCTCCTCAAGCTCAAGGACTCCTTGGCTTGCACAAAATGGAGCTACAAAAAGGTGAAATGGTATTTACAATGATGTAGAGTGACTAAATTCACTATTTAGGAAGTATTACTTCATGGAAAAATTTGGACGGCCTACTTCCCAGATCTTCGTTGACTACTTTGTCTGCTTGTGCTTTCTCTTCGCTCTGAATCCCTTCTTTGACTTCCTTGTCTTGTGAGTCCTTGGGTACCTTGACTGCTGCCAACACCCCCCCTCTCTCGCGTCTGTCATCTCTTACAGACCCTTGTTGAGTGGATCGTTGGATATAGTAATTCACGACATCGGTCGCCAAGTGATAAATTGATAATCTCAGTCCTTTTTCCAAATCGGTGAGTAGCGCATCCTAGTCTACTAGCCCAGGAACTTCCAGATGTGGCATACGTAACTTTTCTGAATGTAGAGCCTATTCCATAGCAAATAACTGTAATAAATGAGATGGTCTGGGAATGAATATCTCTGAATGATATTCCCAGAACCCAGTGATAAACATTTCCTCAAACGTTTGCTTGAAGCAGGCTGGTAGATACTTGATACAAGCATGCCATGCATAGACGACATTGATAGATGGTGTGGTGCTTATATTGTAAACAAGGTCTTGATTTCCTTCATTAAATCCGAGAGCCGAAAGATGAGGTTCCTTGACATTCTTAAAGGTCATGAATGTAACCAGCATTAGCTCAAAGATTTTGAGGCACATCTGTGCCATGACATCTGGTATATTCTTGAATCTACAAAGTACACATAGTTTAGCCACTTTTCACATCCTTTAACCGTCAAAACTGTTTTGGTGTACTCTGGCCAGGATCTTCTCGGAAAGACAGGGCAGTAGCATGGGTTATACTTGATGTATAAAAGCATGTTATTCCAAGTGCGTACCATCTCAGGGTATGTTTCAAGCAGACGGATCCTCCAGGTAGGTTGAAATATATTCCCATGCGTGGCACTTGCAAGGATGTCTTCTGGTGCAAACTGTGTCGCCGAGGTTGGTTCTTTTGTTGTGCGCTGCTTGATTTCAGCATTATAATCTGCCATTAAGACACAGAATGGAACATACAAATCATCGGACGTGCCAATCCACCTATGATGGGAGAGGTTTCTGAAGTAATCGGGTTTGATGACGATTTCTTCCGATTGGGACATCGATTGTATCTGTATTGCCACCCTCTCATCATGGGTTGTAGCCACCTTCTCTAACCTCTACATCCATTTAGGAGCTTCAATCTCAATTGTGTCCATTCCTTCTGTTGTTTGCTTACCCCCTGGTGCAGGAATCGGTATGTATGGGTCTTCAAAGATCTCCTCAACTTCAATTGGAACTAAGTCTTCAGGTTCCAGTTCCACTAGGGGAGAGGGTTAACGCTCATATTGAAGAAATTTATTTTGTAGTTCTGCCAGTTGTGCTCTGAGTTCTATGACTTCTTTAGATGTGTCTACTGCGGCTGTAACTTCTTTTGGACCGGTGAATCTTGCTGAGTTGCCAGTTGCTTTAGTAGGTCATCCCGCTCTCTTTCTAAGACAGCGTGTGCTTCCAAGAGATCGGCGTGTGTTTCCAATACGATTTGCATATTTGCCGATGGGATGGCCTTGAAATTCTCTGGGTCGATTTCTTGCGGTGAACCCTCCATTGCTGCTTCCAGGTTCTCTTCGTTCTGTTTCTGTAGTCGTTTATTTTCTTCGAGTGCTGCAGACATGTGCTTGCGTAGTAAGGCGAGGTTATGTCGAAGCTTGAGATTGTCTGTTATGTGAGTGTGTAACAGATCATCAAGTTGTTGTTTTTCTTCAGTATCTATCTGGGGTGGATTGGCGATTAACTGATCATGTTGTGCTTGCAATGTACTATGTTGCTGTTGTAATTGCCTCTTCTCCTTCTCTAAATTAATGAATCTCTCCTGTAGCGTTTCATGATTTCTGAACAAGCTCGTATGCTGGGCATCTAGATGCTGGTAATGCTGTTGTAGTTGAGTCATACATTGGTACATATTATTAAATACATTATTAACAGGAGTGGATGCAGGAAAGGTGTTGAATGCAGAGGGGTAGGGGAAAGGGAACGGGAGTGTGTATGCTGTGCTTGAAAAGGGTGAAGTGGGTGGTGGGGGAATGGGAGATTGTGGAAATATGGGGGGAGGGAGAGGTGCGGAAGTAGGTGATATGTCCATGATGTCATATGTGGATGCAGTCATGGGAGTGATTGTGAACATGGGAATTGTCGGTGTAGTGATGGTTGTGAAGGTGTAAAGTGGTGTGTGTAGCTGTGAATCTGGACCGCCAGGGAGCGTGATCGGGGGAATGGGAATTTCAGCGGCTACAGTTAGAATTACCGTGTCAGTGGTAGTATTTACAATAGGGGTGGTGATAGGTTGTGCGGATTGTGAGGGTTGACTCACAGTTTGTGCTTCGGTATGGGAAGTGGACTCTAAGGCGCTGCCGGTGGTGACACTGGTAGTGGGAGGTGAAGGTGGTGGAGTTGGAGGTAGGGGTGGTAAAGGGGGTGACGGGGGTGCACTTGAGGTATGGGCTTCCTCAGTGTCATGAATGGTTTGAGCTGTGCCCGTGGTCGTGGATGTGGTGCCCTGTGGTTCTGATACCAATACATTCATTTGTTTCCCTGATCGAGGGGGGCGTCTGCCGTATCTTCTCTCTGATCTGCACGAGTGTGCAAGTGCAATATGCACCATCTCAAGTACCCCTAATGCGTCAGCGATCATGTCAAGGGTTGCTCTGTATTGCTCATCCACCCCTTCCTCTTCAAGGATTTGGTTCATGAGGGCTTTTCCTGTTGCCAGGGACAGTTTGTGTTGTTCTTGAACTCGTTTGATGGTATCATACAGCTTTTTTTTCAGTTGCTTCGTATAAGCAGGGGCTCCTTCAAGTTCCTGTATAACTTCTTGCTCATATTCATGCTCTTCTTCATCGGACAGTCCTTCTTGTTCCTCCTCTTGCTCCTCTTCTGCGGTCTCCTCTTCATTATCATCCACTTCGACTACTTCTGGTTGGACTGGATGGGGTTGGTCTGTGGCTGTCTGTTGCCCGCTTGCCTGCTCTGCCTCAACTTCTAAATTAGTAGCATTAATTATTCTGGCTACCTGCTCATCAGTTAGATCTTCCAGTGAGAAGCCATGAGGGACCTCTAGGTCAGTGGGTATAGGTGGAAACACCAGATTCGGTCCTTCTGTGCTATGCCTTGGTAATCTGATAGTGAAGGGTTGCACTCGCCTTGGGAGTCGGGGAGTTGTCTCTGGTGTCAATGTAGCACCGTGGGCCTGTGCACAGGGCACCTGAACTGCTCCCCTCATTTTCTTGGATGGAGGCCCAGCGGTTCATAGTCTACGTTGGAATTCTTGCACCCTGGTCCAAACAAGTGCCCTTTGAATTGGCACATCATATGCCAAGCATCTGTAAACAATCCTTGTGAGAGCACATCCATAAAGTACTGACTTTTGCTTCTTATACCACCGTTGATGTGCCAAGTGTATTTGGTCAATAATCCAATGAGGCATGTTGATTGTCAAATCGAAGGAGTCTGCTAAATATAGACTGAACCAGATCTTCTTGGGTGGCATCGTGAACCTCTCTTGAGCAGGGAACGCGAAATGTTGCATGCACATGCGGAGATGAATGGCCTCCTTCTCTGTGGGGATATGCATGCCTTTCATGTCGAGAGCTTCCCTTACCAAATTGTTCGTCAATCTAAAGTGCTTCAGTTCATTACCTCTTGTAAGCGATGGTAGGACAAAGGTGCTATACCCCTTTTTCTCTTTACTGGGAGTGAGGGTGCTAATCAAATATGAACACCTTAGAAAGTCTGGCTTCGGTAACTGGGCTTTGAAGTAATCATATAGTCCCGCCTTCTTCCATATCGGTTTCAAACCTTCATTATTTTGAAGCCTCTCAAACTCTCTGGTAAAGAAATGATAATGACCCCAGCACCCGTTGAATTCTATTTCGGCCTCCCACAAATAAGTGCCGTCTCCAAGAGGTCCTGCCACATCACTGAACCAATGTGAGTTTTTGCTTACTAGTGATGTGTGCCCTTGGGGAGGATTCTGAACAGGTAGGGCATGTAAAGCTCTTAATGCTAGTGGTCTTTCTTCCTCAATGGGGAGGCTTTCAATGTCCACAATCTGAGGGCTGGTGCCTGCCTGGGAGCTAGTTCCTGCAGCCTCGGCCATTTCACTTCTTGTTTGCTGGCTCTGTGAGAATATAGAAGCATGTGTTAACATTGTAAAGGACAAGATAGAACAATTTTTTGTCCCCGTTACAACATTAACATGAGGTTAGTGAGAGGTTAGTAAGCCACTAAGTGCTTGGTGATCATGTGTGTAGTTAGAGACTGGATAGTCCTAGGAGCTAAATGGAAAGATGTAGTGTAAGAATGATGTAGTTAGTAGGTGGAGGTGAGTTTATAGGTGCGGGTCGGGGGGTTTATTACAAGCTTTGGGCAGCCAAACATAGTGGATGGCTTTCGGTTTTTGTTCGATGGAGACTCTCGAGGGCTTTGTGAGAGTGTCTGCTTGGAAATGAGGCTTTTTAGGGACCCATTTACAAGTGATTCTACTCGTGCTCATGGATGAATATGTGTTCATGCGTGATGTATAAGAATGGGTATCAAATGTTCGAGTGAGTGAACTATGTTGTACAGGGTGTGGTCTCTGTGTAGCTATTTGGGCCCGCAAGCAAGCCTTAGGCACCCAAATTTGTCTTAATTGTGGGCTAGCCTTCATCAACTTCTTGGGTACCCAGATAGACTTCACTTTCACCAAAGAATTTTTGGAAGACCTCTTATTAGTGTTCTGCTGTTGGTCACTAATAGGAAGTTGAGCCAATCATTGTGGCTTGATCGCAATAGGATGCTCGCCTTTTCGCACCCACACTTGTTTTGATGGTTGAGACACCGTGCTTTGTATTTTCTTTTGGCTGCGAGCATAAATCCTCTGCTTCCTCTGCGTTTGATCCACCTTTGGTTGCCGCGTCCCTATGGTTTTTGGAAAAGAAGGGAGCTCCATCGCATCCTTGACTTCTTGGTTGAGATAATCATCCCTCTGCATCACATAGTTTCGGACAAGAATAACATGGTCATCTTCATGTGTACTCCTGGAAGGACCAGGAGTGTGTGACTTTCCTAGTTCCTTGAGTGCTCCATTGTCTAACTCAACTGTAATTCGATGCTGATTTACCCATACCTGAAGAAGTCCACTTCTTAGGTTTAGGTTGATTGCATGATCATAGATCCAATCTTGACCCAAGACAAGGGGTTCAGTGAGATCCTCATCTTGACACACTAGTACTTTAACTGTCAGTAAAACATCTTGAATATAGAGGGGAAGTTCCACCTCGCCCATGCAAGGGGTCTCCACACCTCCCAATCCTATGAGATATGCTTCAATGGGATTGATACTTAAGTTCAACTTTTGACAGTAAGAAAATTTAACCGCACTAGTGGCTGCACCTGAGTCAATCAATGCCCTTATAGTCCTTGCACTCTTTCCTTGTCCTATCTCTAAGGTTACAAAAGGACGTCGATCAATTATTCTATGAGAGCTAATGCATGAAACTTCACACATAGCCATATGATATCCTAGGTGCGCATAGTCATCTGTCCTAGGCTGATCTGTACCCTGTCTTCTCAACTTCATTCTCCGGATGCGTTCCAAAGCTTCTGCCTGTGCTTCTTCTCGAATTTGTTTTTCTTCTTCCTTGCGTTTCTTGGCAGTATTGAGTCGATTTAACATCTCCTCTGTGAGAGGTTCTTGATATAATTTGACTCTGCATCCACTGATGTAACTAGGGAGGACATCACCTTCTAGTGTAGCTAATTGAACAGCCCCACTTGTGGAGATCCTATTGATGATCATGGGTCCATAACCTCTCTTCTCAATTTCCGTGCATGTTGCTTCAAGTTGTAGACTAAGACTAGATCTCCTGCCTTCAAGCCTTTGTCCTTAACGTGGGCATCAAAGTATGCCTTCTGTCTCTTCTTAGCTGCATATATTCTAGCTGCAGCTCTTAGTCTTGTTTCACCTAGTCGTTCTAGATCAAAAATCCTCGAAGAGAGTTCATGACCCGTCCATTCATGCTCCTGTGCTACTTTCAATGTAGGTATCAAGAATTCCAATGGTAGCACTGCATTTTGACTGAATACCATCTGAAAGGGTGTGGCTTGGAGTATCAGTTTTATTGTCAGGATCTTTCTCATGCGCATACAAAGATTATGGATGCAAAAAACACATAGAGAATAGATGCAACAAGAGACGAGACCGAATGCAAGATTGGGTGCAATCTCCCCCCATGCACTCTGTTTCGACAGTCCATAGAGTGCATGTATTTATAGGAATTTTGATTACGTCAAAAAGAATGGCTACATGAGGGCTGCTTCGAAAAGCAAACGTGAAACTAAAAGTTGGTAACTTTTACAGAAAGCCATTGCTTTGAATAACAAAAACTGCGGTCTACAACGACCCTTATTCTAACCATTACTTTTTTAACAATAGAACCTTCTATGCAGGTTTATTTACAAGCTAAATAATAATTATTCGGATTATTGATATCCGCCCTTTCACGCCTTGCATGCTCCTCAGGAACCTTCAGCTGCTATATCAGAAACATCAGACACACATTAATACATTAATAATATAACACTTTAACAATGCATTGTTCAATAATATACAACATGCCTCTCAGTTGACAAGCAACTGACCTCAGTTGATAAAATAATTTAACACTCTAACAATTACAATGCATTGTTCAACATATTCCATGTTACATTCCAACAATAACAATGCATTGTTCAACATATTCCATGTTACTGTTACAATCCAACAATGCATTGGCCAACATATTCCATGTTACAATCCAACAATGCATTGGCCAACATATTCCATGTTACTATCCAACAATGCATTGGCCAACATATTCCATGTTACAATCCAACAATGCATTGTTCAACATATTCCATAAGTTATAACATGCCCCTCAGTTGAAAAAGCAACTGACCTCAGTTGATAAAATAATAAACATGGATGGCCAGTCACATGTTTCATCACTGAATAAAAAGAATAGGCATGTGCCATGTAAAATCACATGCATGGAAATGTTCATGGAGCTGTTACATTAATGTGTTATTGAGTACCTGTGCGTGTAGTAGTGACATCATGATCAATGATTGTCTCAAGAACTAGAAACGTGATCTTGAGCAATAAAATCAGCCATCAGAATGTCGGTTTGGGTGAGGGATATGGGAGTGGGAAGCTTTTTACCAAAAACAATGTTAAAATCTAACATCACGATCAGATAACATTACTTTAGGGAATCCATGATGTGGGAAAAAGCATTTTATGAATAATTTTGCAGCTTGGAAGACTGGTGATAAAATCCATAGAAATTTGTTCCCATTGTGTGTTTGGAATGGGAAGGGGCATTAATAATCCAAATGGTTTACCATAATGACACTTTACACGTTGACATACAATGCATTGAGAAACATAATGTGCAATATCTTTTTCCATGTGTGGCCAAAAGAAGAAATCTTTGCAGGCGGAAATGGTGCTTTCTATGCCTCTATGACCCATGTAAGATGGTTCATGCATTTCTTTGATGACAAAATCTTTAAAAGCCTGAGTTATGCATAATCTAAGTGGAAAATAAAGAAAACCATTATGAAATGTATAATGTTCATCAGATAAAGATGCACCATTGTTGAAGTCATGCCATGCACGTGAAAAATAAAAATCATATGCATAAGTGGAAATCATTTGTTTGAAAAGAATGAATTTGGATAGCAAAAATACTATTCAAAACAACAGAATGCAAAGGAAAACGACTAAGAGCATCAGCTACAACATTAGCTTTACCATGCTAATATTGTATCATGGGTTGGAAATTTTGAATGAATGATGCCCATTTAAGATGCCTATCAGAGATTAAAGGTTGACTTAATGACTGCTTAATAGCCTGGTTATCGGTTTTTAATTAAGACCTCTCAACCCATAAGATAGTGTTTCCAAATTTGTAGAGCATGCACAACTGCTAACAATTCTTTATCATACGTACTATAATTCTTTTCTGAGGGCTTAAGCTTCCTACTCTTAAATGCAATGGGATGGTCATTTTGCATTAAAACAACACCTATTCCTGAACCACTAGCATCAGTAACAACATGAAAGGGTTGTGAAAAATCATGTAATTGTAAAACAGGTGCATGTGAAAGTGCATTTTTGAGTTTTTCAAAGGACTGTTGTTGGATAAGTCCCCATGCAAATTTTATTTTCTTTTTCAACAACAAGGTAAGAGGCAATGCTAAATAAGAAAAATTTCGAACAAACTTCCTATAGAAACTAGCCAACCCAAGAAAAGAACGAACATCATTGACTGATTGTGGTGTAGGCCATTCTACTATAACTCTAATCTTTTTCGGATCCACATGCACACCTTCACTTGAAATAATAAGTCCTAAATATTCTAGCTTACGTTAGAAGAAGTAACTCTTTTCAGGATTAGCATAAAGTGTGTTCTCTCGTAACAAATAAAAAATTGTTTCAAGATGCTGTTCATGTTCACTATCATTCTTACTGTAAACAAGTATATCAGCAAAGAATACAAGAACAAAAGCTTGATAATCAAGAAAAATATTGTTCATCATTTGTGCAAATGTAGCAGGGGCATTAGTAAGTCCAAAGGGCATTACCATAAATTCATAATGGTCAGTTTGAGTTCTAAATGCAGTCTTAAAAATATCACTTTGTGTCATACGAATCTGATGGTAACCCGATTTTAGATCAATTTTACTAAAGACACGAGCTCCTTGTAACTTATCTAAGAGATCATCTATTCGAGGAATAGGATATCTATTCTTTATTGTGATCTTGTGAAGGGCTCTATAATCAATGCACATGCGATAAGTTTTATTCTTCTTCTCTTCTAAGAGAACTGGTGATCCAAATGGGGAGGAACTAGGCCTTATAAGTCCTTTCTGTAGTAGGTCTTTTACTTGGTTTTCTATTTCCTTTTGGTGTAGTGGGCCATGTCTATAAGGTGCTTTATGAGGAGGAGAACTACCAGGGACTAAGTCTATGCTATGGTCCAAGGATCCTCGAGATGGTGGTAGTTCAGAGGGTTACTCAGACATTAAACAATCCTTGTAAGTACTCATGAAAGATTTATATGCATCAGGAAGTGTATGAATATAATCATTGATGACATTGACAAAAACAATGCATGAGTTGAATCCTTTCCTAAATGCATGCTTTACTTGAGTGTGACTAATCAATGGAAACGGCTGGAAATCATGATGTGCAGACAAAGTAATGATTTGACCTTTGAATTCAAAGTTAAAGGTATGCGTATGGTAATCAATACGTGGGTTATAATGGTGACGAAAAGGCATACCTAGTATAACATCATAAGATTGCAAAGGTGCAATTAAAAATGTTCGTGAATCAACATATGGGCCTATGTTAATCATAACATCTTGCAATTCTCGTGTTACATTATAACGACTACCTTGAAATGTAGCTTTCACTTTATATAAGGACGAAAACGTTTGTAATTTAAGTTCCTGTACTAATAAATGTGAAATGAAGTCGTGTGAACTACCATCCTCATGTAGAATTTTAACTAGTTTGTTATTTATTGTACCCTACATGCAAAGTAGAGAGTGAAGAGAGATATCGTTACCCAAGGTATTTAAGTCCTTCTCCAATGATTCCTCTGTCCAAACAGGAGGAATTTCTTCATTATGGACCTCCATGTTATGCAATTGAGTTGTAGCTGGTTTCATGTGAAGAGGTCGCAATCTGCACCTTATTTTTGTATGTCCAGGTTTACCACAATTCCAGCAGGTGATTCATGGTCGCTTCTGTTGGGAATCCACTGCTGAAGTTTGAAGGTTAGGTGGTTTGGTTGGTTGGAGAGATGAAGCAATAGGTGGAGTTGAGGAATTGGATTGTGGAGGATGAGGAAAACTAGGGTAAGATGGGGCATTAAAAGTACGCTTCATAGGGAATGCAGGTTTAACATAAAGTGGTCGTAGGGTGTGAAGCTTAGCTTGGATTCCCACCTCCAAACCAACTACCGTCGTAAGGTTGTCTGCCTCAGTTTGTATCTGTTGGAGGACTTTGTCACGTTGTCGGATCTCATTTTGAGCTCCTCGAAGCTCATGCCATAAAAGCTCTAGTTGTTGTTCAAGTGTTGCCTCAGGTAGAGGTGAATTACTATAATCCTCCATGGTGCTCTTGGACCCTTAAGCTAGTGCTTTCCTCTCGGGATGTACCCTCAGGAAATGTACCCTAGCAGAAAAGTACCCTATCTGGATGTACCTTGATGTACCCTGACAGGATGTACCCTGTCTGGATGTACCCTGGTGTACCCTGGGAAGTATACCCTGAGGAGATGTACCCTGAGACGCGTCGCGTCGCATCGCACCGTGCCGCCTTCAAAAGTAAAAAATGAAAGTTATGTTAAAGATAAGAGGAGAGAACTTGAGTGACAACTCCAAGAAAGAGTGTAGTGGTAAAAGTACTTCCCTTGAAAGTAGGAGGTTGTGGGTTCAAATCCTTCTACCTTAGGGAATCTAAACCACTCTATTGCCACTCAAAAATTAAAAATTGCCTCGCACGTAGCCAACAGCTGCCAACGGTCGCCAAGGGAGCCTTGGGTGCCAATGTTGCCAATGTATTGCCTAAGTTCTTTGCCTAAGTTCTTTGCCTAAGTTCTTTGCCTTAGTCGACGCCTTGGAGTAAGCCGAAGGAGTAAGCCGAAGGAGTAAGCCGAAGGAGTAAGCCGAAGGAGTAAGCCGAAGGAGTAAACGTAGGTGTAAACGTAGGAGCAAACGTAGGAGCAAACATAGGAGCAAACGTAGGTTCTAGTTCTAGAACTGGAACAAAAATAGAAACAGAAACAAAACCAAAGACGAAGACAAAGACAAAATCGGAATCGGAATCGGAATCGGAATTGCGTACAGAGAAAAGAACCCTTTGTATTGACGCGTGCAGAGCTCTGATACCACTATTGTCAGGATCTTGCTCACGTGCATACAAAGATTATGGATGCAAAAAACACATAGAGAATAGACGCAACAAGAGACGAGACCGAACGCAAGATTGGGTGCAATCTCCCCCCATGCACTCTGTTTCAACAGTCCACAGAGTGCATGTATTTATAGGAATTTTGATTACGTCGAAAAGAGTGGTTACATGAGGGCGGCTTCGAAAAGCAAACTTGAAACTAAAAGTTGGTAACTTTTACAGAAAGCCATTGCTTTGAATAACAGAAACTGTGATCTACAACGACCCTTATTCTAACCGTTACTTTTTTAACAATAGAACCTTCTACGCAGGTTTATTTACAAGCTAAATAATAATTATTCGGATTATTGATATCCGCCCTTTCACGCCTTGCACGCTCCTCAAGAACCTTCAGCTGCTATATCAGAAACATCAGACACACATTAATACATTAATAATATAACACTTTAACAATGCATTGTTCAATAATATACAACAATTTTATAGGCCACTCGGTATGCCCACACAGCATGGTGTAGCTGTTTATCCCAATCAGAGCGTTTATTATTCACTAGTTTGTTCAACACATTGCACAGTATCTTATTTCCGCTTTCGGCTTGCCCATTAGCTTGTGGGTGATAGGGGGCAGACTTCTTGTGTACTACCAAGAACTCGTGGAGCATATTTTCAATAACTTCATTCAAGAAGTGAGTCCCTCTATCACTAACTAGCTCTATAGGTAGCCCGTATCTAGTGAACACATTCTCAAATAAGAACTTAGCGGTCGTCTGAGCATCATTCTTTGTCATAGCTTTTACCTCTACCCACTTGGTTAGATAATCTGTGGTCACAATGATATATTCAGCATGTGAACCCTTAGCTGGGGGATTAATCGGACCAACAAAGTCTATTCCCCACTTAGAGAATGCACGTCCATCCATCATAGGTTTCAAAGGCATCTCATCTTTGCGTATAGGATACTGAGTTCGCTGACAGACATCACACCGCTTCACATAGGTATGTGCATCCATGTGAAGGGTCGGCCACCAAAGACCTGCAAATAGTATAGCCTTGATCACTCGATCTCATCCAAAATGTCCTCCTGCTACACCTTGGTGAGCAGTTTCCAAGATCTTAAGATATTCACTCTCATGGACACATAGTCTCAGGTAACCATCTTTACCACTTGTATAAATTATCACCAATAAGTGAGTAGTCTAGGGCTTCTTGTTCTAAACTTCTTTGCCTCGTCAGGGTCATATCTTGAGGGAATGTTTTCGTCCTCAAGAAGGCTACTAGTGGTTCACTCCAATCTAGCACTATGGACACTTGATAAAGAGTGGCATGCTCCACGGGTGGTTTAGTGCAACAGATTGGGCATCTTTTACACATCTTATGTACATCAGCTTCATAGTAGGCCAATGCACTCTGAATCTCCTTAGTGTCTGTAAAGTTCTTTGCCTCGAATGGTGTTGCTCTAATGCACCTACATGTGCTAATTGCAACCATTTTGTGTACTCGTCCTCTTCCACACAACAAGCCAATATCCCTTGATCTGTCTGTTTGTACACACTTCCTGCCATGATATGGTACTTCTGGGCTTTTACTACCTCCCTGTCTTGAGTGTTTATGACTGGGTGGTTAGGCCCGTATGTCAACACTAGCACTAATGTCTTAGCCCATTGAGGTACAACTTCCAAATTAAACAAGTAAGCATTAGGAAGGTCATCTGATACTCCTTGTGGGGCCTCTCCAAATGTGAGTCTAGAGAGGTGGTCTGCTCTCAAGTGAGTCCTACCTTTCCTCACCACAACCTCAAAGTCATATTCCATTAGCAAGAGAAACCATCTTACTAATCTGCCTGTATTGCATGGTTGTTCACTAGGTACAGCAATGCCTGATGATCAGTAAAAAATTTAAACTTGTTTGCAAGCAAATAGTATCTAAACTTTTTAACCGCATACACCATGCCTAATCCTTCTCGTTCAGTGGTAGTATAATTTCGTTCAGCTGCATTCGATTGTCTACTAGCATAGGCAATTGGAAGATCCATATTACCTTCACCCGTAGGTTGTGCAAGCACACATCCAATAGCATAATTGGATGCATCTACATGAACATGAAAGGGCTTATTCCAATCTGGTGTGGTCAAGATTGGTGCTGAACACAATCTTCTTTTGAGCTCGTTGAAAGAGTTTTCACATTCATCAGTCCACTCAAAATTAGTCAAAAGTCCGTACAGAGGCTTTGCAATGATGGCGTACATGTGTATAAAGCGTCGGTAATAACCACAATGCCCCATG
The DNA here is from genome assembly GCA_020310875.1 of Ceratopteris richardii. Classification (NCBI taxonomy): domain Eukaryota; kingdom Viridiplantae; phylum Streptophyta; class Polypodiopsida; order Polypodiales; family Pteridaceae; genus Ceratopteris; species Ceratopteris richardii. The sequence goes on along the minus strand of CM035425.1, from coordinate 143,229,000 downwards.
AAAGCTTGTACTTCCTTGACATTCTTTGGCCTAGGTAGCTCTGCTATGGCTCTCACTTTCTCCTCATCCGTGGATATGCCATTCTTTGACACTATATGTCCTAGAATCTTGCCTTGCCTGACCATGAAAACACACTTTTCTGGGTTCAAGCAGACTTGATATTCTTTGCATTTGTCAAAGATTTGTCTGAGTTCAAGAATATGTGTTTGTCTAATGTTGGAATGAGCACAAAGATCATCAACATAGACTTCCAAATTCTTCCTCAAGAACTCTTTAAACACGTGGCACATCAATCTTTGGAAGGTTGCAGGAGCATTGGTAAGCCCAAATGGCATTACTCGAAAGGCGAATATGCCCCACTCTGTGGCAAAAGCTATCTTATGCTGATCTTCTGGAGCTATGGCTACTTGATTGTAGCCCGAAAATCCATCAAGGAAGTTTTACACTTCCTTGCCTGCTACTCTTTCTAAGAGATGTTCAGTGATAGGAAGCGGATAGTTATCTCGAATAGTGGTTGCATTAACCTTCTTCAAGTTAATGCACACACGTAACTTTCCGTTCTTCTTGGGCACAACTACGATGGGGGATACCCACTCCGTGTGCTCAATTTCATAGATGAATCTAGCTTCTACTAGTCTATCTATCTCCTCCTTGATCTTAGCAGCGTAGTTATCGTTATATGTGTATGGCTTTTGCTTAGAGGGTTTGGCATCTGAGGTCATGGGGATAGTGTGTGAGCATATGTCAGGGTCTACTCCTTTCAAATCCTTATAGCTCCACGCGAATACATCTCTATACTCCCTTAGCAAGGCTATCAACTCCTCCTCTTCTTCTTCCGTCAGGTCATGTCCTATGTAAGTACATCTCTCCTCTCCTTCTTCTATGGCTACAACTATTTTCTTGGTGGTTTCTTTGTTATCATAGGCCTCTCCTGATTGCGCCTCACGTTTAGGCATTCTTATCATGACTCTCTTATCGTCTATTTCATATTTTTTAAAGTTTTCAGGGACCTCAAACAAAGATTCTTCCTCTTCTAGTGTAACTTCTTTCTTCTTCCTCTTCTTGCCCTCACTCTTGGCGGTTACTTGTGTAGTTAATCTTACATCATTTGTGAACTCCTCATGTCTCTGAGGGTGAACTTCAACTTCATAAAAGTATTCTTCATTTGATGCAAAAGGTGGGTCCATAATGATTGACTCTAGATCGGAGTCACTTGCATCCTCAAATGCATCAGTGCTAGGTTCACATTCTTCCGGAATCGAATCTCCCATGATTGGCTCTGTTGAGAAAACTGAAATGTCATAGCCTTCCTCGTCACAGTGGGGTGTCCATTGTTCTTCATTGATGGCTACATCCATTGTTGCTAAAATTTATGCCCAGCTGTGAGGTTCAAATTCTTCGTCAGGAAATACTACAAGTGCATAGGCTGGGTCTTGAATTGATCTATGGGTTTCCTTCGCACCTATCTCTCTGGCTTTTTCTCTCTTCTCCTCTTCTACTGCAACTTTACACATCCACAAGTGGCTGTCTTCATGCATCCATGAGTATCCTGATCCTATGGAGTGCACATACTCAGTATCATCTCTAGCTCTATGGATGGGGTTCCATTGAATGGGGGGTACATCCCTATGAGAGTAATCTTTGAGATTCACTTTGGTCGTGACACCTAAGTGTTGCAAATACAAGGAATTGGTTCCCCAATCCTATACCACTTGCAACTGTCGCATAAATGGTCTTCCCAAAATCATCTCATAGGCATGGTTCTTGTTGAAATCGCATATAGAAAAAGTATGCTCAAACTCAACACCACATGTGGTGAGAGTTATTCCTTCTAGCAATCCTAAGGGTCTCTCTATGTGACCGTAGCCATTTGCAATTTCATTCTCATTGGCCTGAGTGCTGGCTTGCCCCAACGCTTCCATAGGGAAGTGGTAGCAATTGCAACTCCTGCGCCTGAGTCCAGAATTGCCTTGGTTGTGTACCAATGGTGGGTAATGGGAAGATAGGTGTTTCCTTCTTCTCCTTCACTCATGTCTCCTATCTTGTCCAAGGGTATTTCTGGCACTGTTCTATGAGATCCTTCCTGGGAACGCGGTTTAGCTATCTCTGGTACCTGTTTGGCTACATGTTTCCACTCTGGCCTAACCTTGAGTAACTCTTCTAAAGTGAGATTGCACTACACTTTAGTATTCTTTACTACCTCCGTATTCCTAGGTATGACCGAGTCTTCATTTCATACCATGACTGTGGGTGCTCTCATACATGTGGACTTTGCTTCCCATGGACCTGTGAAATGGGGTAATTCTTGTAAAGAATTAGACTCAAAGTCTAATCTCTCTTGAGATTGTGCACTCTCCTGCTCTCCATAAATGGAAGGAAGATCTTGTGGGAATTGCTCATGTGCATCATCCACAAGTTCAAAGGGAGGAGGGACTTCACTCTCTTTAGCCCATTTTTCTTCTTGAATCTCTCGTAGAAATTCGGGTGAGTACCGATTCATAGAAGAAGATGTGTCTGGCTCTGTGGAGTTGGGCACATAGGCTTCCTGGGCAGGAAGGCTTACTTTTTCACTTGGTTTGTCCTTATTTTGAGAGGCGGGTTCCTTTCCTGATTGTGCAATTAGCCTCTCCAATCTTTCTAGCAGTCCATCAAAGTGCAACTGCGTCTTAGCTGAACTAGAGATGTTGAAGAGGCGACTGGCTTCAAACATGGTTTGAGCCAATTCCACCATCTTAGCACAAATTTTAGTTCATTCAATCTCTAGTTCGGCTCTAGGGTAACACTTTTCATGATCCGTTACATTTGGCCCTTCTTGGATTCTGGCCTGATATGCCTTAAGCATCATATTTAGGTCCTCGGGAGTGGGATCTGCTAGGACTAATCCTACTCTAGGGGGTGGTGGGGTTGCATGAGGTGGGTTGTAAGGTGGTGGATGGGATGGAGATGGGAATGGTGGAGGTGGGGTAGTGTGAGAGTGAGGTTGAGAGGTGAGTTCAGTTATCTTGGCTCTCGTTTCTCTTAGGCTTGCCTCAAGTTCACTCATCTTCTTTGCCCATTGCCTTTTCATTCTTTCGTGGCTATCTCTCCAAGCTCTAGTCCTCTTCTTGGTCATGCTCTCAGTTTCACTAACCTCAGCATTTTTTTCCTGGCCTAAACTTTGGTTCTGCTGCAAGGCTTGAGCTCTAGTGACCACTTGCACTGGTGCAATGGAAGGCACACTCCCTGTGGAGTCTACAACTAACCCAATAACATTAATAGGAGTGATTTTTGGCATATTATTGGGATTCTTTGGGCAATCTCGTAAGAGATGCTCCTTTCCACAATCTTGGCAAAAGCCCTGGATCGTTACTAGCTGGGGTTGTGTAGGTGCAGGCATGGGGCAATCACGAAACTGGCTGAGGTCTCTGTTGGGCTTGATATTGTGGTTGGTAGGTTTGTTGAGGTCTGGCATACTGTTGTGGTGGGTATTGGTTCTAGTGTCTGTCCTGTTGTGGATATGGTTGAGGGTAAGTTTGCCTAACCGCTTGCTTATTGTATGGGCAATCTTGTGCTGTGTGATTAGTGTATCTCCGTTCTATAGTGCAGTATTGGCTACTGGGATTCACTTGGGGTTGAGCCATGATGGGACATACGTTCGCCATATGGTCACCACCGCAAATATAGCACCTCTTAACTGGGGCAAATCTTGGGATTTGTTTGCTGGAGACACCTAGTTTTTTAGCTACTTTCTCAGCGAGTTCCTCAATAGATGTGGATTGCGAGGAAGAGAGGGTAGAATAACTATCTGAATCTTTGCAGATTTTTGAAAGCTCTAATTCCTCCCCTAGGTTATCCTCGATGTGGATGCACATGCGTACACACCCTTCTATGGTCCTCGGGTCCTTTAAGTACACATATGATCTCAACTTTGTACTTAGCAGTCCATCTAGGAATAAAGCCATTTGTTTTGCTAGTGTGGGTAACTCAGCAACAGGACATCTCTCTAGATATTGCCTAAACCTTCTTCCTGCAAGTCTGACCATCTCTTGAGGGGTTTGCTTGAAGCTATGAATCAATGAGGAAGTGTTATGCCTTATGCCACTCTTAGAAAATTCAATAATGAAAGCCTCTAGAAGTTGGTCTATGTTCCTGAAGTGTCTTTCATTTAGTGGTTGAAACCACGTAAGAGAAGTGTTCCTAAGAGTTAGACCAAAGGCATTGTATTGCGTGAATAAGTCCTCCACTTGTTCAGCTCTCAAGACTTGCCTAAATTCGGCCACATGATCGTATGGGTCTCCAGTGCCATCGAAGTAATTCTTCATGGACTTAACCAGTTGTGTAGGTCTCAAGGTTCTAGTGTATTCCCTAGGCCTCAGCAAGGGAAAATCCTCAGCATTTCTTAAGTTCCTTGGAACTCTAGTTCTCTCTGTTTCTTCTCTATTCGTCTCTGTTCGCATTCTTTCTCTTCCTATTGGGTTGGCAAAGCTCACTTCTGGCCTATCTCTACTTCTATCCCTTTGAGCACCATGAGCTTGGGATGTTCCAGCCCCTTGGTGGCCAAAAGAGACATTAGATCTTGGTTGGGGAAAAATAAATTCCCCCTTCCAAGAGTAGACATGTCTACCATGTTTTGTGACCACAAAGATCCTCTCTAAAGTACTGTCTAGATAGGTCACTTTGCCTAGGCTATCCGGATCTTTGAACTCATAAATAGTAATCGTTCCTATCTCATTAGGTTGTTCAGACTTATACCTCCAAAAGGCTTCATCAGTTTCTCGATTCAAGAGTAGATCTATGCTCTTGTTGTCCTGGGGAATCCACTCTGGTGTGAGGATTCTAGTAAGAACAGATTTGCCTTGGGGGGTTTTAGGCTCTCCACCTAAGTTTCCTTGCTCTAGGTCACCTATGTCTATCTCTGGGATCACATTACCAAATTCATCTGTCCTATTTGGGTGGCTGGTGACTACGTATATGGTTCCTTCCTTGTCCAAATATGCTCCATTTTCAAATTTCACGGCTGGATGTTCAATTCCAATGGGTTGGTCATGGTTTTTAATCTGGACCATAGATCTTCCTAGGCTGTCCTCATAGATGCTAGCACCTAATCGGTTTGTCCTAAGGTATTCCAGCTGCATCTTGTAAGGGCCTTCTACCCTATGTAAGTATGGCACACCTGAACTTCATGTGGGTCTCTCCATACCTTGGGACATCTTTGACTCACTGGTCTTAGAGCTAGGGTAGTACGAATGATGGCTCAACTGCTGGGCCCAAGACCTAGCAGTATGATTGACACTAGCCTCTGAAGACCTAAGACTCTGTCTATCTCTCCCTAGGTGTCGTCTGGATCTAAGGTTCATATGCTTAGCTGAGCAATCCCAATTTTTACCCAAGGTACAGCCTCGTTGCCGATAAATGTGTATCAGTCACTTGGTTCTTTTTTAGTTGATTATTGTGTTTATGATCTTGTCTGATATCACGTCGTCAGGAATACTTAAGTTAATTTCCACTGTTTCAGTTGATCGTTCCACGTTAAGTTCCTTTCCTTTAAAGTTATCGGTCACACAGGTTATCTCTTGACTTGAACTTGACTTCTTAGATAGTCTTTGACTTGTCTCGTGCCTATCATTGCCCTGACTTACTTCTAGCACTATTCACGTGTAGCCTAAGCTAAGAATTGACAAAGGGAGTTGAGAGTATTCCAACCTCACTTGCAAATCCCTTGCTCTTTGGTGCTCAAGAACCCCGTTCTCAAGCTTGCAGAATGCCCTTGCTTTGGATGCCTCCTAATGCTCTCAGTGGACCTATAAAAGTCCCAAAGTTAGCTCAAGACTTAGATTCAAATGACTTAGCAAATCACTTCCATTCATGCTATTTAGAATCCATATCAATTTGCCCTTTGTCTTTAAGGCAAACAATTCTATAGATCCCTTGGTTTTGTTCCCCCTGGATATGGTCAACTTCAAAATACTATATCTAATAATCTCCACGAGCTTTCCAACAAAACAAGAATCACAGCAAACGGATTTCATATGAGGAAGTTATGACTGTTCAGGGTTTGGAGTTAAAACAGGGTTCAAACAAGCTAACAGCTCACAGGATTTTCCTCAAAACACACGTGTAGGGGCCTCACAAAATGCTAATTGATAGACAAATATGCCAAAATTATCCCCAAATCTTGGAATAACAAAACCCTAAAATTTAGACGAAAAAGCCTGTCAATCACGATCGACAGGTCTGTCAATCGTGATTGACAGAGGTGTCCGTTGTGGCTGTCAGTCGCAATCGACACGTCAATCGCGATTGACAGTGTCAATCGCGATCGACAGAGTCGGTCGTGAGCCTTGTCAATCGCGATCGATGGTGTCAATCGTGATCGATGGTGTCAATCGTGATCGATGGTGTCAATCGCGATCGACACTTTTTGCGAGAATTCTGACAAAATTTCAGTCAATCATGGGCCTATCCGTCACGATGGACACGTGTACACGCGAATTCTAGTGTCAATCGTCAAATTTCAGTCGATCGTGATCGACGGTGTCGATCGCGATTGACTGAATCCTACGTAGCAGTCGGTCGATCGTGGGGCCTGTCGATCGCGATCGACAGAGGTGATAGTCGCGATTGACAGAGGCTGTCGGTCGCGATTGACAGAGGAACTCAGAATTTTTTTACTGTGTTTGGTGATTTAGAGTGTGCTCATCTTGTGTGTCATTGTGGTTACTTTGTTTTACCAAATAAGCGATTTTTCTGTCGATCGCAATCGACAGGGGTCTGCGACACAGAGACAGGGCCGAGATTTTTCATACCTGTGCAGCCTGCTGGAGATGGTGGGATAGCCAGATCTTGCAAGAAACTCAAGAAACATGCAAAAAGAGTGCACACAAATCACTCTCTCGCTCTCTCTCACAAGTGAAATGAGGGAAATGGAAGGGGAAAGGAGATATGATCAAAAAACTGAAATTTTCAGGATGATGGAGATGGAGATTGGATATGGTGGGGATGATGATGGTGATGATGATGGTGAAGTAAGAAAGAGAAAAGTAAGAAAAAATAAAGAAATTACCTACAACGCCAACATCATAACTCTACGTCTTACCATCACATGCTCGTCCTCAAAGCTCGATCCCCGGCAACGGTGCCAAAAATTTGGTGTAGCTCACTGATGAGTAGCACCTCCTTTAATGTCAATCCGGGGAGACGTGAGGATAGTATGAAGACCTCAAACAAGTGATGGCACAAGTGTGTGAGTGAGAAGCACACTAACATGCACACACATACACACACACGCGCACACACGGCAAGACAAAGAGAAAGACAATGGAGTTCTTTGGATTTCTTCAAAAGTGCTCTTACAAGTTCAAATCTATTACAATCTAACCTCAAAAATGACCTCTCTAGCTCTATTTATAGTTTTTGACAAGCTTTGGAAAATGAGCTCTCTAGCTCTATTTATAGTTTTTGACTAGCTTTGGCCCTGTCCAGACCTAGTGTCCGGCCTAATTAAAAATTAGGTTCTAGGGCCTATTTGAGGGCTCAAACGGAGTCTAAAAAATATGAAAATTGATAGGTATATACTTCTAATGCTCTTCAAGCTCAAGGACTCCTTGGCTTGCACAAAATGGAGCTACAAAAAGGTGAAATGGTATTTACAATGATGTAGAGTGACTAAATTCACTATTTAGGAAGTATTACTTCATGGAAAATTTTGGACGGCCTACTTGCCAGATCTTCATTGACTACTTTGTCTACTTGTGCTTTCTCTTCGCTCTGAATTCCATCTTTGACTTCCTTGTCTTGTGAGTCCTTGGGTACCTTGACTGCTGCCAACACCAACCTAGCTGGTTAAGTCCATGAAGAACTACTTCGATGGTACTGGAGACCCCTACGATCATGTGGCCGAGTTTAGGCAAGTCTTGAGAGCTGAACAAGTTGAGGACCTGTTCACGCAATACAATGCCTTTGGTCCAACCCTTAGGAACATAGCCCTTACGTGGTTTCAACCACTAAATGAGAGACACTTCAGGAACATAGACCAACTTCTGGAGGCATTCATTACTGAATTCTCTAAGAGTGGCATAATGCATAATACTTCCTCACTGATTCATAGCTTCAAGCAGACACCTCAAGAGACCGTGAGACTTGTAGGAAGAAGGTTTAGGCAATACTTAGAGAGATGCCCTATTCCTGAGTTACCCACACCAGCCAAACAAGTGGCTTTATTCCTAGATGGATTGCTAAGTACCAAATTGAGATCATATGTGTACTTAAAGGACCCTAGGACCATAGAAGAGTGTGTACGCATGTGCATAGACATCGAGGATAACCTAGGGGAGGAATTGGAGCTTTCAAAAATCTACAAAGATTCAGATAATTCTACTAGCCTCTCTTCCACGTAATCCACATCTATTGAGGAACTTGCAGAGAAAGTAGCTCAGAAATTAGGAGTATCGAGCAAACAAATACCAAGGTTTGCCCCAATGAAAAGATGCTATACTTGTGGAGGCGACCATATGGAAAATGTATGTCCCATTATGGCTCAGCCCTAGGTGAATCCTAGTAGCCAGTACTGCACGATAGAGAGAAGATACACCAACCATACTGCACAAGACTGCCCTTATAACAAACAAATTGTGAGACAAAATTACCCTCAACCATATCCACAACAGGGCAGGTACCAGAACGAGTATCCACCACAGCAGTACGGTAGGCCCCAGCAACCCTATCAACCACCCTATCAAGGGCAGCAGAGACCTCAACCAGTCCTAGCACAGCAACCCCCTGCTCCAGCCAATGTGATTCTTGTAAAGTATGCAGCTGCTGAAGAAAATTTGAATAGAGCTATAGTCCCAGTAACTCCATTACTTTTCAAAAGTGACCCCAGTGACCATAGCTTTGATTCTACACATATTGATAGCCCCCAGGCTTACTACATGCAGTCTCCCGAACATGGTGAGTCCTACTATAGTGAAGAACTGAGTGAACCTAGTTGGGAGCCAGATTATGCAAATGTCATGTACGCAAATCCCAACTCTAGACCTCAACTTAGGCAAGTAAGACCCCCCATTTCCTAGAGGACCATGCTATCGATGTCGGGGAGATCACCTCATTCGTGATTGCCCTATGCCTGCACCTACACAATCCCAATCGGTGACAATTCAAGGCTTTTGTCAAGATTGCGAAAAGGAGAATCTCTTACGAGATTGCCCAAAGAACCCCAATAATATGCCAAAAATCACCCCTATCAATGTTATTGGGTTATTAGTAGACTCCATAGGAAGTGTAACTTCCACTGCACCTGTGCAAGTGGTCACTAGAGCTCAGGCTTTGCAGCATAACCAAGGTTTAGGCCAAGAAAAGAGTGCCGAAGTTAGTGAAACTGAGAGCATAACCAAGAAACGGATGAGAGCCTGGAAAGATAGCCACGAGAGAATGAAAAGACAATGGGCAAAGAAGATGAGTGAACTCGAGGAAAGTCTCAGAGAAACGAGAGCCAAGATAATTGAACTCACCTCTCAACCTCACTCTCACACTACCCCACCACCACCTTTCCCATCTCCATCCAATCCACCACCTTTGAACCCACCTCACACAATCCCACCACCCCCTAGAGTAGGGTCAGTCCTAGCGAATCCCACTCCCGAGGACTTAAACATGATGCTCAAGGCATATCATGACAGAATCCACGAAGGGCCAAACGTAACGGATCATGAAAAATGTTACCCTAGAGCAGAACTAGAGCTTGAATGAACTAAAATTTGTGCTAAGATGGTGGAATTGGCTCAAACCATGTTTGAAGCCAGTCGCCTCTTTAACTTCTCTAGTTTTGCTAGGACGTAGTTGCACTTTGATGGACTGCTAGAAAGATTGGAAAGGCTAATAGCACAATTAGAAAAGAAACCTGCCTCTCAAAGTAAGGACAAGGCAAGCGAAAGAATAAGCATTCCCCCCTAGGAAGCTTATGTGCCTAATTCCACTAAACCAGACACCTCTTCTTCTATGAATAGGTATTCACCAGAGTTCCTGCTAGAGATTCAAGAAGAGAAATGGGCTAAAGAAAGTGAAGTCCCTCCTCCCATTGAACTTGTGGATGACACGCATGATCAATTCCCACAAGATATTCCTTCCATTTAAGAGGAGCAAGAGAGTACCCAATCTCAGGAGAGATTAGACTTCGAGTCTAACTCCTTACAGGAATTGCCCCATTTCACAGGCCCGTGGGAAGCAAAGTCTACTTGCATGAGAGCACCCATGGTCATGGTAAGAAACGAAGACTCACTCATACCTAGGAACACAGAGGTTGTAAAGAACACTAAAGTTCAGTGCAGTCTCACTTTAGAAGAGTTACTCAAGATTAGGCCAGAACTGTGGAAACATGTAGCCAATCAAGTGCCAGAAGTAGCAAAGCCTCATTCCCAGGTAGGTTCGCATAGAACGGTGCCAGAAATACCTTTGGATAAGATAGGAGACATGAGTGAAGGAGAAGAAGGAAACACATATCTTCCCATTACCCATCAAGGGTACACAACCAAGGCAATTCTGGACTCAAGCGCAGGAGTTGCAGTTGCTACCACTTCCCTATGGAAGCGTTGGGGCAAGTCAGCACTCCGACCAATGAGAATGAAATTGGAGATGGCCGATGGTCACATAGAGAGACCCTTAGGATTGCTAGAAGGAATAACTCTCACTACATGAGGTGTAGAGTTTGAGCATACCTTTGCTATATGTGACTTTAGCAAAAATCAGGCCTATGAGATGATTTTGGGAAGACCATTTATGCGGTAGTTGCAAGTGGTACAGGATTGGGGAACCAATTCCTTGTACTTGCAACACTTAGGTGTCACAACCAAACTCAATCTCAAAGACTACTCTCATAGAGACGTACCCCCTATTCAATGGAATCCCATTCATAGAGCTAAAGATGATACTGCGTCAGTGCATTCCATAGGATCAGGATCCTCATGGATGCATGAAGACACTCACTTGTGGATGTGCAAAGTAGCAGTAGAAGAAGAGAAGAGAGAAAAAGCCAGAGAGATAGGTGCGAAGGAAGCCCATAGATCAATTCAAGACCCAGCCTATGCACCTGTAGTATTCCCTGATCAAGAATTTGAACCTCACGGCTAGGCGGAAATTTTAGCAACAATGGATGTAGCCATCAATGAGGAACAATGGACACCCCACTGTGATGAGGATGGCTATGACATTTTGGTCTTCTCCATAGATCCAATCATGGGAGATTCAGTTCTTGAAGAATGTGAACCTAGCACTGATGCATTCGAGGATGCAAGTGACTCCGATCTAGAGTCGATTATTATGGATCCAACTTTTGCATCAGATGAAGAATACTTCCATGAAGTGGAAGTTCACGCTCAGAGACATGAAGAGCTCTTAAATGATGTAACGTTAACCACACAAGTGACCCCTAAGAGTGGAGGCAAGAAGAGGAAGAAGAGAGAAGTCACACCAGGGGAAGAATAATCTTTGTTTGAGGTCCCTGAAAACTTAAGAAGTATGAAATCGATGATAGGAGAGTCATGGTAAGAATGCCTAAACGTGAGGCACAATCAGGAGAGGCCTATGATAACAAAGAAACCACCAAGAAAATAGTGGTAGCCATAGAAGAAGGAGAAGAGATGCACTTACATAGGGCATGACCTGACGGAAGAAGAAGAGCACGAGCTGATAATCTTGCCAAGAGAATACAGAGATGTATTCGCTTGGAGCTACAAAGACTTGAAAGGTGTAGACCCTGACATATGCTCACACACTATCCCCATGACCTCAGATGCCAAACCCTCTAAACAAAAGCCATACACATATAATGATAATTATGCTGCCAAGATCAAAGAAGAGATAGATCGCTTGGTTGAAGCTGGATTCATCTATGAAATTGAGCACACTGAGTGGGTATCTCCCATTGTAGTGGTGCCCAAAAAGAAAGGAAGGTTACATGTGTGCATTAATTTGAAGAAGGTTAATGCAGCCACCATTCGAGATAACTATCCGCTTCCTATCACTGAGCATTTATTAGAAAGGGTAGCAGGCAAGGAGGTGTACAGCTTCCTTGATGGATTCTCTGGCTACAATTAGGTAGCCATAGCTCCGGAAGATCAGCATAAGACGGCTTTTGCCACAGAATGGGGCATATTTGCCTTCAGAGTAATGCCATTCGGGCTTACCAATGCGCCAGCTACCTTTTAGAGACTGATGTGCCATGTGTTTAAGGAATTCCTGAGAAAGAATTTAGAAGTCTATGTTGATGACCTCTGTGCTCATTCCAACATTAGACAAACACATATACCTGAACTCAGGCAAATCTTTGACAAATGTAGAGAATATCAAGTTTGCCTGAACCCAGAAAAGTGTGTTTTAATGGTCAGGCAAGGCAAGATTCTAGGACACATAGTATCAAAGAATGGCATATCCACTGACGAAGAGAAGGTGAGAGCAATCGCAGAACTACCTAGGCCAAAGAATGTCAAGGAAGTGCAAGCTTTCATGGGGCATTGTGGCTATTACCGACGTTTCATACACATGTATGCCATCATTGCAAAGCCTCTGTACGAACTTCTAACCAATTTTGAGTGGACTAATGAATGTGAGAATTCCTTCAATGAGCTTAAACGGCAATTATGTTCAGCACCAATATTGACCACACCAGATTGGAACAAGCCCTTTCATGTTCACATAGATGCATCCAATTATGCTATTGGATGTGTGCTAGCACAACCTACAGGCGAAGGTAATATGGATCTTCCAATTTGTGGAGAATGAGTTCTCCTATGCGCAACGGAAGTGTGTAGTGAGCCCTTGTATGTCCAGCACTTGGACAAACATCTGCACCTTAGATAGCTTGTTGTCCACACAGGTATGCTGAAGAACGGAGCTCCACTCTCGAATTGATAGCTCTCTGAATATATATCCTTTGAGAAAGATACTTGGTACAGAGAAAGTAGACACAAATATCTTTCCAACAAGCTAAAAATCAAGTAATTTGGATGAGTTTTGATCAGGAAACTCAACTCATCAAGATAGACCACCTGCACACATAAGTACACTGTAAAACTGGACTTTACTCTCTGATAGATATCTCATAGAGTATGAATGATCTGAATGAGATATTTGAGACAGTAAAAGTAGATGCCAAGGGCTTTCCAACAAGATAAAATCCACGCAATTTGGATATGTTTTGGTTGGGAAACTGAACCGACCAAAATAGACTACCTATCTACACAGGTATACTAAAAAATTAGACTTCACTCTTTCACTGATATCTCCCAAAATACATAAGCTTTCAAAGAAATATTTGATATGCAGAAAATACACGAGATAAGCTTTCCAATGAATGTTTAAACGCACAAAATGGTTACATATGCACTGAGATATGAGCTCTGCAACAGAGCTGTGTACAAACTGACGTGCGGCTGGAAGGAGTCTAAAGGAAAACCAAAATGACAAAATGGCTAGATCCGACTATTGGGAGCTCTTGCCTCTTTCTCTCCTTGTTTTGAATGTGCTCCCACTTCACTTTTATAACCAATGAGCATGTGAAGAAGTTTGTGCCTTATTCTTAACTCACCACTTTCTCCACTACATGCTACTAACTACAAGGCAAGATATTGTATCTCTTACTCATCATGAAGTTTTGACTAGACTTTTTCTTTTATTATTTTTTCCTTTTTTTCTCTCCTTTTTCTTTATCTTTATTGGTAAATTTATCCAAGCATGGCTCATATGAAAATGAGCTTGTACATTTATCTTCAACACTCCCCCTCAAGCTCATTTGGGAGTTATCTTCATCCATGTCCTGCAAATTTATCACATCCTTGAAGCCTTTGAGTTTAGAAGCATCCAAGAACTTTGTAAAAATATCTGCAATCTGCTCTTGGGTTCTAATGAACTTTATCTCCACATCTTTGCTCAGCACCTTCTCCCTTACATGATGGTAGTGGACCTCTATGTGCTTGCTCCTTGCATGAAACATAGGATTGCTTGCCAAGTAGATACTTGACATGTTATCACCATATATAGGGATGGTTCCAACTTGCACTCCAAGATCAGCCAAAAGCTTTTTAATCCACATTGTTTCACATGTGGCAAATGCTAATCCTCTGTATTCAGCCTCCATAGATGAAAGTGCAACAGTAGGTTGTTTCTTTGAGCTCCACGTGATAGGTTTGCTTCCTATCATGAACACATAACCTGAGGTTGATCTTCTATCTTCCTTTGAGCCTGCCCAATCAGCATCACTAAAGCCTTTGACCTGCAATTCTTCATCAAACTTGTAAAACAAAGCATGATTAACTGTATGCTTTATGTATCTCAACACTCTCTTGGCTGAATTTAAGTGTTCACTTGTCGGGGCTTGCATAAACTGAGAAAGTACACCAACAACATAAGACAAATCAGGTCTTGTAATGTTTGCATAGATCAATGATCCTACAATGCTTCTGTATGTCGTTACATCTTCCAATGGTTTTCCATCATTTGAACAAATCTTTGTATATGTGTCCATGGGTTGAGTGAGTGGTTTGCATTCACTCATTCCAAATCTAAAAAGAACATCCAACAAGTACTTCCTTTGCATCAAGTAGATGCCACTCTTTCCATAAACAACTTCAATTCCTAAAAAATATTTCAGCTCCCCAAGATCTTAAATTTTAAACTCCTTACCAAGCTTCCTTTTGACATCTTTAATCCCTGTAACATCGTTTCTTGTTATGATGAGGTCATCGACATATATGCAAATATATACCTCTCTATTTTCTTCCTTCTTCATGTACAACGAAGGATCTGCACTACTTGGGTTGTATCCACACTTAGTTAGATACTCTACCAATCTCTGATTCCATGCTCTTGGTGCTTGCTTCAAGCCATAAAGTGCCTTCTTCAACCTGCAAACAAAATCTGGATGGTTTTCATCTTCAAATCCAACTGGTTGACTCATGTATACCTCTTCTTGTAGTTCTCCATTGAGAAAGGCATTTTTGATGTCGAGTTGATATAATGGCCATCTCCTTGAAGCACCAATTGCTATTAAGGTTCAGATAGTTCCCATCTTTGCAACAGGGCTGAAAACTTCATCATAATCTATGCCTTGTGTTTGTTTAAATCCTTTGGCAACTAATCTAGCTTTATATCTAGCTAGTGAACCATCAGCATTCCTCTTTACTTTAAACACCCATTTGTTTGGAACAATCTTCATACCTTCTTTCTTTGGCACTAGCTCCCATGTGTGATTATCTTTGAGAGCTTTGATCTCCTCTTTCATAGCTTGCTTCCATTCCTTTTGTGTGCAAGCTTCCTCATATGTCTCTGGCTCTTTGTCTTTGATAACCTGCATCATGTATGCAAAATGTGTCGCCATAAAACTATCATAACTCAACCTTTGAGTTGGATACCTTGTCCTTGAAGATCTTCTTTCATTGCCTTTAGAGAGTTGCTTCTTTAACCTATTTAGCTTTACCATCGGAGTGATTACCTCTTCATATTCTTCTTCACTTGCATCTACCTCACTGTTTGGAGTAGCACTTGCATCTTTGGCTCTACTATGAGCTGAATTTGGAGACAAAGAATGGCTCCCCCTCCATGTTGAACATTCTTCATTTGATGTAGATGCCTCTGGACCTGAAGCCTTTGTGCTTGATTGTTGAACTTCTCTTTGATTTGTTCCTGCATAATCATCACAATCTTCTTCAAGAATCTTTTCCTTTCCTTTATCTTCATACCATGGTCTTAGTTCATCAAAGACCACATCTCGCGAGACTCTTAATTCCTTTGTTCTAGGGTTGTAACACTTGTATCCTTTTTGCTCCGTCGAGTAGCCGATGAAAATGCATTTTTCTGATCTTGGTTCCATCTTTGTTCTAACTTCTTGTGGAATGTGAACAAAGAAAACACATCCAAACACTTTGAGGTGTGTAAGATCAGGTTTCTTACCGGAATATACCTCTTCTGGAGTCAAGTGATGTATTCCCGATGTTGTGCACCTATTCATCAAGTAAATGGCGGTTGTGGTAGCTTCAGCCCAATAGTACAATGGTACCTTCATCTCGTTGAGCATGCATCTTGCAATTTCAGCAATTTGCCTATTTTTCCTCTCAGCTACTCCATTTTGTTGTGGTGTGTACCTACAAGTGAACTGCCTTTTGATTCCATTCTCTTGTAGAAAATCTGAAAATTCTTTGGAGAAGTATTCTCCTCCACCATCGGACCTTAAGGTTTTGATAGACCTTCCTGTTTCCTTTTCAACTTCAACTTTGAATCTTTTGAATATAGAAAACACCTCTGATTTTTGTGGGTTGGTCCCCATACATCCGTATGTATCAAGTCCAAGACATTTGGAGCCACATAATTGCTCCTCTTGAATGGCTGCCTCGTTTGCTTTCCTAGTTGACAAACTTCACATAACTCATGTAGTCCAATGCTATTAAATTTTGGAAGACCTCTTACCACCTCATGTTTGCTCACGTCCTTCAGCTTTGGAATGTTGATGTGTCCTATTCTTTTGTGCCATAAGTCCAGTTCTGAAATCTTCTTGTTCCCACATTGAATGTACATGACCTTTCCATGTGGATGTTGGACATCCAAAGTGAACATCCTTCCTTCTCTTCTACCTCGAGCAATGACCTTGAAGCCTTCCTTTGGATTCTTTACGAAGCACCCATTCTCATTGAATATGACATGATAACCCTTCTCTACCATTTGTCCTACTGAAATCAAGTTCTTTGAAATTGTAGGAACATGAAGAACATTAGATAGTACCTTTGCTCTACTTGTATCTCCAAGCCTTATATCTCCAATATGTTCAATCATGTGTTGAGTATTATCACATGTTTCAACACATCCTTTTCCACTTGGTACCTGTAGATTAGTGAACAAACTTCCTTGGCATGACATATGGTTACTACAACCTGAATCAATGTACCATTTTTTGTCATCTTCACAAGAGCTTCTATACTCATGTCTCATTGCAAGTAGTGTGTCCTTGCTTCCTTCACTTGAGGTGCTTGCATAGTTGCTTTGGTTCCTTTGATTGCCTCCATTTGGTCTTCCATTCTTCAGCCAACAATCACTAGCATAGTGTCCTACTTTACCACAATGATAGCATGTTATACCTTTATGAGAATTGTAGGAGCTTCGGCCTCTTCCTCTACTTCTACCTCGACCTCTTCCTTGTGTGTTGGCATTTGATGCATCCTTGTTGTCTTCCGAATTGTTTTGATTGTAGTTGGAGTGGTTGTGACCTCTTCCTTTTCCTCTTGAGCCTCCTCTTGAGTTTCTTCCTTTGCTTCGACCTGCATATAACATTTGGTTGTGGCTGTCCTTTCCTTTGGGACCACCGAAGCTAAGCTCTTCTGTGACAAGATGAGGGATTAGTTTTTCAAAACCTGGATATACATCTTTCAAGTTAATGGAAGTTATCAAAAGCTTCCATCTTTCATCTTCTCTCAAGCCATTGAGAGTATAACACACAAGATCTTCGTCTTCAACCGTTGTGCCAATAGAAGCTAAAGCATCGCTTAGCTCCTTAATCTTCAAAGTATATTCAGCTATGGATTGACTCGAACTTTTTTTTATTGTGTTCAACTCATTCTTGAGTTGAAGTTTCCTAGCTTTGGTATTTGTTGAATACATCCTTTCAAGAGCTTCCCAAGCATCCTTAGCTTTCTCTAGATGTTGAATATGACCTACCATGGCATTAGTAATGATTTGCAAAATAAGGAACATGACTCTTCTATTCCTCTCCTCTCATTCTTTTGCTTGCCTCCTTTGGACTTCGGTGGCCATAGCTTGATTGATTTGAGGTTGAGCATCATCGCCGCTCACAATACCCCATAAGCCTTTGCCCATTAGGTAGTTGGTCATTCTAAACCTCCACACTGGATAGTTATCCTTATCCAACTTCTCTACTTGTTGGCCCAAGTCAGCCATTGAAGAGTATCAAAGACTTTGAGAGTTACCTCGAATAGTTATAGTCCTTTGCTCTTGCGTTTGTGAAGCTCCTCCTTGTTTTATAGCTTCTCTTTTGCTTTTCTTTATCTCCAGCTCTGTTGATGAAGCTTTAGCACCAAGTTTGCTCTGATACCAACTGTGGAGAATGAGTTCTCCTATGTGCAACGAAAGTGTGTAGTGAGCCCTTGTATGTCCAGCACTTGGACAAACATCTGCACCTTAGATAGCTTGTTGTCCACACAGGTATGATGAAGAACAGAGCTCCACTCTCGGACTGATAGCTCTCTGAATATATATCCTTTGAGAAAGATACTTGGTACAGAGTAAGCAGACACAAATATCTTTCCAACAAGCTAAAAATCAAGTAATTTGGATGAGTTTTGATTAGGAAACTCAACTCATTTCACAGAATTTGTTTTAAGCTTATAGATCCATCTGGATTCTATTACCTTCATTGAGTCCTTCTTAGGTACTAACTCCCATGTGTCACTTTCTTTGAGTGCTTCAATCTCCTCATCCATAGCTTCTTTCCATTCTGATTTGGTAATTGCTTCTTCATATGATCCTGGTTCTTCATTTGACAAATCTTTGGCAAGATAAACAGAATGTTTAGTAACAAGAGATGTATCATACCCATATCTGATAGGTTTCTTGCTTTCTCTTTGTGATCTTCTAAATGGTTGAGTTGAAGATTCAGGTATGTCTTCAAGCTTCTTCATCTTCATTTTGCCTTTGGACTTCCATGCTTTGAATTCTTCAAGGTTGATAGTGTCTTCATCATCTGAACTTGAGGCTTCATTCTGAGTAGGTTCCTCCTTTGTAAGACTTGGAAATTCCTCTTCCAAATCATAGGGTAATTTGACCTTCCTGCATTCATTCTCATACCAAGAATCATTTTCATCAAATACAACATCTCTGCTTACCATGAATCCCTTATTGATGGGATTATAAAACCTGTGACCTTTCTTATTTAAATCATACCCAATAAAGATGCATTTTTCAGCCTTTGGGTCTAGCTTACCTCTTATCTGAGAAGGAATGTGTACATATGCTACACATCCAAATATTTTGCAATTGTCAAGTGAGGGTCTCTTACCATGCCATGCTTCATAGGGTGTCATACCATCAAGAGACTTAGATGGTAACCTGTTTATGAGGTAAGTGGCAGTGGAAACACTCTCTGCCCATAGATAGTTAGGTAACTTTTTCTCATTAAGCATAGATCTAGCTGTCTCAACAATTAATCTATTTCTTCTCTCAGCTACCCCATTCTGTTCAGGAGAATACCTTGTGGTTATCTCTCTTTTGATGCCTCTGTCCTGCAAGAAGTCTTCAAATTCATTGGAGAAGTACTCACCTCCTCCATCTGACCTTAGCCTCTTCAAATTCCTTCCTGTCTGGTTTTCAACTAATGCAATATATTTTTTAAAGCAATTAAATACCTCATCCTTGTGCTTCATAAAGTATAATATAGTCCATCTGCTATAATAATCATCAATGAAATATACATAGTACCTTGAACCTGAGACTGAAGGGTCTTTGCTTGGTCCCCATACATCTGTGTGAACAAGCTCTAGGTAGTCTTCATGCATGTATCCTTCCTTGAGAAGGGTAACCTGTGAGACTTCCCAAATTGACAAGCACCACACTTATAAATCATATGTTGCTTGGATACATTAGGTATCCCAAGCACACATTGGTCCCTGCACATTTGTTTCAAGGTTCTTTCTCATATGTGCCCTAACCTTTTGTGCCAAACCTCAAGCTCTAAAAGTGTCTGATCTTTATAAATGTATAGTGTAATGTTCTTTGTATCTTCTAACTCAAAAGTGAAAAGTCTACCTGATTTTTCTCCTTTAGCAATCCTCTTGAACCCATGTCTTGGATCCTCCACATATGCTCCATATTGGTTGAATCTGACCTGCAAACCTTTCTCCACAATCTGACCAACACTCATCAAATTTTTGGTAATGGTTGGTACATAGAGTACCCTGCTCAGCAAATTCTGATTTCCATCATAAGTCTTAACATTTCCAACTTTAACTACAAAATGCTTTGTGTCATCACCTGTTTGGACTTGATGCTTACCTTTTGGTTCCTCAAGATCAGAAAGTAATGCTACATTGCCAGCCACATGATTTGAACATCCTGAGTCAATGTAGAATAGGTGGTCATCATTTGTACCTGATTTTGAAGTCATGTTCATGATTAGAAGAGAGTCATCCTGCTCCTCTGTGTAGTTGTTGTAATCCTTCTTGGATTTGAAACCTCCTTGGTAGTTGCCATTGTAATTATTGTTGTAGTTGTTGTTGTAGTTATTGTTGTAGCCTTGGTGATGGTTGAATCTACCTCTTGACTGTGAGTAGCCACCTCTTTGATATCCTCTTCCTCTCTGATTCTTGTAATTCCTGAAACACTCATCTGTAGTATGATTTGATAGACCACAAATGTTGCATGGTGAGGAGTTATAAGATCTCCCCCTACCTTGCTTACCTCCTCTGCCCCTTCCTCTTGAAGATCTACCTCTCCCTGCATAGTTGGCTTGAGAAGTAGAGCCTTCATCTTCCACCTTCTTGCTTTTGCCTTTATCTTTAGACTTCTTATCAGTGTATAGGGCAGAAGAGTTATTACCTTTGGATGTGTCTCCATTTTTGTTGAGCTTTGCTTCATGAGTAAATAATTGTCCCATGAGAGTTGTAAGATCTGGAGTGTGCATGTCCATGTAAAGATCCATAGCTATGGTGAAGCTTTCCCATTTGTCATCAGCCTTGATCCCATTGATTACTTGCCTTACAATCTGCTCTTCTTCAATCTCTTCTCCTATGCTTGCTAACTGATCTGCTACATCTTTAATCTTGGTCACAAATTCTAAAACAGCTTGCTTAGGTTGCTTCCTTAATGTTGTGAATTCAATCCACAACTGATTTTTCCTAGCCCTTGTGTTGGAGGAAAAATATGATGACAAGGTTTCCCAAGTCTCTTGGGATGTCTTACAATTTCTAATATGTGGCAAAAGAAAATCAGATATAGAGTTGAGTAAATAAGACCTTGCCAATGCATCCTTAGCACACCATGTGTTGAGCCTTTCATGTTCTTCCTTGGTTGGTAATCCTCTTGTTTTGAATGAGGGCAATTCCTCATCTCCTGAGATGTATCCATAGAGACTTCTTCCTTGTAGGTAGTTCTTCATCCTTAGAGACCATGCTTGATAGTTTTTCCTGTCTAATTTATCAATAAATGAAGGAAAACCATCTCCCATTTTACCTTAGTTTGCTCTGATACCACTGTTGGGAAAGATGGATGGATGCTCCAAGAGACTGAGTAGGTACTGCTAAACCTGCTTTGCACCAGCCCTCTTTTGCTTCAGAGTTGATAACTAGACCTCCTTAGCTTTCCAATGACACCATAAAATGTCCTATGTACTTTGGAAATGATGTGTGTAATGATTGAATCAAAACAGATAACTTTGGAAGTCACAAGCTCAAGAAAACCTTCTATTTATGTCTTGACACTTGCTTGGTATATTGCTCCGTATGACCAGCACATTAGGAATTGGAAAAAATCCTTTTAGAGGTATCTAATTAGCTTTGTAAGCTATCTATTCCAAGTCGAATGATGTAAAATGATAAACTATACTAAGAGAAATCAATTTAGCAAGTTAAGCTATACCCCCGACTTTTTAGGACTGTAGCAGAAAATGACTAGAGATCACCTCGACGCGGATTTCTCCAAAATGACTGAATAGAATGTCTTCAAACTTTGACAGCGTATAGATTACTTGAAGCTGAATCCAACAAGCTTTGAATCACTGAATTTGGTGGAGAATTGACGGAGATATGCCCTTGACAAGTTGACAGACTTTTGAGTAGACTAACAGAGAACTCAGGGATGGACAATGTGAATATATGTATTAATGAACAATTGTATACAACTCCATTGGCATGAATATCATTGCCAAATGGTGTAGAGAGGTGTGGGCTAGAGTGTAGACCTCACACACACTCAAAAATCAGTAATGCTAGGCTCGGGAGTGCTCTCTCTTACCCGCGACTTTTCATGTTCATTTTTATAGGAATGAGTAAAAAATTTGAATTCAAATTCAAACTTTTGGCTCCCTATGATCAAGCTCCTAAATGCTTGGAGATATTCTTTCAATCAAACAACTAATTTTTCCACGAATCCTTTTGGTAGGTGATTACAAGAGATTCCAAGTCAATTTGACTTTTACAATGAGGTAAAGTGGTAATTAACCACTAGCATATGTTCCTATGCTTCTTCATGTATGTATAGACTTCAATGCATCCTTTGAGCCAAATGTGTAGGCTTGTAAATTACACCAACAAAAACTTACCCCGAGATGGTTAGAACTTGAAATAATATGCCACTATTCATCAAGTATAACCCTTGTTATGCTCCTGTACTCAGAAGACGCACATGGCCTGACTTTGCCATCACTGTGAAGAATGTTAAAGGCTGTGCAAAGTGGCTCAATTACATATACCTCGCACTGCCACGGGGACAAGCTACGGTGGCATACATGATCTCTACCATCCGCCACTAGGGAGTCAGATTGTGAAACATCCCAGATGTAATGCCACAGATGTGCATGAAGATATTCGAGTTGATGCTGGTGACCTTCCGAACCTTCAAAAATATTCAAGATCCACATTTCTCAAGCATTGGATTCAGAGCAGGTAACCTCGACTTGGTCTACGATATGAGTACAACCCCCTCCATTCAGGTGATATATGCATGGCACGCACGAATTAAATACCTCCCAGCCTGCTACAAGCAAACATTTGAAGAGATGTTCATCATAGGGTTCTAGGAATACCACTCTGAAATCTTCGTTGCCAAACCCTCCCATCTCCTCCCTCTTTGCTACGGAGAGAACCTTACACTCCGAACAATTGTGTATGCCACATCCGGATATTCCAGGTCCAGTGGATTGGGATGCCCTCCTAACAGATTTAGCAAAGGGGTTGAGGCTAGCAGAGCACCACTTAGCCACTGACGTTGTTGAATATTATGTGAAACGCCCAACCAAACAAGGGTCTGTCAGAGACGACAGACGCGAGAGAGGGGGGAGTGTTGGCAGTGGTCAGGGCAGTCACGGACTTACAAGACAAGGAAGCCAACGAGAAGGGCCAAGCAGATAGAGCAGTCAACGCAGATCTGGCAAATAGGCCTATCATTTTTCATGAAGCTGAAGGTCAAGGACAAAGCACAGGGGTACATCAAAGAGGTGAACACACAAGAAGAAGGAGCAAGAAGGGAGCTCTAGGAAGTGTATGTCAAATTTTTAGAAGAAATCCCTACAAAAATAGTGATTTTCATCACTAAAAGCCATTGTAAATACCATTTCATATTTTTGTAGCTGCATTTTGTGCAAGCCAAGGAGTCCTTGAGCTTGAGGAGCATTAGAAGTACCTACCTATCAATTTTCATAATTTTTATACTCCGTTTGATCCCTCAAATAGGCCCTAGAACCTAATTTTTAACTAGGCCGGACACTAGGTTTGGACAGGGCCAAAGCTAGTCAAAAACTATAAAAAGAGCTAGAGAGTTCATTTTTTAGGTTAGCTTGTTGTAGAATTGAACTTGTAAGAGCACTTTTGAGTAATCTAAAGAAATACTTGTCTCTCTCTTTATTCTTGCCTTGTGTGTGCATGTGTGTGTATGTGTGTGCACGTTTGTGTGCTTCTCACTCACACACTTATGCCATCACTTGTTCGAGGTCTTCATACCATCCTCACGTCCTCCCGGATTGACATTAAAGGAGGTGCTACTCATCACTGAGCTACAGTTGTCTTTCAACATATGATGAATGATAACTTTGGAATATATTTAGATGCATTTGTGGTAACATATCAACACATATTATTCTTCTCTATAATCAATTGTTATAAACAACGTGGTTATTCATCATGCAGATAATGAATTCGAGCACAAGTGTCTCATATGGAGTGATCTGTTATAGTGCTTTGGTGGGACACCCATTAAGTACATATGCAATACACATAACAACCTCAAGCCAGAAACTATGTGGTAAAACATGACTTTTGACCATACACCTCGCCATCTCCATGAGAGATGTGTTCTTTCTACAACTCCATTTCACTGAGGTATATACAGTATTGTACATTGATTTTCTATCCCACCCTAAGCCAAAAATGCATTAAAGTCAAAAGACATATATTTCTCCCCTCGATTAGAATGCAAGGTGCCCAATTTACATTTTGTTAGATACACCCATGCATGCTTGAAAAAACCTTCAATTAAAGTCACGAAGTAAAGGTAGTTCCCAAAAGGTGTTTGCATAGGACCACAAACATCACTATGAACAAGCTGCAACTTATGAGTAGCATAAACTAAATCATCTTTTGGGAAGGATGAATGCTGCATTTTGCCCAAAACACAGCCTTCATAGACATGTTTACAAGGTGAGGACATCATTTTAGATTTCTAAAGGTGTAGAAACTAGCAAAATTCAGATGGCCAAAGCATGCATGCCAAAGCTTTGTATTTGATATACCTTGCGAATCTTGAACTGCACATGCTTAGTTTTTTCTTCTCATCTTTATCTTCCTTCTTTGACTCTATAACACTAGCAGATTTTTGCTTACTAGTAGATGAGCTCCATTTACCTTTGCCCTTTTGACTAGCTAAGAAAATGTGATCTGCAACATGCATAATGGACCTGTTTTGACTTGACAAGACTTGTTGTAACAAAATAGATGCTAACACCTCAAATGTTAAGGCATTTGGATTGCCTTTCATCATCAATCAAAGACTATAAGCAAAACTTTGATATGAATGTAGAAGAAAATTAAGAACAATGTGCACAAGTGAACTATCTGCCAAGACTCCATCAGCAGACATCAATTGGTCCTTCGAATCTTTGATCTTTGTCAAAAATGTGTCCATTGAATCTCCTTCATTCATATGATCACTCTCCAACTCTCTTTGGAGCTAAGAAACATGAGCCTCATTTCTTGCCTTGTATAAAGTGGTAAGTGTATCCCAAGCATCCTTTGTTGTTTTGCAAGAGAAAATGTGAGGATAATGGTATGTTTGACAGACAAAGCTATCAATGCATGTGCCTGAGCATCTCTACCATGCCATCAAATGAAGATCATCATCTTCAATGCCATCTGCATCACCTTCATTAACTGTATTTATAGGTGTAGTAGGACGTTTTTCAATACATCTGCATCACCTTCATTAACTGTATTTATAGGTGTAGTAGGACGTTTTTCAATACCTTGCACAATATTCCACAACCCTTTTGCTATCAATACATGAAAGAAGAGAGTACACATAAGAGATATAAGAAGCCATGATCCAGATTATTTATCACATTCCAATACTTGAAGTTACAAAAAGATAGCTAAGATATTATTTTGAAGTTTAGGTTGTTCATCTACTTCAATTATCTCCAATGGTTGATGTATAATCTCCTCCAAGATTGTGAATCTCCACCTCGCATGTATATATAAGGATACTCACAAGAATCCTATGTGTAGCATATACCTTGAAGTTGATGATGGAAAGTTGCCACCACCTCCAAGTTTGAGAAAGATCGCCACTATCAAGCTAAAGTAGAATTTGAAGCTCCACAAGTGAGACTAACTATAAGATGACACATCGCTTATTTCAAGCTAACTCTTATGGTGAAAATCACAATAAAAAAAGATATGTGAAAAGCTAACATTTATGTAAATCTTTCTTTTATGATGACATGGCAAAAATTTGATGATGTGACTTTGGTGCAAATGATCCTTTTTTTACTTCATCTTTTGTTTTTTTTTTTTATCAAGTGCATTGGATAAAACTTGCTTTTCACATCTGCTTTTGACTTTTGACACAAAAATTAAGGGTTTTTCTTTTGAAGGGAAAAATACAAAAGTGCTATATTTAAAAATAATTTTCCTCAAAATTTGAGATCTATAGGAATATTTTAAAATATAGGATACCTCTCACTCAGATCTATGGGAATATCTAAAAATATTTTTCCTCAAAATTTGACCATTTCTTACCAAGTTTGACTAGGCTTTGAGAAGCAAGTTGATCTTCGAATTTGAGCTTCATCCAATGGAAGGTTGACCGATTGACATGATTTGGATAATTTTTCTAAGAAAAATATATTGATATCAGATTGGATAATTTTCAATGCTAGATTAAAATAAAAGTATGCTTATAAAGTATGATATTATCATATTATCTAAGATATTACTCTTAGAGCATGTAACAATTTGTAAGGATACTCATACATTGAGTGTTCTCGCCACTGTAATGGTTGAACGTCACTTCATTCTTAGAGCATGAGACAATGTGTCAATAACCATATGTAAAGTGGTTTTACCACTGATGATTGAGACATTACATCTAGTCACAAAGAAGTGGAATGAGAGTATGAAATGCTTTTATTTTCATGTATTTCTTAGAAAATTGGTATCAAGCATAACTTTTTCATAGGCTCACTTAATCATCCACATGTATAAATTCTTCATGTGTTGAAACATATGGATACTCCACAAGTTAGATATTTTTGAATATGGATGTAAAAACATTGCAAATTTATGAATGAGATGCTATGGATAGGCCTAGTGTGAATCTACAAGTGGAAATAAAAATTTCTCCCAAAATAAAGTGTTGATATATTTCGGTCATATGTGTGTGAACACACTTAAGACCGTGGGGCACTTTATCCCTCTTTAGGAGGTTTTTCCCCCCAGATTGTATATACACCTATAACCCTAATAGGTCACTTATCTTTGTACATTTGTAATACATTGAGTATTGTGTATTGTGCTTCAATATTTTTCTTCTTCCTTGTGCTATTTGCCAACTTCCCGTAGACCTCAAACTTCAACAATTGGTATTATAGTAGGTCGCCACTTCATCTAGGGCATCATTGATACCCCTTGGGTCACAGTCTCAGAATTGCAAGAAATTTGGTGAGCATACTCAAGCTGATTAGAAGTTCGAAAAGGCTTTGCTCTATCGTGTCAAAATTTGGATCTAAGCTCATTTCAGCCTGCAAACGCACTATCACAGTGCCTTTGTAGGCAATTTTTTCCTTTTCTGCCAAACATATATACATGTTTCGGTTCGCTAGTTCAAGCATCTCGAAGTCTGCTATAGGTTTAGCAATGCTTTGACAATGTAGTTTTGTTCAACTTTCTGAGATACAATAGTTTTTTTGCATTTGGGTATTTTACTCAGTGGCCATGGTTGAAAGAAATTATTTATTTTGTATGTAGGTTGTTGAGGACAAGTTGAATGGTACCAATTACCCATTATGGGCATATATGATGCTTCATGTATTGGTCACAAAAGGACTGTGGAATATTATACAGGGTACTGAAAATGCCCTACTACACCTATGAATACAATTATTGAAGGTGATGCACATGGCATTGAAGATGAGTATCTTCAGGTTCTTGTTCGAGCTGCGGTTCCTATTGCACCTATTACATAGCAACTTTATTAGGATGGCAAATATGCTCATGCACATGTATTGGTAGCTTTTTGTATCAAATGTTCCATGATTTCTCATATTCACTCTTACAAAATTAGGATGCTTGGGATACACTTACCACTTTCTAGGAGGCAAGAAATGAGGTTGGTGTTGTTTACCTCTGAAAACAGTTGGAGAGTGAGCATATGACTGCAGCAGACTCTATGGACAATTTTTTGACAAAGATCAAAGATTTGAAGGAGTAATTGATTTTTGCAGATGAAGTCTTGCGAGCTAGTTCATTGTGCAAACTGTTCTTAATGGTCTTCCAGATTCATTTCAGAGTTTTGCTTCTACTTTTTAATTGATGATGAAAGGAAATCCAAATGCCTTAACATTTGAGGATTTAGTCTCTATTTTGTTGCAGGAAGATCAATCCAGGCAGAACAAGTCCATTATGCATGTTGCATATCAAGCTTTTTTAGCTAGTTAGAAGGGCAAAGGTAAATGGATCTCATCTATTAGTAAGCAAAAATTTGCTAATGCTACATAGTCAAAGAAGGAAGACAAAGACGAGATGAAAATAGAGAAGAAAAAAAAATTCGCAAATGTTATAAAGGTAATGATCATGTCATAAAGAGTTGTTCAAAACTGGCTGCAAAAGAGGCAAAGGAAAAAGAGGTTGGAATGGTTGTTGCAGAAGCCTCCACACCTAAAATAGAGTCTATAAATTGAAGAATAAGCCTTTACTATTGTTTGGATCAATGATCTTGTAGTGCAGTTTCTTTAGTTCACTTGAGTCTACCCCTACATGGAACACTATCACATGTGCACTTTTATCTTGTCTGGGAGTCGCTTCGCTTTGTGGTGCCGAAATCGCGATCTGAGCTCGTTTCGGCCTCCGAACGCACTATCGCAACGCTTGTGTAAGCTATTTCGTCGTTTTGTGCCAAAGGTATATACCAGTTTCTGTTCGCCAGTTTAAGCGTCTCGAAGTCTGCTACAGGTCTAGCAGAACTCGTCTGGGCAGTTCTGTTCAACTTTTTGAGATACAGTCAATTTTCTGCATCAAGGTATTTTAGTCACCGGCCATGGCTGAAAGCAGTGATGTATTCTGTATATTGGTTTTGAGGATAAGTTGGATGGTACCAACTACCCATTATAGGCTTATATGATGCAACATGTATTGGTTGCAAAAGGATTATGGAACATTGTGCAGGGTGTTGAAAGACGTCCTGTTACACCTGTAACAACAGGTACTACGAATACAGGTGCTGGAGCTGATGAAGATGGTGTCAAAGATGATATTGTGCAAATTCCTGTTCGTGTTGCTGTTTCTACTGCACCTACTGCAGAGCAGATTCGTTGGGATGGCACAGATGCCCAAGCACATGCATTGATAGCTTTGTCTGTCAAACGTGCCATTATTCCTCACATTCGCTCTTGCAGAACAACTAAGGATGCTTGGGATACACTTACCACATTGTACCAAGCTAGGAATGAGGCTCGTGTTACCTCCGAAAACAGTTGGAGAGTGAGCACATGAATGAAGGTGATGCTATGGACAATTTCCTAACGAAGATAAAAGATTTGAAGGAATAGTTGATTTCTGCTGACGAGGTTATCCCAGATAGCTCACTTGTGCAGACCGTTCTGAATGGTCTTCCTGATTCATACCAGAGTTTTGCTTCTACTCTTCGGTTGATGATGAAAGGCAATCCGAATGCCTTATCATTTGAGGAGTTAGTTTCTGTTATGTTGCAGGAAGATCAGTCCAGACAGAACAAGTCCATTATGCATGTTGCAGATCAAGCTTTCTTGGCTAGTCAGAAGGGCAAAGGAAAATGGAGCTCTTCTACTAGTAAGCAGAAATCTGCAAATGCTGCACATTCGAAGAACCAAGATAAAGATGAGAAGAAATCAGAAAAGCAGAAATTGTTTTGCAAGTACTGTAAAGGGAATGATCATATCATAAAGAACTGTTCAAAATTGGCTGCAAAAGAGGCAAAGAAAAAGGAGGCTGTAATGGTTGTTGTAGAAGAGTCTGCTAATCTTGTGGAGGAAGAAGAATGGGCGTTTACTATTGTTTGCAGTTTTTGACCCATCTTCTCATGAGCAGTGCACGTCTGCAGTGGACTCAGATGTTTGGTACTTTGACAGTGGGGCGACCAAACATATTACCTCGCAGCGCAGTTTCTTCTCTTCACTCGAGTCTGCCCCTACAGGGAATACTGTCACATGTGCCGACTGGTTGCTATGACACTCGTGTGTCGACCAGTGGTTTTTGCTTCATGCTTGGTAGCTCATGTATATCTTGGTTGAGCAAGAGGCAGCCTACTGTGGCCACTTCCAGTTGTGAGGCTGAGTATAGGGCAACTTTCACAGCGACTGTTGAGTGTGTGTGGCTCAGACGCCTTATGGCTGATTTGGGTGTTCGCCAGTCTTTTGCCACCACCATCTTCACTGACAGTCAAAGCGCATTGGCAATTGCGAGGAACCTTGTGTTCCATGCTCGCACTAAGCACATTGAGGTGCATTATCATTGTTAGGGAGAGGTTCTCTGTTGGGGAGATCAGCTTGGCATATGTGCCCACGCAAGAAAACATAGCATACCTTTTCACGAAGGCTATGCCTAGGGAGAAGTTTGAAGCTTTCCGCAAAGCTTTGGGCTTACTTCCTTTTGTGGAGTGATTTCCACATAGCTTGGCACTTCCTTATACATGAGTGCAAGCTCTTTGTTCACCGCATCACTCCCACGGGGGATTTGTTGATATATTTAGGTAGTGATATGTGTGAACACACTAGGACCGCCGGGGCACTTTTTCCCTCTTTAGGAGGTTTTTTCCCTCGGCTTGTATATACATCTATTACCCTAATGGGCTACTTATCTTTGTACATTCTCTAGTAATACATTTAGTATTGTGTGTTGTGCTCCAAGCTTCTTCTTCCTTGTGCTGTTCACATGCTTCCGCAAAAGTCTAACTCCAACACACCATAGCACTCATCCCAAAAAGGAGAATGGGATTAAAAAGCTTACGTAGGCGAGTACCTTGCAAGAGATTGATAAGCCTAACTTAGTAAAAGTTATCTATTTCATACTCATTGGTCCTCGCCAGAGATTTTCATACTCATTGGTCCTCGCCAGAGATTGATAAGCCTAACTTAGTAAAAGTTATCTTATTTCATACTCATTTTGACCTCGCAATTTTGGAGCACCACATTGTACCTCACGAGGAGACAATATTAGTACCAATGGTGTTGATAATAAGTCTAAAGTTGATTTTGTATCATCAATCCTGTATTCGTTAAAACAACTCTTTTGTTCTTTCCACAAACATGGGATCCACTGGTGGCACTATTGCTCTTAACACCTATAATGCATGCATGTTAGCTGAAGTTGAAAGGATAACAATGCGCATTACCGAAGAAGATTGTAGAAAAAGTTATACAATGGCTCAATTATCACACACATAAAGGAGGATGTCCCACATAGCAATTAAAGATGAACACAAGGATGCACAGAACAAGAACCCACTCAAACAAGAGAAAGTCCAAGACATTGGCAAAAGGAGGTTTATTAGAAGACCTTTCACGGAGGAGATAGAAATTATTAAGTACATTCTTAGCATTCAATTCGGGACCACATCAAAAATACAAGAGCTCTAAAAGAGTAAAACCGACAAATAAGAAAGGGAGCAACCATGGAGTTTACTTAAACTACAAGAAAGATGGAAAGAATATGTAACTGAGTCGTGGTTCTGGATTGTCACTATGCAAAGCCGGGTCAAGTCCTAAGTCATGCATCCATTAATGTCTTTTCAAGTTCTAAAACTATTGTTATTAACAATCCAACAATCAGTACTACTGAGCAGAAGGCTATGGGAAACTCCACATCTACAATGGAAGAAATATTATATACACCGTGATATTCAAGAGGAACAATGTAAGATAAGATAATGGTGATAAATCACTGGTTTTACTTTCTTCCAGCCCAACTAATATCATTGACAGCCATGTAACTAGCCATTGCTGCATCTTGTGGAATTGTAGCATTCCTTGCCACATCATCTCCTTACTTTTTGAAAACCTCTTTAGTTTATATAGCCCATTTTCCACAAGTATTATGCCCTCATTATGGTATTCCTGCCCTAGTTGTGTGCAAACATTCCGAGAAGTCTTCTCTACATAGTGCTATTTTCTTTAGATGGCATGCTACACTTTGAACCAAATTGCTGGCATCTTACAATACTACTAAGTACAGCAATCACATGACATTGCTGCCCTAGTTCAAAGACCCAGAGCTACAAAATCATGGGAACCATTGCTTGTAGAACTCCGACAACTCACAAATGATAATAAGAGATTGGTATTAATGAAGCTGTGCTATTGAGAAGACTGAATGTCCTACGATGAAGAATCTCAAACTCCACTTTAGAATCACAGAACTACAAACCCTGGCATTGAGCTAGAAGGTAGAGGATGTTTTTTACATTAAATTTATGTAAATGAGAGCTCTTTATAAGATAAAGATAGGCATTGAAGTACATCAAACTACAGCTTTCCTTTTGCTCACAAAAGAGCCCTCTAAGACCTTTTCCTTATACCTAACAACTAAAGCTTGATCTGAAAATGCGTGATGAAACAAACTCTTCAACTAATAATCATATTACTCCCATTTCATAATCAATCAAGAATACAAAGGGATCAAAAGTCAAGGAGCCCATTGTAACAGTGCACACTTCATTGTCTACAAAAAAGTTCTCAATTTTTTCTT
Organism: Ceratopteris richardii; assembly: GCA_020310875.1. NCBI lineage: Eukaryota > Viridiplantae > Streptophyta > Polypodiopsida > Polypodiales > Pteridaceae > Ceratopteris > Ceratopteris richardii. The sequence continues at coordinate 143,196,829 of CM035425.1, read as the reverse complement.
TGAATTGAATGAACTTCAAATCTAGCTCAAGCTCAAAATCTGACGTACAACGCCATATGCACTTCATTCTGATATCGCTTTCTTATAGAAACCATTTACAAAACTTCGGTCAAATGTAGAATTTAAAACCATTTTACAAAACTTCTTTTCTTTGCAAGTGTAAAATTTAAACTCACATAAAAGAAAGTCCAAAAGTTAGCAAACAATGTTATTGGTTTTCATCATTTACACACGGTCATGAAACTGAGAAAACGTATAAAGACAAAAAACGATAAATCTGACTGCTACTCTAAAATCAACATGTTCTGCATCTTCAACACAAATGGAAAGCACATATTCACAAGGAAATAAAAATTATGTAATGCCCCAACGTGATTGACTAATAAGTTATTTCCACAGTTTCTAGAATTGATTATTTTTAGACATCATCCTTCATGTGCTTCATTAAAGCCCTCGTTCTCTTCACCAATTAAGCATTCAATAATACTTGCACACTAATCTACAACGGCCTGGATTCTCGATATTCCTCTATCCCAATTCCTACAGAAATTTTCCCTCAAAAACTATTACCGTTTACATATGATCGCTCAAAATCTTTTCCCTCAAAAACTATTACCGTTTACATAAGTTCTACAATTTCTACAAAACTTTTCCCTCCTTACCAACTAGGAACGGTGAGAATGAACATATGAAAAAAAAAGACTGGAGATGAAAACGTAGCCACCCAATTCTTACAGGCTCCTGAAGTCTGTACTCATGTGCAGCTGATCATAAGACACTGTAAATATTAGCTCTCGCAGAACGAAGAATCCATTCTTCTAATGGGAAATTTGAAGGATAAAACAAGCAGATGTACATGCATAAAGAACAGCGATCATATTTTAATATGGACATGCATATGAATGCAAAAAACTATTACCGTTTACATAAGATCACTCAAAATCTTCCTTCCAAAACAGGCCTGGACTCTCCATCGTAAAATTGTCAATTAACGTTCATTTATATCTAAAAATATCCGGGAAACACCTCCGCAGCAGGGGAGATTTGGGTATATTTGACACATACAACTCTGCACTCACCCTCATCAATCAAAGGTATCCTTACTACATCGCAAGGACACAATCATTCACAATTTCCACCATCTCTAATACAGATAGTTCCCACGAAGGAGGCCCAGAGCATTCAAACTCATCTAAAAAGGTGGTGTTTATAAACACCTTGAAATGCACATCATTCTTAAGCACTGGTAAACTTGGTGACAGCCTTTGTACCCTCTGAGACAGCATGCTTTGCCAGCTCTCCTGGAAGGATCAAACGTACAGCAGTCTGAATCTCACGGCTTGTAATTGTGGGCTTCTTGTTGTACCGGGCCAAGCGAGCAGCCTCCTGAGCTAGCTTCTCGAAGATATCATTGATGAAAGAATTCATGATTCCCATAGCCTTGGAAGAAATACCTGTATCTGGGTGCACTTGCTTAAGCACCTTGAATATGTAGATCTTATATGTTTCGGTGGACTTGGCCTTCTTCTTCTTCTTCTTATCCCCGTCCTTAGGCGCAGGCTTCTTCTCCGCTGCAGGCTTCTTCCCTGCGGGCTTTTTCACCGCCTTGACGCCCTTCTGGGCCTTCTGCTCAGCCTCCGCTGCAGGCGTGGCAGCTTCCTTCGCCTTTGGTGCCATGTTCTCAGATGCGGTCAAGAACGTTGAGTAATCGAGAATGAGGAAAACTTACAAAGCACGATGCCTCCCAAGGGCACGGACTTTACACTTTTATACCGCAAGGAGAAATACCCACGAATCGGAACCATTCATGCGGATCGACACTTCAGCTCTTACAGCCATCGATCTCAATCGTATTGGACGGCCAGGATTCAAGCGTCCGTGGCTTTCAAAATAGGAAGGGTGATAAAAGCTGACTTGACATGGATACCGATTTCTCCCGCTTGAACTTTGAACTTACAATGGAATTTTGAGCTCGTTTTCCACACTTTTTGCTTACTTGCCCCTTTTTTATAAGTTATGGCTATAATGTTATTATCTTGTCATTCAGGTGCATCAAGCTACATGTGCCCCTCAAACCATTCAAAGGTTCATAGTTCTACATTCTCCAAAAACAATAGTTATGAGGTCCTCACTCTTTATAAGCAACCCGCTTACCTCATACACCTAATAACCAAACCTTATGTTTTTTGTAGGCATTTTGTTGGAGGTGAAAACTTACTTGCAACTTATGATCTAAAAGGGGGAGAAGGTGGCTCAGGTTGTGAAGAGCCGAAGCGAAGGAGCATGTTGGATGCACTTAAGCAAAGGTCTTAATGGAGGCACAAGTTTTTCAAAATCCCCTTCAGCTTGACCAATTATGTATAAAATCCATCTTTAGAAAATATGTTTGGAAGCCATTTCTTGTAATTTACTATGCATGTGTGCAAGCCAAGGAGCCTTTGAGCTTGATGAGTACTTCCGTCACCCTGTAAAATTTTATAGGATTTTTCTACACTCAAATTGGACTAAATCAAGGTCTCAGGCCTATTTTAAACTCAGGGAAACATTCGAGTGTGAAGAGGTTGACTTTTAAAACTTGGCTAAAAAGTGAACAAACCCTCATTTGTAGTTCTCTCTTGTTCATTTTCTCTTCTAATCAAGTGTAAGTTCCTCGGGAGATCTTGTTCTTTGCTCGTGAGTAAACCTTGTGTGTGCATGTTTGTATGCTTATGTTCGTGTGTGTGTGTGTGCGCGCGAGTTGCTTCCTCTTGTGTATGCATGATCCAGGTCTCTATTTCTTGGAGAATTCATGGAAAAGTCTCCATTTCTTGGCATTGATTTGTCATTGTCGAGAAAGGCATCTCGTAGGTCATCATGCTTAGAGGCTTGCATCTTGCAAGGTACATGCCACTTTTGAAGCTTTTTTGCTTAGTTAGAAATAGGAAAGAATCAATTCTTAAGGTTAGGGCTTTTACATCGTTACACACACATCAATAAGGTTTGATTTTGAGTCCCACATAGCACAAAGTCTAGGCTCCTTACCTAGGTACTTAGGCTAGTATGAAGAAAAGTCGACCTATCAAAAACCACCATGCTAAAGCATCCAAGAAGGGATGACAGACATAAAGTTCACAAATACCCCTCTAGGAAACCATCTCATGACTAGTGTGTTGTAGTTCTTGTATAAAAAGTGGGAGAATTCAATGAAGAAGATGAAGGGAATAACTATAAAGGCCATCAGAGATTCAGGAGTTGTTGTAGGAATCACAACCATAAAGCCCAAGACGTGAAATTAAAAGTAGCAGATGGACACATTGAAAGACCAACTGGTCTTCTAGAGGCTACAACTACCACCAATTGTGGTGTCAAATTTAAGGATACTATAACAATCTACTAGTTTTGGTTTTTGCTACTAATGCTTGCTTTCAAGTGACCAATTGTTAAGGTTTTCATTGCATCAATTCAAAGGTCCAACAAGCAGGTAATTAACAAATATATCCTTGATTCTCAATGCTAGTGTTTTACATGTCCACTTTTCAAATAGGAAAATATTATAATCACGATTGTATCATAACTCCAAGAGCGAGTTATCATTGTCTCGGACTATACACTCTACAAAATCGATGAATCAAGTCAACATGCAATTCTAAGGTGAAATCCTTTCGGCTTATAGAATAGGACGCTTCATCACTAAGAAACCCTTGAGCGATTCAATGAAGTAGCCTTCTTCTTTTTTGAACCACTTATTTTCTTAACACATTTGTAGTACACTAAGTAATACACCCATACTATTGTAAAAAAAGAAAAGAAAAGAAATATTGATTGCAATGTCCATAAAATCTTATTTGATGAGAATAGGCAACCTTAGTGGATCTCAATGCTCACACTTTCCAAACATCAACCAATCGACTATGGAGGACGAAAAACTCTAAGAGGGGGCAATGTTAAAGCTGGAAACTCCTTGGCAACTTGTGGAGGCTAAAAGACATAGAAGTTGGATACACTCAAGCAAATCAAGGACCTAATGGGGGCCATAAATCTTCCAAAATCCCCTTTAGTTTGGCGAATTGTATATAAAGATAACCTTTAGAAATATGTTTGGAAACCATGTCTTGTATTTTAATATGCATTTGTGGAAGCCAAGTCCTTGACTTGAGGAGTGATTACTTAACCCTCTAGATTTTTACAAGATTTTTCTACACCCAAATCCGAAACCAAATGAGGGTTTCAGACCTATTTTTAACTAGTTTTGACATTGAATTGTGAACAAGGTCACTTTTTAAGAGCTGCCTATAGAAGTGAACAAACCTCTATTTGTATTTCCCTCTTGTTCATTCCCTCTTCTAATCAAGTGGGAGTTTCTCAGGAGCTCTTTTCACTTGGTGGAAGCTTGTGTATGCATGCTTGTATGCTTATGCTTGTGTATGTGCTTCATCTTTCGTGTGTAGCTCCTAGCATGGTAAAGGTAATCATAACACAAAATCATTTAATGGATTGAAAATTTGTGAGTGAGGATCCATTCCTTGATGCCAATTTGTACATGTGTCATTCGAGCAGGTCTATGTCAAACACATTTACTTCTTCAAAGGCTCTAATGAGAAAATCGTCTATCTCATGTTACAATTAATGTCTATGCAAAAGACTGGGTGGATAATAGACACACATATAGTGGTTTGGTCAACCACAAGATAGTTTTGAGTTCACCCTTTGTGAAACATATGTATTTGTGTGCTCTAAACTTTATTTTGTTTGTTCTACTAATCTATTGTGTATGAAAAAATGGTTGTGTTATTCAAAAACAAGGTTTCAACATAAGATCACTATGATCCTTTAGCACTAATATCAAAGCAATTTCATGTATATGCATGTTTGGTGACCACGATCCATTCCTATTGCATTATGTAATACAATATAGGAAAAATGGCTCCTCTAGGCAAGCGATCAAGGCATATACTTTGGCATATCTTTCGTTTCCTTTTAATCTTCATGTGGAAATCACCATAGGGACTATTGGATTGCATTTTGGAGGACTTCATCAAGAAAGGATCACGAAGGAAAGACTTCCTCAGAGGTTTCCCATCACAATTGTTTCTTCATCAAAGTTCACTTGATTGATTGAAGTTCAATTGATTTGGACGGATACTTTTCTTTAGCTTTGAAAGAATTTTGACATAGATTTTTCAATTCAATTTGGTGTCATTTTGAGATTCGGTAACACTAGCTTACCCAACTTGCAGATCATAAAAAATGGCATATAATTTCAATATCATGCCAAATTTCTAGTGCATCCTTGGCTTATTATCGATTATTTTTCATTTATTTATCATATTATGCTTCTTATAATAGATTCTAGTTGTGGTGGAAGGATCCACCACATCTACAAGAAGTTCCTCTTGTTTATATACTAGTGACCATAATCACTTGAGCTTGATTTTTGACATGCAGCTTGGCTCGATTTTATCCATATGTTTTTATTCACGTGGATACATATTCAAGTCTTGTGAACACCAAGTATGTACAATAAATGTGGACACCATTTTTACACATCCATCTGATATTGACATAGTGGTTACAATTTTCCTAAAGCCTTAATACATACATAACAGAATCTTTGTGAGATCTCCTTATTTAAAAGACACCTAGAAATTGGTCTCTTTTTGGTTATGCACATGGAAGAAATAGCTAACACCATAAGAGATGTACATGAATGGATTTTATAGGTTCTTGATAGCCTATTTGGCCCCAATTCTTTTTAATACATGTATTTCCCTAGTCATATTTATGTTATGAAAATACATTTTATGCATCTTCTATTTTATGTCAATGCATTCCCTCTTCTCGTCAAATTTGAGACAATCATCCTTCCTCAACTTTGCACATGTGGGAAATGGTGTACTGAAGGAGTTTCCTCCCATGCATATTGAATATGTGTACTTTTGATATGCATACACACATAGAAAAATATATGCATCTCTTACTCCAATAATGAGTAATCCTCATATCAAGTGTATGTTTGACATCTCCCAAATCTTTCATTTCAAAAATCTTACAAATTTTTTAATTCAAGAGAGACAATTCTTTGTGACGTTCTAATAAATAGCATAACGTCAACCTAAAATATTATATTGAAACATCTCTATGCAGAGATAGTGATCCTCATTACTTTTGGAATAGCTTTGCACTACAACATATGAGGGGCATACTGATACTATCCATACCAATGGTCACCGATCGGCATCGGTATGAACGTTGGAAAAATTTAATTAGGCATACCCATGGTCACTTGACCGTCCGTATGACCGCTTAAAACAGATCGTTGGGATGCAATGTGACGGTCGATATAAGAGTCAGTATAAGCAACGGTATGTGCATCGGTAATTTCTAGTAATTTATAGACGCTCATACCGGTGCCTATACCGACGACATTGTTTTAAACATACCGAGACCTGAGAGCAAAAATCAACATTTTGTGCATCCTTTGCACTGAATACTGCTTGCTTCTGTTGAACTTGTGTGTGCGAACTAAATTGTGACCTGCATTGTCTTGTGTGCACACACATACACACAAATCTCTCTCTCTCTCTACACACACACACTCTCTATATCTCGCATCTTGTTAAGTGGTGCATGTACTCTTACCCTTTGTCTTTCTCTATGCTTTATGTTTTATAATTTCTCTTCTCTTTGATTTTGCAAGAGTTTTTTTACGTTGATTCTTTGGAATTCGACAAGAGACGACATACATTAGGCTTTGACGACAGCGATCCAAAAGAGGGACATACCTGTAAGTGATTGATAGTGAGTGAGAGAGAGAGATCGAGAGAAAAATAAAGGGAGAGATAAAGAGAGATGAAAGAGAGGAAGATAGATAGAGAGAGATAAAGAGAGATGAATGAGAGAAAGATAGAGAGAGATATATAAAGAGAGATGAAAGAGAGAAAGATAGAGAGAGAGAGAGATAGAAATACATACACACACATACACATGCATACATACACACACATATACACATACACATGCATACATACATGCATGCATACATACACACACACATATACACACATGCATACATACACACATACATATAGACACATGCATACATACACACACACATATACACACATGTATACATACATATCATACATACATACACACATGTATGCATACATACACACATGTATGCATACATACACACACATGTACACACATGCATACATACACACACAGATATACACATGCATACATACATACACACATATACACACATGCATGCATACATACACACACATGTACACACATGCATACATACACACACACACATATACACATGCATACATACACACACTTATACACACATGCATACATACACACACTTATACACACATGCATGCATAGATACACACATGCATACATACACACACATGTACACACATGCACACATACACACACATATACACACATGCATACATACGTATACATATACACACACACATACATACACACACATATACACACATGCATACATACACACACATATACACACATGCATACATACACACACACATACATACATGGTGGAGAATGAAGGCGCCTAAATTTCACTCCTTTACACTAGATTTGATAGAAAGAACAATTCCAAGCCATTGATTTGATTAATCAAATCGTTGTAATCGAAAGTAGTGATCCTAGAGTTGAGAGCTGATTTCTCTAGATCCAAGGGCCCAAATTCATTAAAAAAACTATATAAACCCCCCTCCAAACTCCTAGAGCATCATTGTTAGGCATCCATAGGGCTCTTGCTAGCTTACGGTTTCCTTGAGACGATCACCCTCGGTTGAGCGAGTGAGGATCCAAGGTGGGCTAGTATGAGTATACTACCTAGTTTCAAATTTAAGTTAGAACTCCAATCTAGGATAGGCTCTTGAAACCAGCATCTCTATCTCGACTCACCCTGGGTGGAGCGTGTGAGTGAGTTAGAGCTGGTTTTAATGAGTCTTAGACTTCTTTAGTTAGACGTTACGAGCCTAGACATACATAGGGTCAATGAAGCGGAACTCACCTTCTTATGTGTGACATTCGGTTGAACTGTCATGGTTTGAGGGTCGGAACCGCCTTTGATCAGTAGACTGCTTAGCTTGACGTATCACGACGATCTTATACATGTATCTTAATTCAAATCCTTTTAATTCATGCCACTTGTCACTTGTCTCTTGTCTCTTGTCTCTCAGGCTCTTAAGTATTTTTACATGTCTTCTATTTTCTTCTATGTGTGAGAAGGCTCTGCAGTATTGCGTTGAACCAGTGAGGATGTTTCATTGAGCTTGTGATTAAACTCTATCATCATAATTCACTTGCATGCATATAATCCATACATACCCATACATATTGATTAGTTTCTGAAAGTGTATAAGAAGCTTCAATATTGGACCATTCTTCCTTTCAAAACTGATTTATGTGTAAGGATTCCATCTATTCTCGTCATGCATACATATCATCCAAAGAAGACTATGCATATGGATTAGAATTAGGAAGTGTTTAAGAAGCTCCTTCAATGGACCATTCTTCCTTCCAAATTTGATTCGTGTGTATGGTTCTCTTTCATTCTTATCATTCATGTTCATCAATCTAACTTGCACTCCTACATTCCCATTCCCATAATCATTTCAACATCTCTCTCTTCTCCATACTCCATATTAATTTCACTTTCACGTCCTTAAACCTTCCAACATTCATTAGCTTCATAAACCCTGTGTGTGCCACGACCGGATCCGATCCACCTGGATTGCGATCACCTCCACACCGATAGTCGATACAAATATGTAATTGTTTATTTTTCTTTGGCACAATCACTATTGGTTAGATCCACTCTGCATGTTCAATGGGAACAATGAATCCAACCTTCAACAAGCGATCTAGCTCTGCTTTTACCTGGGCTGCATAATGCGGATTCATCCGGTAGCTGGCTTGCTTGAAGGGTCGCGCATCTGGCTTCAGGACCACCTGGTGTTGATAAATCCATGGGTCAAGACCCTTCATGTCCCTATAGTCCCAAGCAAAGACATCTGAGAATTCGCGCAATAGTTGTACCAAATCATCGTGGAAGTTATCTGCTAATCCTACCTTAATTTTGACTGGTTTCGGAGTATCCGTATCTCCCAAATTGTACGTTACCAACTGATCCTCCGGTACATAAAACTATCGAGGCTTTGCCAAATCATCAGCTGGTTGCAAGAGTTGTTGTAAGGTCGCTTCATCCATAGTTATGTCATCATCTGCTTCTGCTTCTCCGGTCATTAGTACGATTGTACAAGCTGTCGAACTCCACTTATTTGCTACCGCCTGTAAGTCTAACAGTACCTAATGTGATAAGGTCCTTATTGGTCTTAAGGAAAGCCTCCTCCTCATCATCAGATAGCCCATCCAACATATGGACTAGCTCTGCTACATATGGGCGTGCATGTAGATCACAAGGTTGCATAGCATCCAATGTAACTACATATTTCCGATGATGGTCTTTAAAAGTTAACTCTTGAGCTGACCAATCCTGTACAACTTTGGCTTGCTTTAGCCATGGTCGACCGAAGAGTAAGTTGTAGTCCAAGCTAGATTCGGGTAACTCCAAGACTACAAAAGTCATTTTAAATGTAGTTCCCTGCAGAGTTATAGGAATATTACGAACTAGTCCCACCGGATGGACTCTGGATTGGTCCGCCATTCGCACAAAGAACTACACTGGTTCAATTTGGGTCCAACCCAGTTTATTACAGAGTGCCGCTGTTGCAATATTCACACCCGACCCGCCATCAATTAAAACTTGTGTGATCTTCTGGTTTTTATACCAAACGGTGATCAATGGTACCGTATGATCCACCGTAGGATCCATCTCTGGTTGTATGGTCGCAGTTGCCAGAGTACTTGAAGGTCCGGGGCTGACCTGCTGTTGGAATTGCTGTCTTACACCTGGAACTAGGGCGAGAAACTGTCCGAGAGGAAGTGTGATTGAAGCCTTAGATATAATATCCCAGACTTGGTCTGTTTGTGCTGTGGTCATTACCGACTCTGGTTGTGATTTTGATGTTGCCGGAGCGGAATTCTGTGCATGCAGTCTTGCATTTGGCAGAGGAGGCTGAGTTATCAAAACTGGGTCAGGGAACACCGTCGGCTCCTTAGTTGTCCATTGAGTGGCCTTTGCAAACATCCACTGCTGCTCACAAATTTCGGGCTCGAAAACCTCAACTGCTGGTTGCAATTGTTTACCGAATCTTGTCTGAACTACGGCTGCTTATGACTCAACTAGGGAAATATAAACCATATTTGTCATCGGATTCTATCTTTCCTTCTTTCTTTTGTCGTACTCTGCGGCTTCTTTACAAAATCAACGAATATGGCCAACCTCGCCACAAAAATGACATCGAGGGGGTGGGAGAGAGGTACCTTCTGCCGATGTACCCGCCTGCCATCGATTTTGATTGAAATTGTTACTTTGCGGTCCTCGATAATTCCTATATCCCTGCTGCTGATTGGTCCGCAACTATGGCGGTACGTAATGGGTGGCTGGTTGACCCGGTTCCTGTATTATGGCATTTACTGCCGCTCTACCCTGCACCTTTGCATTGTATGCACAAGTTTCTGTTGAGTGACCCGTCGTATTACAGATGGCACAATACATTTGGTTGAGAGAACATGTGGAACTGGTGTGACCTGGATTCTTACACTTAGTACAGTACACTTATTTGGATGGATCCTCGGTTACGTTCTTACTTGCTTTCAACCATTCCAGATCCTCCGTAAACCCTCCAACTTTGTGCTCCAATTGTAAGGCCATTGCAATGACAATGTCCAATGTCATTCCACCCACACAACGAATGATCATGATTTGTTTTAACTATGGATTCAATCCATTGATGAACCATTGTGTTATGACATCATCTGGAAGGTTGGCATGCGCTGGAGGCAGCTGCCGCAAATGAGTTCTGAACAATGTCACATACTCCTGAACACTCTGGTGTGGTTTCTGTCGATTGTTTTGCAAATAGTCAAAAATTTATGCAGGGTTCTTCTTCAAACAAAACCTCTGCAGGAACGTGTTCTTCACATCGTCATAATTACCAAAATGATTAATATCGTATTCTGTCAACCACCTTGCTGCTTCATTAACCAATGTGGCCTGAAACACTATGGCCTTATACGCCGGATCTGATGGATGGTTCAACACTGCATAACTAATTTCGAATGTGCGAACATGTGCATTGGGATCATCCCCCGGAAATCCACTGAATTTCGTATAGGTCACTCCGGTTGGAACTGGTCGAGGTGGAACGATTGGTTGTGGTTGTTGTTGTTGTTGCTTTTGAAATTGCAGTTGTGGCTGTGGTGATGTTTGTTGCTGTTGTTGTGAGCCACTCATGGTGCTATTGTTGGTAGTGTTGTTGTTACCTGAATTTTGAGGGGGTGTCTCTTGACCTTCCGAATCTGTATGGTCAGCCTGCTCACTTTCCGGTCCAAAAATGTCATCGAACCGTTTGCTTAACTCCAAATCCAACAAACTTTCCTCAGCCTTGGTGTCAAAATTAGGTAGACTTGCACCGAAAAGGGGTGAACGCAATAAGTGTCCACCAGGCAGCACCGCAATATCACCGAAAAACTTCAAATTGCCACCGAGTGATGCCGAACTTCCACCGAAATTCACCGAAGTCTCATTGGACCAAGTTACCCTATCATCAGACATGTTCTCACCTGGTACCGTGAACCTGTCACTGAAACTGGTCGAATTCTGACCAGATAGTGCCAAAATGACTCCGCACTGCGTCTCTGTACACCCAAAAGTCATTGTACCTTCTCCAAAAAGTACCGGACTCACATCGGAATTCACCGGGATCTCGTCATGTGTTACCGAACTAGCACCGGAATCACTACATCAAGTTAAAATGGAAGATTGCAGGGTAGCACCTACTGCAATGGAGGTGAATCACAAATTGAGCAAGTATGGAGGAGAAGAATTCAAGGACATGAAGCTATATCAAAGTTTGGTTGATAATGTAATCTATATTAACTAGGCCTTATTTATCATATGCAATTGGAGTGTTGTCTCAATTCATGCATTGTCGTAGGAGAGAACATTGGGTTGCAAGACAAAGGGTGTTAAGATACATTAAGGGTACACTGAAGGAAGGTTTGTATTATGGTTTCACATCTAATACAAACATCAAGATATATAGTGATACAGATTGGGCAGGTAATCCTGATGATAGGAGATCAACCTATGGGTACTTATGTTATGTGGGAGATAAGTTAATCTCTTGGTGTTCTAAAAAGCAACACACAATCGCTTTGTCATCTACAGAAGCAGAGTATAAAGGTATGGTGGAAGTTGCAAAAGAGGTTATATGGTTGAAAACTCTCATGAAGAGTTTTGACATCATTCAGAGTACACCCACTATTCATGGAGATAATATGAGTTCATTGTATCTAACTACTAACCCTGTTTTTCATGCAAGGACTAAACATATTGAGATTCAGTATCACTTCTTGAGAGAGAAGGTGATTGATAAGGAGATTGAAGTTATACATACTTCAACAAAAGATCAAATTGCAGATATGCTAACTAAAACCTTGGATGGACCAAAGCTACAAAGATTTAAAGACATGGCAGGTATAAAGAAGATGGAGAAAACCTCAATTGATGATTGAGGGGGAGCTGTTGGTGCATGACAACCATCAATTGATGTTTTGGACAAAGGTTTGAAGTCAAAGGATGAAGCAAAGACCAATATATGAAGCTTGAAGTTAGTGCATGATCAGAGACTGAATTCTTGTATATACATGTACACTAAACTTGTAATTAGCTCACTTATACTTTTGTTATGGTCATGATTTTGTGCATATATGCCTATATATACAAGTAGAAAGTCGGGGCATGTAAGAGAGATGATGAATGACAAGCTGTAAGAGTCATTAGACATTTTAGAAGTGAAGAGAATATCTCTCATCAAACAAATGTAAAGTTTTCTTGAATAGAAGAAAAGTTGCACCCGATTTTTTGCTCAAAGCTCCTTCTGTGTTTATCATCTTGTGAAATGCTTTTGTACAAGTGTAAGTTTATAGTTAAGTGACCTCTGTACAAATTTTCAGATTCTATTTGTGATCAGGCTGAGAGAATTGAGCACTCATTGTTTAAGTTGGAAGGTAAGCTACCTATGTCTAAAAGCATTTGAATAAATGGGTTCTACCTTAAGAGAACTATGCATTAGAAGTGGCAGGTGTCAAAATCGATTGTAGAGAAGTATAGTTTTAGACATAGGTGAATTGTTTGGAGTAAATCTCAAGATTTACTAAACCTTTTGAGAAGTTTTAACTTGGAGAAGGTGCAAAATCTTTAGAAGATATCTTCTACAAAGTTTCATTAGAAACTTTACACATTTGGTCAGACAATGAATGAGTTAAGTGTAGCAGACTTTTCTGTGTAGTGACTTCCTTCACAGTTAGATAGAATCTTGATGATTTGGCATTGGTCTTCCATAATTGGTCAAGGTTTTGAGTTGTTCTTGATATAGAAGTGCTCTAACATCAAGGATAACTTGTCCTTTTGGAGATTATGACTCTCCATCATTTAGGATATTTTTTTCCCTAGCTTGTATATATGCCTATAACCCTAATGGGTTACTAATCTTTGTACATTCACTTGGTAATACATTCAATATTGTGTGTTGTGCTTCAACCTTCTTCTTCTTCTTCTTCTTCTTTGTGCTACTTGCATGCTTCCATAGTCCTCAAACTCCAACAATTGGTATCAGAGCAGGTCGTCACTTCATCTAGGGCCTCGTCGACACCCCTCCAGTCACAGTCTCAATTTTGCATGAAATTTGGTGAGCATACTCACGACAATTAGGAGTTCAGAATTGCTTTGCTCTGTGGTATCATGTGGATCTGAGCTTGTTTTGACCTTTGAATGCACTATCGCAATGGTCTTGGAGGCAATTTTGTGTGCCAAACATATATATATAGGTTTTAGTTCACAAGTACAAGCATCTCAAAGTCTATTATAGGTATAAGAGAGCTCAATAAGGTAGTTATGTTCAAATTTTTGAGATATAGTTATTTTTTTGCATCAAGGTATTTTATTCAGTGGCCATGGCTCAAAGCAATGATGTATTGATAGCTTCACCTACCAAAAATGCAATTATCCCTCATATTCACTCTTGTAGAATAGAAAAGGATGCTTGGGATACACTTACCACTTTATACCAGGCAAGAAATGAGACCCATGTTGCTTACCTCCAAAAACAGTTGGAGAGTGAGCATATGAATGAAGGAGATTCTATGGATAATTTTTTGACATAGATCAAAGATTTGAAGGAGCAATTGATTTTTGCTGATGAAGTCTTGCCAAAATTTTCACTTGTGCAGATTCAACTGAATGGTCTTCCAGATTCATGTAAGAGTTTTGCTTCTACTCTTTGGTTGATGATGAAAGGAAATCCAAATGCCTTAAGATTTGAGGAGTTAGCCCTTGTTTTTTTGCAAAAAGATCGATCTAGGTAGAATAGGTCCATCATGCATGTAGCAGATCAAAAGCTTTCTTAGCTAGTCAAAAGGGCAAAGGAAAATGGAGCTCATCTGCTAGTAAGCAAAAATCTACTAATTTTGCACAGTCAAAAAACGAAGACAAAGAAAAGAAGAAATAAAAAAAGCATAAATTGTTTTGCAAATAGTCTAAAGGAAATGTTCATCATAAAGAGTTGTCCAAAACTACTTATAAAAGAGGAAAAGAAAAAAGAGGCTAGAATGGTTGTTGTAGAGGCATCTATACCCACATTAGAGTGCGTTAATCTTGTGTAGAATGAAGAATGGGCATTCACTACTGTTTGAAGTTATGATGATCTTCGAATTCATTTCAACCTACCTCTATAGGGACTACTGTCACATGCACCAACAACTCCTCTTATCCAGTCATGGGGGTTGGTAATATCATTCTGACTATTGCTTATGGTAGTTCTTTTAAATTGTCAGATGCTTTGTTTGTGCCAAGGATCAAGAAAAATCTATTGTCAATTTCAACATTATCCAAGATCGGCTTGGTTGTCAATTTTTTTGATGATTGATATATTGTTCATTATCTATGGTGATGTTGTTATTCTTCTTACATTTTATCTCATGGGTTGTATAAGCTCATAGACTATGCAAAATTTGTCAATTATTCAAGGTGTGCAGTTCAAGATTCTCAAGCTATCTCAGATGCAAAGATTTGGCATGCATGCTTTGGTGATCTTAATTGTTCTAGTTTGCTGTGCCTGCAAAATTCTAAAATGGTATCCTCTTTGCCCAAACTTGAGGCACTTGGTGTAAACATCTGTGATGGCTATATTCTAGGCAAAATGCAGTGTTCCTCCTTCCCAAAAGATGGTCCAATTCAAGCTACTCAAAAATTACAGTTTGTTCACAATGATGTTTGTGGTCCTATGAAGATGCCTTCTTTTGGGAACTACCTTTGATTCATGACTTTTATTGATGATTTTTCTAGGCATGCATGGGTGTATCCATTAAAAGAAAAGTCCAAAGTGTTTATGTGCTTCAAACAATTTTTGGTTCTGGCTGAAAATCTGTCAACATGTAAAATGGGCACCCTTCGTTCTCATTTGGGGGGGGATACATGTCTTGTGATTTTAATGTATTTCTAGCTGAGCATGGGATAAAACATTAGTGTACAATTCCATATACACCTCAACAAAATGGTCTTGCTCAAAAAAACTAGTCTCTCATGGAGATGGCAAGGTGAATGGTCAAAAGTCAGGCTCTACCACATAGTTTTTGGCTTGAGGTTGTTATGTGTGCAACATATGTACTCAACAGGTGTCCCACCAAAGCACTATAGTCTATCACTCCATATGAGGCTTGCATGGTCACAAGCCATATGTTTCTCATCTACATATCTTTGTTTATTTGTCATATGCATTAGTGTCTGAACAACAACGCATAAAATTGGATGATAAAGTAGTGAAATGTATCCTCAACCTTTATAGGTTCCACATGATGATGCACATCATTCCATTTCTAATGCAAATTTACATGATGCACTTGTTGATGAGAAGGTTGATATAGAGGAGGCAAAAACTATGCCTAAATTGTTGATGCAGACTTTGCAAGATAACAAACTAGATGCACCTCTATCGTATCGTACTCATTCAAGCTCTCATAGTGCTTCTTTTGCATCAGATTTCTATACTATGACTTCTTCTAGTCTCTATGATGGAGTGAGCCTATCTCTTTTGACGAAGTACAAAATTAAAAAAATTGGATGACTGCTATGCAATCAGAATATGATGCTATTATGAAGAATGGTACATGATCTTTATGTGATTTGCCTCCTAGCAAAAAGGCCATTGGCACTAAATGGGTATACAACCTAAATTATGAACTTGATGAAACAATTGACAAGTTATAAGGCTAGGCTTGTTGCAAAAGGTTATGCTCAAGAAAGAGGCATTCATTTTGATGAGACATTTGCACCCACATGTCTAATGGCTATGGTTCGTAGCATCTGTGCACTTGCAATCCATCATGGTTGGATTGTACATCAGTTGGACATTAAAATTGCATTTTTGAATGGTCACTTACATGAAGAAGCGTATGTTTTTCTACCCTCTGTTTGATGCATTTTCCTAACAATCTCCCCTATTTTTGGGTGTATACAAAAAATAGATACATGCAAAAAGACTTTGCGAAGCTAGCAATCTTGAGAGAGGACATAACCACACAACCCACACACACACACACACACACACACACATATATATATATATATATATATATATATATATATATAACCTCTACTTTATGTTATTCCATGCAACAGATGCATGAGTGCCAAATGGCCTCACACTCTCCAACCTCCAATAGAGGTGGTTCACACTAAAGATGATATAACATTTCTTTCCCCTTTAGTTCAACTTTGTCCTCAAACATGGTCATGGAAGGCATAAATGAATAATAGAAAGAACATATATATGAGCCATTCCAACTAAACCCCATGTACATGGTGTACATGGTCATCTCTCCATAGTGTTTCCCATATCCTTCCCCTTAAGAAGACTCTTGAAGAGTCTTCATAAAGGTGGCAAACCATCTCTGAAGGCTACTAACCCGCTCCCATGTAGCACTATCTTTTGAACTATCTTTCCACTTAACGAAATACTCTTGATACACCTAGATCCTCCTACATGTTTTTTGAGTACATAGTATGCTCTCGGGTTCATGTGGAATAGATTGAACAGAAGTAGGCTTGATAACGTCACTATCAGATTCTCCTAATTTCTTTTTTAACCTACTGACATGAAATGTAGGATGAATCTGACTACTATCTGGAAGTTGGAGCTGGTAAGCCATCTAGACTATTCTCTTAAGTATTAGGAATTGACCACAGTACCGAGGAGACAGTTTAGGACAAGGTCCCATCTTCGTGGTTTCATACCTAGAAGGAACTCTAAGATAAACTTGATCTCCTACCTCAAAGTTGCTTTCTCTTCTTTGAGGGTGAGTATAGTCTCTAGATCTATCTTGATCTTTCCTAATACTATCTTTAGCAAGTCTAAGCATATCATTCATTTCTTCCAAAAAACCTTTTGCAGCCTGAATTCTCTCATTCTATAAACCAACTGCATAAGGAGCTCTTGGCTGAAATCCATACATGAGCATGAATGGATTGTGTTGTGTGGAAGAGTGCTTGGCACTATTATATGCAAACTCTACTATAGGTAAGTTCTGTTCCTAATTAGTTTGCCTTTCATTTACATATGCACAAAGCATATCCTCTAAGATTTGGTTAACCCTTTTTGTTTGCCCGTTCGCATGTGGATGCTCATCCGTACTCATACTAAGTTTAATATCCAACCTCTTGAAGACCGCTCTCCAAAAATGGCCTATAAATTTCCTATCTCAATTGGAAACAATGTCTAAAGGGACATCATATAAAGGATAAGTTCTCTACAAATCAATCTAGCCAACTCAGGTGTCTTCACTGTACTTTGTGTTGGAATACACTTAGCCATTTTGGTTAACCTATCCACAACTACCTAGATCGAGTCGTGCCCTCTTTGTGTCTTAGGTAATCCTAGTATGAAATCCATAGATATACTCTCCCATTTCCCATTGGGAATATCCAATGGGTGGAGCAATCCTCCTATCTTTAACCTTTCAGCTTTATTGACCTCACATTTATTGCACTTAAGCACATACTCTTGGACGTCCTTGTGAAGTCCATGCCAGTAAAACTGCCTCTTAACAAGATCACAAGTCTTGTTAATACATCCATGTCCTGCACTCGATGTGTCATGACACTCATACAAAATATGCCATCTCATTTTAGAATCCTTAGGGACACATAGTTTTCCTTTATACAACAGATATCCATCTTGGATATTGTAGTTCTTCCACTTGAATCCTTCTTCATTACATGTCCATACTTCATCCTCATTGGAAACCCATAATGTAAGATACCCTTGCTCAATGGCTTCCCAAATGTCCAAATATGCAAGATCAATCCCACACTTTCCTTTAATGGAATCAAGTAGCTTAGTAGTGATCTCAATAAAGCTCAATCCATTAAGCATTGGCATGTGACTAAGTGAATCAGCCACTACATTAAACTTTCCCTTCCTATACCGAAGCTCATAATCAAACTCTTGAAGGCTCTCTGCCCATCGAGCCTTACGTCCTTTAAGGTTGTTTGATTAGAGATCCATTTAATAATCTCTTGATCAAACACTATCGTAACCTTGGTACCATACAAATAATGATGCCACTTCTTTAATGCATGGACAATAGTATACAACTCCTTCTCATAGATGGAATAATTTCTTTGAGCTGGCTCTAATTTCTTACTCTCAAATGCTACTGGTTGACCATTCTAAATCAGAACTGCTCCTATAGCATAATCACTCGTGTCAGTCTCAACCACAAAGGGTTGGTTGAATTCTACTATCTATAATGATGGATTTGTAGCTATTGATATCTTTAGTCTTTCCATACTTATTCTTTGTTCATCTCCCCATTGAAAGGCTTTCCCTTTCCCTTTAAGTTGGTCCATCATCAGAATAGCTATCTTGGCATAGTTCTTGATGAATTGTCAATCGAAACTAGACAAACCTAGGAAGACCTATAGTTCTTCCAAGTTTCGAGGGTGAGGCCATTCCATAATAGCTAGCACCTTTTTAGGATCCATCTGAATTCCATGTTTGGAGATGATATGACCAAGGTATCTAACTTCTTATTTAAAAGATTCACATTTTTCCTCTTTAGCAAAAAGGGAATTTTCTCTTAACACTTGGAAAACCAGCTATAAGTGTTCCAAATGTGCATCTTTGGACTTACTATATATGAGTATATTATCTAGAAAGTCAACTACAAACTAGCCTAGGTAAGGCCTCAAAACACTGTTCATGAGAGTCATGAACGTGGCTGGAGCATTAGTGAGACCAAATGACATCACTAAAAACTTGTAACATCTATACCTAGTCCTACAAGGAGTCTTAGATACATCTTCTACTTATATGCATATCTGATGATAACCAGATCGCAGATCAAGCATAATGAAATACTTAGCTTCTTGTAACCTATCGAATAGATCATCCAATCCAAACATTGGAAGTCTATTCTTAACCATGACTTTATTAATGCTCTATAGTCAATACAAAGTCGCATAGAGTCATCTTTTTTCTTTACTAGGAGCATTGGTGATGCCCATGGGGAATTACTAGGCCTAATGAATCCTTTGTCTAAGTAATCTTGTATTTGTCTTTCTACTTCCTGACACTAAGCTAAACTAAGTTTGTAATGAGGCTTACAAATGGGTTTAGTGTTAGCAACTAGGTCTATGGCATGGTCAATGTTTCCCCTAGTAGGTGGCAATCCTTTGTAATCAATAGGAAATACATACTTATATTCAAAGATGACTTGTTTAAAACTTTTAACTACTCTTTCAGGCAAGAAAGAATAATAGAAAGAGTTGTCCTTAGTTACATTATGCTGAAAAAAATACATCTGAAATGTAGCAGTCATGAATAGGCTGATGAACATCTAATACAAATAAAGCATAAATGTCCTAAACATCATGTGAATCAAATAAAGTGTCTAACTGCATGCATGAAATAAGCGGTGTACTATGTTGGCTATGAGCCTTGATCATCTCATGTGAACCCTCTTTATCTAAGAGGATAATCCAATCCTGTTCTTATCGTCTTTTTTTTTGGACGAAAGCTTCTCCACATTTGTATAAATGAACATCTCTTGTTCACGTAATACAAGGCACACACTCTATTTTTATATTCGTGCGTATCTCGAGTCTTATCTCTTCCTGCCTCTCTTTCGTTCTATTTTTCAATCTCAGGTCCAGGCGCTGCTCCTCCCACCATGGCTCTCTGAAGCCCCCATGCTATCACGTGGTATCAGAGCAATCTATGTGCAGCGAACACCTTCTGCGATGCAACATGAAAGATCCATTGTCTTCTTAGCGAGCCAGCTCCAAGGATTAGTGCTTCCCTTTCATAAGATAACCTTCGTTACTTTAATCGGTATGATTCTTGGACTTTTGCATTCACCTTAGGATGGAGTTTTCTTTTAAGCTCGAGTGCTTTCTCCCTATGTCTGCATCGTACGCAGAGGGAAAGTATTGCTACTTCGACAACCCATTCAGCGGACACCAAAAATGCTCTCTTGTTTGTTGAAGTGAACATGGAAGTAGAAAAATTTTTACTGTTTACAATTGCGTTCAGTTTCCTAACTTTTGTTTGCCTGGGCATCAATGTTCTTTTGCAATCGTAGCATCAGTGTCTCATAGCCTCTGTGCTACTCTGATGCTGATCCAGCTCTGCCTCAGAAAGAACCGATCGTGCATTTGGGAAGAGAGGGGAAGCAGTGATTCAATTTCCAGCAGGTCGCATTTTCCAACAGGTCGCATGTCAATTTTAGAGGATCATAAGGATTAATATGCGAAGAGAGAGATTTATGTAGCGCAACTTGTCAACATCTGTGAAGCCACTGTGCTCCGAATTTACAACATTTTATGTGAAGCCACTGTGCTTTAAATTTGCAACCTTCTCTATGCTGCAGGATCTTCGATCGACATTCAGACAAGATTACGTAATAGTTGTCTATTCTGCTTCACATGGCATCATATTCACGACCTTAGGTCCTTCTAAAGAAACAACTCAAGGTCACTGCGTGTTTACTTTTTGCCCCAACGGTGCCTGCGGATCTAAAGTTTGATGTATGCATCATCTCCCAGAGTTCCAATGCCCCATTGAAAATGAGGATCAAGTAGCCGTGCTACTCAAAGCGGTTCCCGATGATAAATTTGGACAAATTGTAATTGTTCTTAAAGAAAAAGATCCTATCCCTAGATTAGAAGATGTCATAAACTCTCTACAACAACATGAAAATAAGTTGAAAACACATGATGAATTCACAACAAATGCCTTGGTTGTAAGAGCTACAAAATGCATTCATTGTAATTGCACCAACCATTTGTCGAAGGATTGCTATCAAGTCAACCGTTGCAAAATATGTGGTAAAACCAACCGTGCTATGAAGCATTGTCGTCTACGCAACAACAACATCAACAACAACAAAGGAGCCTTCAACAAAAATCCAAGCAATGTCAACATAGTAGAGGAGACAAATAAAGAAGAAGCTCAAGTCAATTTTGTCTATGATTATGTGTTGTAAAACATCCCCTTTGTACCATCCTCATATGTATAGGGAAGGATTTGTACCACCCATGAGTTTGTTGAAGGAAGGACATAAACATTGTACCACCTTCTTTGTACATGGGAAGGAATCATATTTTTGTACCACCCTAGTCTAAGTTGTGAGGAAAGGATAGTTCCCAAGAGCTATTTGTATGATCAAGCTCAAGGGGGGGATTGTTGGCTATGAGCCTTGATCATCTCATGTGAACCCTCTTTATCTAAGAGGATAATCCAATCCTGTTCTTATCATCTTTTTATTGGACGAAAGCTTCTCCACATTTGTATAAATGAACATCTCTTGTTCACGTAATACAAGGCACACACTCTATTTTTATATTCGTGCGTATCTCAAGTCTTATCTCTTCCTGCCTCTCTTTTGTTCTATTTTTCAGTCTCAGGTCCAGGCGCTGCTCCTCCCACCATGGCTCTCTGAAGCCCCCATGCTGTCATACTAGGTACATCTCTTTCACCCTGAATACAAAACTTACATCTTGCTTTAACAAATTTAATATTATTGTTCTCATAATTGTGTTTAAGTGTTTCTCCTAAACCCCATAGCCATTCTTTACCCAAAACTAGGTATGTCCTATCCATATTCATTATTTAGAAATTTAAGTGATCAACATATCCTTGCATCTTGATTTCCAAATTGGATACCATAGTATCCCATACTCTTTTATCATTCCTTGCATCATAGATACAACATATTTATGTGCACTCGGCTATTAGGGAATCTTGAGCTTTTTGACTAGAGCATAATTGATGAAATTATGAGTTGCGAAATCATGAATCATGATCCGCACTATAGTCCTATTAATGTGACCATGAAGTTTAACCAAACCATGAGGTCCAAACTACTAGAACCACATAGATCGAGTTAAACAACACATATGCTCGACATCCTCATGCATAACTTCCACTTCTTTGTAGCTAGAGCTACCATAAATAGGAAGTATCTACACTAAGTGGAATGCTTTTTTGCCTTTTTCTAATGCCGTACTGGTCCTTGGTCCTTATTTGTTTTCTTCCCCCTTTTGTACTAGGCAGTTCCACTTATAGTGGTTAGGAGATAAACCCCTAAATCATAACTTATCCTTCTTGGCCTTTTCAAATTGATATGTGGAAAATCAAGTTCCTCATGGTTTCTTAACTATGAATTTATTATTTCTTGGGACTACCCATTTCTTAAACTTGGTCATTCGCATAGGTCTCAAAGTTTGGTCTATGTCCATAGCAACATGAACATTATCCTCATACAATTGAGCATACTTAATAGCATCTTCCAAAGTTTTAAGAGCATTACATCATACTTCAAGTTTTATGGCTTTATCAAGCTCTCTTACAAAGCCACCTACCTTTTGAAAATCATCTAGACCGTTTAAGTTAAGTACAATCTCACAATAATGTGAAACATGAACAACTAATAGTCTTCCTCTCTGCATTATTCCATCCCAACTACATTCTTCCTCGTTCTTAGGCAAAAACTGTTTTGGAAAAAGAGCTTCAAACTAAGACCAATCTACGGGAATAGTTTTTCCCTCTTTCTGTTGGAGTTAGACATCTGTGGAAGCATGCAAACAACATAAGGAAGAAGAAGAAGCTTGGAGCACAACACACAATACTGAATGTATTACCACTAGAATGTACAAAGATAAGTAGCCCGTTAAGGCAATAAGCGTATATACAATCCGGGGGAAAAAAGCCTCCTAAAGAGGGAAAAAAGTGCTCTAGCGATCCTAGAGTGTTCACACACATGACTACCTAAATATATCAACAAATCCCCCCTGGGAGTGATGTGATTGAACAAGGAGCTGGCACTCATGTATAAGGAAGTGCCAAGCTATGTGGAATCAATTCACAAAAGGAAGTAAGCCTAAAGCTTTGCGGAAAGCTTCAAACTTCTCCCTAGGCAGAGCCTTTGTGAAAAGGTCTGCAATGTTCTCCTGCGTGGGCGCATTTGCCAACCTGATCTCCTAGCAGAGAAACTCTCCCTTACATAATGATAATGCATCTCAATGTGCTTAGTGCAAGCATGGAACATAGGGTTCCTCGCAACTTCCAATGCGCTCTGACTGTTAGTGATGATGGTGGTGGCAGAAGATTGACTAACACCCAAATCAGCCATAAGGCATCTGAGCCACACACACTCAACACTCGCTGTAAAAGCTGCCCTATACTCAACCTCACAACTAGAAGTGGCCACAGTAGGCTGCTTCTTTCTCAACCAAGATATACATGAGCTACCAAGCATGAAGCAAAATCCACTAGTGGACACACGAGTGTCATAGCAACCAACCCAATCACTATCAGAAAAAGCATGCAATTATGGCGGTAGTGATCCCCCTTAGGATAAAACAATCCAAGTACCTGGGTACCACTCAAGTAGTGAAAGATGCGCTTAACTGCCTGCCAATGGTTGACACTTAGGCAATGCATAAGCTTGCCCATCTATAGACAACAAACTGAATATTTGGTCGAGTAATGCATAAGTAAATCAAGCATCCAAAAGCCTGCTGATAGAGAAAAGCATCAAATGCATCTACTATGCATGTCATGAGGACCAGTGAGCAACATGTCATCAACATATACCACAATGATCAGAAGCACATCATTAGGACGCTTAACATATAAGGTGCTTTCGCTTGTACTATTTTCAAAACCCTGTGCAATCAGATAGGCATGTATCTTTTCATACCAAGCACATGGTGCTTGCTTTAAACCATATAATGCCTTCTTTAACCTGCACACCTGGTTTTTATGCCCTTTTGGAACAAAGCCACAGGGCTGAAAAACATACACTTCTTCATGCAAGTCACCATTCAAAAATGTTGTTTTAATGTCTAACTGATGTTCATTCCAACCATGATGAGTTGCAAGTGCACAGATGCTATGAACTATAGTTATTCGGCAAGTAGGAGCAAAGGTTTCATCAAAATCAATGCCTCTTTCCTATGCATAACCTTTATACTTGTCAACTGCTCCATCAAGCTTTACGCTTCAGATCTTATATGTTGGGGGATTCTTGGACAAGAAGGAGTTTGAGGCTTTGTAGGAGAAAAAGAAGATAATGAAAATGAAATAACCTTGAAAACTTCTACGCCTGGAATCTTGAATGTTGATTATATTGAAACAATTACAATGACTAAATACAATCCAAGTCAATAACTAAATACAACTACAGAGAATGCTCAGTTACAAAAGACCAATTATCTCAAGTCTTCTGGCAGCGGCCTCTTCTGCATCAGTCCTTCACTTGCTTCACGCTTCCCTTGTGCACACCTTGCACTAAGTTTCCACCAAGCTGAGGAATGGATACCTTCGCGGCGCGCACACACAACAGACCTTGGGACTCTTGGAGTCTAACTTCGCCTTCTCTGCACACCTTCTTCTTTACACTTCTTGCACTCTTCACTTCTACCTCTCAGTGCTGTCGCCCACTGGTGGCTCTTCACTTCCCCTTCTTGCTTCCTCTGAAGCTCTCCACTCTTCACTTTCAATGTGTATATCAAGAATAGCCTTTTCCTTTGCCTTTTGAATGCGTCGATCGCATGACGTCTAACTGCCATAGACTCTTGGGCTTCCTTTGATGTCCCAAGATTATCTTTTCAGTTGGCGGCCAACGACCTGCTTCTTTTGCCCTGTAGTGACTTTAGACCAAAAGGAAAATTTTGATTGGGTGGCCATATTCCCACATGTGCATACCCGACCGCTTCATGTACCTTTACCTTTTCCCTTTTAATTCGTCACTTTTGTACCCAAGAGGGGTTCACCTACATTACTTTAAAACCCTTTTGACCTTACGGGGATTAAAAAAAATACTTCTTCCAAATAAATAATTGAAAGTCCTCTTTTTATGACAATTGAAGGTGCACTACCCGTGCACTTTGACCCTTGACTTTAACGTTGAACTTGACTTGCCGGTTTTGACCTTGCCAGGGCTCAACAGAGATGCCCACCACCTAATGTACTCTCCGACCCGAAGAGACAATAACAATACGAGACAGGGAGAACGGGAGAACAGAATGGATTGGCAGAAGCAGAGAGGCAATTTAAGCAAGAAAAAGAGAGAAAGAGTGCTTTTATTGATGAAGCGAAAGAAAGTGGATAAGCACGCTACAATTATTAGTGAATTTGATCATGACAAAAATCAGAAGGAAGAGATATATATATGCAAAGCTAAAATGGAAGCGGAAACCACTTGCAATTTATTTTGAATTTGGCTAGCCCAGAATGAGATTAGGGAGGAGTAGGATCGTGATCCGCAGCGGGGGGTTGTGGAGAGGATGGCAGGGGAGCAGAAGCTTGTTCAATCAGGTGCTGGAGAGAACTTAGACACTGTCGAAGGTGGTCCCGTTCGTGTTTGATACGTCGGCACGCAGCATTATCGCATAGTCCTAATTGAGAACGATTTTGAAGATCTGCTAAGGTCTGTAGAGCAGAATCAGCCATGTCTCTATACTTATCCCTCTCTTCTTTGAGTAATCGTGCCGATTCAGTGAGGGATTGCCATTGCGCTGTAGCCTTTCGATTGATATCGTCGATGGTCAAAATATACTTCTGGTGAATCGTAGCTGCGGCCGAAATTGAATCCAAGGACACCTTGGATGCATGAGCACTGCCCTGTGCAATGGCACTTGCTTCGCGAAGCAAGTGGAAAAAGGAGGGAGACGTCGGAATATCAATTGTAGGAGTAGGGGCTGCAGGCGGAGGGGAAGAATGGGTTGGAGTGGTAGCGGGACCGGGTTGGGTAGGTTTATGCGAGGGAGTGGGTTGGGTGATGGGAACGGCACTGGTAGATGGGAAAATGGGGACAGGAGGGCGAGGGGGTGTACAGGTCGGGTTTTGCGGGTTGAGATGGGTTTGAATGAGCGGGCGAAAAGAGGCTGCCGAAGAAGAACCATGGTGGAGAACAGGGTCAGGGTGATGAACGGTAGTTGTAGTCTGAGGGGTGGTGAGGATAGGAGAAGAAGATTGCGGTGGAAATGCAGGGATATCAGGGGGGGCGGGGGGCGGTGTGGAAACGGAAGTGGAGCCAATGGAGAGTGTAGGGGAGGGGGGGGGGGTTGGTTATGGAAGGTGGAAGGGGAGCTCTGAATTGCTGGTCAACAGAGATATGAGGTGACGGTTGTAGAGCAGAATTATTAGCCGAGTGCGCGGGGAGTTGATATAGCCATTCTAGTAATGGAGCGGAATATATGGAAAATGAGTGAGATCGACGAGGAATAGCCTCACGGAGGCGACGGGAGCGCACGTTCAATGAACTATAGAGGAGGGCGGCGTAAGGGTAGGGGCGGCTAGTGAGGAAGCAGTAAAGTGGATCTGCAATGCGAATGTCGGACAGTGGGAGCGGAGAGGTGGGGCTCCGAAGTAAAAAGAAAAAAATGAAGGAAGTAAGTATGGATTGCATACGGATAGAAAAACGTGCATTATTTTCAAAGCGCTCATTACAAAAAGCAATTGTTTCCCAGGGTGACACTCCAGAATATAAAAATGGAGGGCTGCTGAAGTGGATGAGGGAGGATCTTATACTGGCGGCAATGTCAGAGATGGTCAGAGTGCCGGTGCGAAAAATGGGGAACAGCCGAAGAGCTTCATAGACATCATTAAGGTTGGAGGGGTCCTGAAAGAGAACGTTCGCCAAGCCCAAAAGACCTGCATACTGAAGATTTTCTACTGAGAAAAGATTGCGGAGGTCAATGGGCAGAAGAGATAAGTGAATACGGATTTGGAGATTTAAATCAGGTGGGAGAAAAAGGCGCATATAATCGCCGGAAGGTGAATTAGGTAGCGAGTTATGTGAAGCAGAAGGAGATGGAGAAGGTGAAGGGGGGCGAGGGAGCGACGGTGGAGAATAATCGGTGGAGTCCGAGTGAATTGAATAAGTAGGAATATTTATAAGTGGAGGATGAAGAGCGGAAGTCGAGGCATCTGCTGGGGGATAATGGGAGTCGGTAGATGTAGGAATCGGTGGGGTAAGGGAGACGGGCAATGTCGGGACCGGGTAGACGAGGGTGGTAAGGGGTTGGGTACACGCCGGTTGAGCAGACTCGGAAGGAGTGTAAGTGGGATTGGGAGTTGGTATCGCCGAAGGCGTGAATTCCGAAAGAACGTCCTGCGGGGGAGGATTGGCCATGGAGGAACGGTTGATAAGATGATGAATGCGAGAAAAGTCCTGGATAGCAGGGAATGCCCTGGAGGGAAGTGATTATTTGGTAAGTCGCCTTGTTGATGTGATGTTGGACTTGCTGTTGAAGAAGAGCCTCCTTGGAGTCGTACTTACTGGGGAAGGGGGTGGCTGTGGGGAAATTGAGGGTTGGTGGAGGGGCTTGGCGGAGGTTGAGGGGGAGGGGGGGTGGCGGTGGATTGAGGGGGTGGTGTAGTGGAGGCGGTGGGATGGAGGGGAGGGCTCCTGCGGGTTCGGATGGAGGGATTTTTGGGCCGCTGGTTGGAGGAGACTTGAGGGAGTGGCGGAGGGGGTTGGCGTGGGTAATTGGGGGTTGAGGGGGAGGGTGCAGGCGGGGGAGGGCGGCGGAAGAGAGGGGGCGCTGCGGGGTTACACGGAGGGTTTTGGGCCGCGGGGTGCGATTGAGGGGAGAGGAAGGAGATGCGGTGTGATGGAGGGGGTCTGTGGAAACGAATGGAGGGGGGGTGTGGGGGTTGAGAGGAGGGTGAGAGGAGGCGGGGGAATGGTGGAGGGGGGGGGGCGCCTACGGGAAGGGTGGAGGGGGCCTGCGGGAGATTATGGAGGGGGGGGAAGGCGGTGGGATGGAGGGGGAGTTCTGCGGGAGCTTATGGAGGGGGGGGGGGAGGCGGTGGGATGGAGGGGGGGTGTGGGGGTTGAGAGGAGGTGAGGGGAGGCGGGGGGATGTCGGAGGGGGGGGGATTTGCGGGAAGGGTGGAGGGGGCCTGCGGGATAGTATGGAGGGGGGGGAGGCGGTGGGATGGAGGGGGGGTCTGCGGAAGATTATGGAGGGGGGGAGGCGGTGGGATGGAGGGGGAGTCCTGCGGGAGAGTATGGAGGGGGGGGGAGGCGGTGGGATGGAGGGGGGGTCTGCGGGAGATTATGGAGGGGGGGGGGGAGGCGGTGGGATGGAGGGGGAGTTCTGCGGGAACGAACGGAGGGGGTGGGGGGTTGAGAGGAGGGTGAGGGGAGGCGGGGGGGTGGTGGAGGGGGGGGCGCCTACGGGAAGGTGGAGGGAGCCTGCGGAAGATTATGGAGGGGGGGGGAGGCGGTGGGATGGAGGGGGAGTTCTGCGGAAGATTATGGAGGGGGGGAAAGGCGGTGGGATGGAGGGGGAGTGTGGGGGTTGAGAGGAGGGTGAGGGGAGGCGGGGGGATGGTGGAGGGGGGGGGGATTTGCGGGAAGGGTGGATGGGGCCTGCGGGAGAGTATGGAGGGGGGGGGGGGGGAGGCGGTGGGATGGAGGGGGGGTCTGCGGGAGATTATGGAGGGGGGATGCGGTGGGATGGAGGGGGAGTCCTGCGGGAGAGTATGGAGGGGGGGTCTGCGGGGGTAATCGGAGGGGTGGGAGAGGGTATAGAGAGGGGTGGGAGAGGTGAGGGGAGGCGGGGGGATGTTGGAGGGGGGGGGGATTTGCGGGAAGGGTGGAGGGGGCCTGCGGGATAGTATGGAGGGGGGGAGGCGGTGGGATGGAGGGGGGGTCTGCGGAAGATAATGGAGGGGGGGAGGCGGTGGGATGGAGAGGGGGTCTTCGGGGGTAATGGGAGGGGTGGGAGAGGGTATAGAGAGGGTGGGCGCTGCGGGGTTAAACGGAGGGGGAGGAAGGTGGAGATGCGGGGTTAAATGGAGGGGGAGGTGGAGGAGTACCGCTGCGGTGGGGGGTGGAGTTGAGGGGGGAAAATCTACGAAAATTTTGACCGGAGGGAGTTGCAACTAATTGGCAATGGAAATCAATGAGGATGTGGGGGGTGTATGCTGAAGCTGAGGCAGCAAGAATGAATGAAAGGGTTCATTTTATAGCAAGGAGGAATGAGGGATCACCTCACAGAAAGGGAGGTTCATATTAAAAGAGGACTTAAAAGAGAGGAGAAGCAAGATCCCATCTCATCCATTCAAGAGAGAAACAAAGAAAAGGGTATCATTGAAAGTTATTGTGCAGAACTAAGGGCCATCCAAAAAAATTGGCGCCCAATTTTATTTAACCATGAATTTTAATTTATTTAAGTGATGAAATAAACATCAAAGAAAGAAAGATGGCGCCTAAAATTGCGTGAGCATTTTGCTGATTATTACTACCTATTAAAGCAATCCAAAACAATTAGGCAACAAAATAAATGAAAATGCAATGTTATGATATTTTATGATAAGCCTTGAGTCTGGAAATGTTTACTAAGGGTAGGGTGTCGCCATCGAGATTTTCCAATTGCACAGCACCCCACTGCAACATCTTCGTAATGCGAAAAGGACCTTCCCAGTGAGGGATCCATTTCCCTTTGGTTTGATTAGAAAATTGTGGTCTGTGTAATAGAGCTAAATCACCGGGCTTCAAGTTGTTTTGCCATAAATTTTTGTCATGAGTCTCCTTCCTCTGTATCTGAATCTTCTCTAACGGTTTGGAAGCTAAAATCCTTGATTCTTCCAGTTTATGCAAAGCCGTTAGTCGGGCTTGAACTCTTATCCCATTTTTCTCAAGTCCGTCCGTTTTGATAGAGCCCCTGATGAACTCAAATTGTTCAATGGGAACAAGGCCATAAACTAGTTGAAAGGGAGAATACCCGGTCTCTTTATAGGCCAATCGGTATGCCCATAATGTACCCAGATAAGCCTGTCCCCAAGAAGTAGGCTCTAACATGCATTCTTTTCGTAGCATTGAAATTAATACCTTGTTGGTTGATTAGGCTTGTCCATTAGCTCGTGGGTAGTATGCACACGAAGTCCTATGTAAAATGCGATACTTGTTGGAAATTTCCTACAGTATTTTGTTGACAAAATGAGTACCCTGATCGGTACAGATTTCAAGCGGACACCCAAACCTGCAAATGATGTTACTATACAAGAAGTCAGCTACTGTTTGTGCAGTGCAGTCAATGGATGCAATAGCTTCAACCCATTTTGTCGCATAGTCGGTGGCTATCAGTAAGTACTTTTCTCTTTTAGGAACCGCCACAGGGTATATAGGCCCGACAAAGTCTAATGCCCACTTCTCAAAAGGTTGCCAAGAAGTGGAAACCATTAAAGGATTATGCCTTTGCTTGGTGGGCTTAGGGCCACACCTCTGGCACACATCACATGTTCTTCTCCAATCATCTGCATCCTTAAATAGTGTAGGCCACCATAGACCAGCATCCAGTATCCTTTGGCTCATGATATGCCCTGGAAGGTGCCCACCACCTGTTCCTTCATGTGCAGAGTGCAGTACTTCCCTCACTTCATCTTCCTCCAAGCATTTCCTATCTTGTCATCCTTGCCTTGTCTATATAATTTCTCATCAATGAAGGTATATGGCCTACTCTTGATTAGCAATCTCTTCCTTTGAACAGTGCTAGCCTTTTCAGGATACAGCCCGGTTTTAATGAACTGCTTAATATCATCATACCATCCTTGAGCTTGTACAACAAACAAATGAGCATCAGGAAAATCATCATTGATTCCACTGGCTTGATCCATCATACTTATTCTGGACAGGTGGTCTGCCATAACATTCTCTCTACCTGGTTTATGAATTGCCGAGAAATCAAACTCTTGGAATAACAATAACCACCTCCATATTCTACCAGTGGCTTGTGGTTTATTGAGTAAGTACTTCAGAGGTTGGTGATCAGTTATAATAATAAATTTCACTCCCAATAAGTAATGCCGAAATTTTTGGACTGCAAAAACCATGTGTTGACAGTATACGGGAAGAAGCAAGTACGGACACACATGCAGATCTAGCACTAAGGCAACCCTTCATTTTTTTTCAAAACCCTTACATCATTTTTAAGTGATTCTCATCACTAAAAACCCTTGTAAATATCATTTCACCTTTTTGTAGCTCCATTTTGTACAAGCCGAGGAGTCCTCGAGCTTGGGGAGCCTTAGAAGTAGTTGCCTGCCAATTTTCATAATTTTTAGATCTCGTTTGAGCCCTCAAATAAGCCCTGGAACCTAATTTTTAACTAGGCCGGACACTAGGTCTGGACAGGGCCAAAGCTAGTCAAAAACTATAAATAGAGCTAGAGAGCTCATTTTTGGGTAGTTTTTTTGGTAGTTTGAGCTTGTATGAGAACTTGGTTGCAATAGAAGTGATTCCATTGTCTTACTCTCTTTGTTCTTGCCGTGTGTGCACGTGTGCGTGTATGTGTGTGCATGCTTGTGTGCTTCTCACTCACGCACTTGTGCTTCCACTTGCTCTTGGTCTTCATACCATCCTCACGTCTTCCCGGATTGACATTAAAGGAGGTGCTACTCATCACTGAGCTACACCAAATTTTGGCGCCGTTGCCGGGGATCGAGCTTTGAGGACGAGCGTGTGATGGTAAGACGTAGAGAGGACGCGTTGGAATGGTAAGTAGTAGGTAAATTTCTGATTTTTCTCCATCTCCATCTTCATCTTCACCTCCTTCTCCATCTCCACCTCCACCTCCTTCTCCACTACATATTCCCTCTTCCTTATCATTCCCTCATTTGTTGTGTGCGAGTTTGAGAGAGAGCGAGTGTGTGTGCTTGTCTTTGTGTGTTTTTTGCATGTTTCTTGCAGGTGGCAGCTCCATCATCATCTCCAGCAAGCTTAGCAGGTACAGAATTTGTCTGCACAGTCCCCGAGGCGTTGAGCTCGAGCTATCGCGACACTCCGAAAATTTCACCCAATCACGATTCTGAGTGCACCACGACACTGCGCAGGCCTAGAGCTCCCAGGATCACTAGACAGAACAGAAAAATTCACCATATCCCGAGCTATTGCGACACCTCACGACCTATCGCGACACCTCACGACCTATCGCGACACCTCACGACCTATCGCGACACCTCACGACCTATCGCGACACCTCACGAGCTATCGCGACACCTCGACCTATCGCGACACTTCACGAGCTATCGCGACACCTCGACCTATCGCGACACTTCCCACCTATCGTGACACCTCGACCCGACCTATCGCGATACACGGCCTTTAACGCATGAAAAGTTAGGGTTAATTTTGAGTGAATTGAAGGGTAGTTGAGCTTAATTTTAGGCACCTTGGTATAACTTTAGAACCTTGGAAGTGGGCAAAAGACCTAGAAACCAGAGAGGGATCTCCTGAACCCTGAGAGCCTGTTTTGACCCTATAGTGCCTGAATGGTCATAACTTGACCATACGAACTCCGATTGATGAGATTTTGGTCTCGTTGGAAAGCTCGTTGAGAATCCTACGTGGACCTTGACTGGTTTTTGTAAGAATCATACGTGGAGTTTTAGAACATGCATTTTTAAGTTGACCTTTAGGTGGAACTAAGTGGTTCTCAGATTCAGGGGGTACAGTGAGTTACTCCAGGGGGACTGAAAATATTGATGTGTGTCTTCCAATTACTTGTGGTAATAAAGCTATACTAACTGGTGAGTTTTTGCAGGAACTTTGTGTGCACTCAAGGCAATCCAAAGCAAGCTAGCAAGGGTGAGTATCAAGCTTGGGAGAAGGCTTCCTGGGCTTGTGTAGCAGTCTGGTCAACCAGCTAATTGAGGTTGGAAGATCTCTCCACCCTCCTTTGTCAATTCCTAGCCTAGGCTAAGTACGACTTAGGTGTGGTAATTAATTAGGGCAACGTTAGGCACGAATCAAGTCCAAGAGAATTAATCAACCAAGTGCAAGAAGTAAATAGGTCCTAAGTGCGAAAACCCTAAGGGACAAAAGGTAAACGGGAATCGATCACTTATCAAGTGCGGAAATTCACTTAAGTACTCCTGACGACGCGATTTCAGACAAGACCATAAACATAATATTCAACTCAAAAGAACAAAGTGATTGGTGCAAAATTAACCTGCAACGAGAGTGTGCTTGGGTCCCAGGGGGTAGATAAATCAGGCATATGAACCTTAGATCAGGCAGACACTTAGGCCGAGACAGACAAAGCCTCAGATCTTCTGAAGCTAGTGTCAATCACACTGCCAGGTCTTGGGCCCAACAGTTGAGTGATTACCCATACACTCCCAGATCAGAAACAAGTGATTATGAGATGTCCTATCACATGGAGAGACCAGTAGGTAGTTCAGGGTTGGCTTATCTAGAAAAGCCAGAAGGACCATACAAGACTCAGCTGGAATACATCAGGACGAATCGTCTAGGTGCTCGCATCTACGAAGACGGACTGAGAAGATCGGTGGTCCAGATTAAGAACCCCGATCAACCCCATGGATTAGACCACCCGGTAGTCAAGTTTGAGAATGGAGCATACCTAGATAAAGAGGGGACTATATATGTAGTCACCAC
Organism: Ceratopteris richardii; assembly: GCA_020310875.1. NCBI lineage: Eukaryota > Viridiplantae > Streptophyta > Polypodiopsida > Polypodiales > Pteridaceae > Ceratopteris > Ceratopteris richardii. Next base: position 143,162,701 of record CM035425.1, on the reverse strand, counting down.
TCTTCCTGATAGAACTGATGAGTTTGGAAATGTGATTGCGGAGACCGACATGGGTGATATAGAGCAAGGGAACTTAGAGAGAGAGCCAAGAACTCCCCGTGGTAAATCTGTCTTGACCAGAATCATGACTCCAAAGTGGATTCCACAGGATAATAAAAGCATAGATCTGCTTTTAAACCGAGAAGCCGATGAGGCTTTTTGGAGATATAAATCTTCTCAACCTCAGGAAGTGAGTGCCCTCACAATCTATGAGTTTAAAGACCCTGATAGCCCAGGCCAAGTAACCCGCCTAGACAATGCATCAGAGAGAATCTTCGTGGTCACTGAGCATGGCAGACATGCCTACACATGGAAGGGTGAATTTGTTTTTCCCCAACCAAGGTCTAATGTGTCCTTTGGTCACCAAGGAGCTGGGACCTCCCAAGCTCATGGGGCTCAAAGAGATAGAAGTAGAGACAAACCTGAGGTAAGTTTTGCCAACTCGCTGGGAAGAGAAAGAACGGGAACAGAAAGGAATAGAGTGGAACCTGAGAGACATAGAACCCCAGGGAAACAAAGGAATATTGATGATTTTCCTTTGCCAAGGCCGAGAGAACACACTAGGACCCTGCGACCAACTCAACTGGTGAAGTCCATGAAGAATTACTTCAATGGCACGGGAGACCCTTATGACCACGTGGCAGAATTTCGGCAAGTATTGAAAGCTGAACAGGTAGAGGACCTATTCACACAATATAATGCTTTCGGTCTAACCCTTAGGAACACTGCCCTTACGTGGTTTCAACCACTAAATGAGAGGCATTTCAGAAACATAGACCAGCTCTTAGAGGCATTTATTGTTGACTTTTCTAAGAGTGGAATCAGGCATAACACCTCCTCACTAATTCATAACTTCAAACAAACACCTCAAGAGACGGTCAGACTAGCTGGAAGAAGATTTAGACAGTACCTGGAGAGATGCCCGATGCCGGAGTTACCCACACCAGCCAAACAAGTGGCCTTGTTCCTAGATGGATTGTTGAGCACTAAGCTCAGGTCATATGTGTACCTGAAGGACCCCAGAACGATAGAAGAGTGCGTGCGCATGTGCATAGACATTGAGGAAAATCTAGGTGAGGAATTAGAACTATCAAAAATCTATAAGGATTCTGATAGCTCTAGTAACATGACACCTGGTCAATCCACATCCATCGAGGAACTTGCAGAGAAGGTAGCCCAAAAACTAGGTGTCTCTAGCAAGCAAATTCCGAGATTTGCCCCAGTTAAGCGGTGTTACAATTGTGGCGGTGAACATATGGCAAGTGTATGTCCCATTATGGCCCAACCCCAGGCGAATCCTAGTAGTCAGTACTACACCATAGAGCGCAGGTACACCAACCACACTGCACAAGACTGCCCATATAACAAACAAACTGTTAGGCAAAATTATCCTCAGCCATATCCACAACATGGTAGATACCAGAATCAGTACCCATCACAACAATACAACAGACCACAGCAAACGTATCAGCCACCTTATCAAGGGCAGTAGAGACCTCAACCAGTCCTAGTGCAGCAACCCCCTGCTCCAACCAATGTGATCCCAGTGAAATATGCATCTACTGAAGAAAATCCGAATAGAGCCATAGTCCCAGTCACCCCATTGCTATCAGACAGTGATCCAAGTGACCATAGTTTTGACTCCACACATATGGATAGCCCACAGGCTTACTACATGCAGTCACCCGAGCATAACGAGTCATACTATTATGAGGACCCAAGTGAAAGTAGTGGGGAACCTGAGTATGCTAATGTCATGTACACAAACCCCAACTCTAGACCTCAAACTAGGCAGGTACGACCCCCATTTCCTAGAGGACCATGCTTCAGATGTCAGGGAGATCACCTTATACGTGATTGTCCACTGCCTCCCCCTACACAACCTCAACCAGTAACCATTCAGGGTTTCTGTCAAGACTGCGGGAAAGAGCATCTCCTACGAGATTGCCCAAAGAACCCTAATAACATGCCTAAAATCACTCCTATCAATGTTGTTGGGTTAGTTGTAGACTCCACAGGGAGTGTGACTTCCACTGCACCTGTGCAGGTGATCACAAGAGCCCAGGCACTTCAACAACACCAAGGTGTTGGTCCCGAAAAGAGCCCCAAGGTGAGTGAAACAGAGAGCATAACCAAAAAGAGGACTAGAGCCTGGAAGGATAGTCGTGAAAGAATGAAGAGGCAATGGGCAAAAAAGATAAACGAACTTGAAGAAAGCTTGAGAGAAACCAAGGCAAAAATCACAGAGATCACATCTCAACCGCACTCCCACACACTTCCACTACTACCATCCCCATCACCCTCCATTTCTCCACCCTCTAATACACCCCACGTAACCCACCCACCACCCCGAGTAGGATCAGTATTAGCTGACCCCACTCCTGAAGGCTTGGACATGATGTTCAAGGCCTACCAGGCTCGACTTCAAGAAGGGCCAACAGCTGCAAACCTAGACAAGAGTTACCCTAGAGTAGATTTAGAGATTGAACAGATGAAAATGTGCATGAAAATGGTAGAACAAGCTCAAGCTATACTTGAGACTAGTCAAAAGTTCAATCAGACAAACTCTATCAAGCCGGATTTGCATTTCCAAGGCTTACTAGAAAGATTAGAGCAGTTGGTAAACAAATCACAAGTTTCTTTACCTCCACAGGCTCAACCAGTTGTTGAAAGAGGAAGCTCACCACCAAAGGGAGCTTATGTTCCTAATTCCACGGATGCTGGAATACCTCCTTCAATTCAACAGTACTCTCAAGAGTTCTTGCGGGAAATACAACAAGAGAAATGGGCCAAGGAGAAGGGTGATTCCCCTCCTATTCCTGAGATTGATGATCTTCGTGATCAATTTCCCCAAGACATTCCGTCTATCTATGGAGATCAAACAGAGCAACAAGAGGATGAGAGATTAGATTTTGAATCTAATTCTTTACAAGAGTTGCCTCATTTCACAGGCCCATGGGAATCTGAATCTCTCCAGATCAGAGCCCCCACAATATTGGTAAGAAATGAAGACTCAGTGATTCCAAGAAACACTGATGTTGTGAAGAACACTAAGGTTCAATGTCATCTCACTGTAGAGGAGCTCCTCAAGGCAAAACCGGAGCTCTGGAATCATGTGAAGGATCAGGTTCCAGAACTTGAATCCAATATACCAAAAGTAGGCTCTAAGCAGAAAGTTCCCAAGATACCTCTCGACAAGATAGGAGGCATGAGCGAAGGTGAAGAAGGTAACACTTATCTTCCGATCACCTACCAAGGTTACACAACCAAAGCAATTGTGGATTCGGGTGCTGGTGTTGCTATTGCGACCACTTCCTTGTGGAAGCGATGGGGCAAACCCACCTTAAGACCAACGAGAATGAAACTTCAAATGGCAGATGGTCATTTTGAAAGACCTCTCGGATTGCTTGAAGGGATAACTCTAACCACTTGTGGTGTAGAGTTTGAACATACATTTGCTATATGTGAATTTGAGAAGAATAATGTTTACGAGATGATCCTAGGAAGACCTTTCCTACGACAATTGCAAATAGTACAGGATTGGGGAACCAACTCCTTGTACTTACAGCACTTAGGGGTCACCACCAAGGTCAATCTGAAGGATTACACCTTCAGAGATGTACCACCCCTACAGTGGAATCCTATCCACAAAGCGAAAGAAGATTCTATCTCCGTGCATTCTGGAAGTTCACCTGAACCATCCTGGCTGCATGAAGATACTCACTTGTGGATGTGCAAGGTCGCGGAGGAAGAGGAAAAGCGCCTAAAAGCGAGAGAAGAAGGAACTCCCCCAGGAGATAGACCAATAAAAGACCCAGCCTATACACCAATGATATTTCCAGATGAGGAATTTGAGCCTCATGGTTGGGCAGAAATCTTAGCTACCATGGACATTGCAGTCAATGAGGAACAATGGACACCCCATTGTGATGAGGAGGGTTATGATATTTCAGTGTTCATGTGTCAGCCCTTGTTGGAAGAGTGTGATCCTAGTGAGTTCATAGAAGAAGAAGAGAATGACGATGATCTAGAATCCATTGTGATGGATACTTACTTTGACTCAGAGGAACACTACTTAGAAGACATAGGAGTGTTAACCCAAAAAGAAGAAGAACCCCTTGCGAGTATTAAAACGATAAATTCAAAGAAAGGAAGTGAAGGAGGTCAAAAGAAAAAGAAAAGGAAAGCAGTGAAACAAGAAGAGGAAGAATCATTGTTTGAAGTACCAGAAAATTTCAAGAAATATGAAGTGGAAGACCGAAAAATTTTGGTACGAATGCCTAAGAGAGAGGCCATTATAGGAGAAGCATATGACAATAAAGAAAAGACCAAAAAATTATAGTGACCATTGAAGGGAACGAAGAGCGATGTACGTACATAGGAGACCACCTAAGTGCAAAAGAAGAATTAGAGCTGGTAGCTCTATTAAGGGAATATAGGGATGTGTTCGCATGGCACTATAGAGACTTGAAAGGAGTAGATCCAGAGATTTGCTCTCATACGATTCCGATGACCTGTTGATGCCAAGCCCACCAAACAAAAGCCCTACACATATAATGACAATTATGCAGCCAAAATAAAGGAGGAAATTGACAGGCTGATTGAAGCTGGATTCATCTATGAGATTGAGCACACTGAATGGGTGTCCCCCATTGTAGTGGTGCCCAAGAAGAATGGGAAATTGCGAGTGTGCATTAACCTTAAAAAAGTTAATGCCGCTACGATCAGAGATAGTTATCCACTTCCAATCACCGAACATCTATTGGAGCGTGTTGCAGGCAAGGAAGTTTACAGCTTCCTTGATGGATTTTCAGGTTACAACCAAGTAGCCATTGCCCCCGAAGATCAACACAAAACGGCCTTTGCCACAGAATGGGGAATCTTTGCATTTCGTGTGATGCCATTTGGGCTCACCAATGCACCTGCAACATTCCAAAGACTCATGTGTCATGTCTTCAAAGAGTTCTTGCGAAAGAGCTTAGAAGTATATGTGGATGATTTATGCGCTCATTCCCAAGAAAGAAGTTACCACATCCCTGAGCTCAGGTAAATCTTCAACAAGTGTAGAGATTATCGAGTGTGTCTGAATCCAGAGAAGTGTGTGTTCATGGTACGACAAGGTAAGATCTTAGGTCACATTGTTTCTAAGAATGGAATTTCAACAGATGAAGACAAAGTAAGAGCAATAGCAGAGTTGCCCAGACCAAGGAATGTTAAAGAGGTACAAGCCTTTATGGGCCATTGTGGATATTACCGTAGGTTTATCCACATGTATGCCATCATAGCTAAACCTCTTTATGGGTTGTTAACAAATTTTGAGTGGAGCGAGGAATGCGAGACTTCCTTCAACGAGTTGAAGAGACGTTTGTGCACAGCACCAATATTGACTACTCCGGATTGGAGCAAACCCTTTCATGTCCATGTAGATGCCTCCAATCATGCAATAGGATGTGTGCTAGCACAACCCACAGGTGAAGGAAACCTAGATTTGCCGATAGCATATGCTAGTAGGCAATTAAATGCAGCTGAACGAAATTACACCACAACGGAGAGAGAAGGCTTAGGCATGGTATATGCTGTGAAGAAGTTTAGACACTATCTATTAGCCAATAAGTTCAAGTTTTTCATTGATCATCAAGCTTTACTATATTTGGTCAATAAACCTTGCAATACAGGCCGCTTAGTAAGATGGTTCCTCTTACTAATGGAATACGACTTTGAAGTTGTTGTCAGGAAAGGTAGAACCCATCTTAGGGCAGACCATCTTTCTCGCATCACTTCAGGAGAGCCACCGCAAGGAGTGTCTGATGAATTGCCCGATGCTTATCTGTTCAATTTAGAAGTTGTTCCTAAATGGGCAAGTAAGTTGGTACCAGTCCTAACCTTCGGGCCTGCAAATAAGAATGTGAAAACAAGCAAAGAGGAAATTGTAAAATCACTAAAGTATCAAATATTGGCCGGAAGTATGTACAAGCAAGATACCGAGGGCGTATTAGCTTGTTGTGTCGAGGACGATGAACATACTAGTTGGTTGCAACAAGCCCATGAGGGATTGCTAGGGAATCACTACTCTAAACAACGAACATTGCAGAATCTAAAACATTTAGGAGTGTATTGGCCTAGCATGGACAAAGAAATACAAGAGTGGATTCACAATTGTTCAGTGTGCCAGAAGAGAACCCCAGTGGAACATGCCACTCTTTATCACGTGTCATTAATCCCAGATTGGAGTGCTCCATTGGTCGAGTTCATGAGATCGGGAACATTACCCAATCAGGCTAGTCTTGCAAGAAAACGGAGCATGGAGCAAGAGGCTCAAGACTATGCCTTAGTAGGAGACAACCTATATCGAAGAGGCAAGGATGGTTACCTAAGACTGTGCATTCATGAATCAGACTATTTGAAAGTCTTAGAAGCGGCACACAACGGTACTGCAGGTGGACACTTTGGGCCTGATAGGGTAATTAAGACCATTCTATTTTCAGGACTTTGGTGGCCCACTCTTCATATGGATGCACATACTTATGTGAAGAGTTGTGACACATGCCAACGTGCCCAATATCCGATAAGAAAAGATGAAATGCCTTTAAGGCCAATGATGGGAGGACGTGCATTTTCAAAGTGGGGTATAGACTTTGTAGGTCCCATCAATCCCCCAGCTAGAAACTCCCATGCAGAATATATTATTGTAGCTACAGATTACCTTACAAAGTGGGTGGAAGTAAAAGCCACGACAAAGAATGATGCTCAAACGACGGCTAAGTTCTTATTCGAAAATGTGTTCACTAGATATGGGTTACCAATAGAGTTGGTTAGTGATAGAGGTACGCACTTCTTGAATGAGGTCATTGAAAATCTCCTTCAAGAATTCATGGTGATACATAAGAAGTCTGCACCCTATCACCCACAAGCTAACGGACAAGCCGAGAGCACGAATAAGATCCTATGTAACGTATTGACGAAACTTGTAAATAATAAACGCTCGGATTGGGACAAACAACTTCATCATGCTGTTTGGGCATACCGAGTTGCTTACAAAACGGTACTCAATGCCACCCCATTTCAAATGGTCTTCGGACAAAATGCGGTGCTACCATTAGATTTCCTAATTCCAGCTTTAAGAGTAGCACAAGAGCATGAGTGGAATGGACACGAGTTGTCCTCTAGGATCTTTGATCTAAAGCGTTTAGGTGAGACGAGGCTACGAGCAGCAGCAGGCATCTATGCTGCAAAGAAACGGCAAAAGGCATACTTTGATGCCCATGTGAAGGATAAGGGCTTGAAAGCAGGAGATCTAGTTTTAGTCTACACATTGAAACAACACGCAAGAAAGCTAGAAAAGAGAGGCTACGTGTTGGAAGCAGTCAGAGGCACAGACGACGTGGAAGCATGTAAAGATGGAGCAGGGAGCCAGTCGGATCAATCTTTCAAACAAATATGTTTCTTATTGTTTCTTCAAACATCCAACAGTGATTTTCATCACTCTTGTAACATATGTAATATAGACAAAATCCCATTTTCTAATTCATAGCTCCATTTTGTGCAAGCCGAGGAGTCCTTGAGCTTGAGGAGCTTAGGTAGAATGCGCGTACCAATTTTCGTTATTTTTAGACATCGTTTACCCTTCCAAATAGCATCTAGGACCTATTTTTTAACTATGCCGGTCACTAGATGTGAAACCGGTCAAAACTAGTCTAGAAACTATAAAAAGAGCTAGAGAGCTCATTTTTGAGGTTGGTTCATGTTGGCTAGTGTGGGCTTAGAACTAGTTTGAGCTTGTAATAGTGTTTTTGAGTAATAAAGCTAATTTCCCACCTTCCATTGTGTCTTGCTTGTCTCTTCATTGTGTGTGTGTATGTGTGTGTGCATCTTTGTACTTCTCACCTTCACTCTCACATCATCTCTCATTCACGATCTTCATATCACTCCTATCTCTTCCGCGGATTGACATTAAGGAGGTGAAGCTTCTTAACGTGGTTCTCACCATTGTGCTAGAGCAACACCAAATTTGGCGCCGTTGCCGGGGATCGAGTCTAGGACGAATGTGTGATGGTAAGAGTATAGCAAGAAGTGGCGTTGGAAGGTAAAAGTTTCAGTTTTTGTTGTTGTTTTTACTTAGTTTTTAGTGTTTTTCACCTTCCCCATACTCCATCTTCATCATCGCATCATCATCTTCATCTCCAAAAAAATCAAAAAATTCACCATATCCACCCATTCACCTCATTTCCCCTCATTTGTGCATGCGAGAGAGCGAGAGAGAACTTTTGTGCTTGTGTGTGCTTGTGTTTTCTTGAGTTTTCTTGCAGGTACAGAGCTCCAGTGCATCAGGGAAGCTTGGAAAAGGTAAAATTTTACTCTCTGTCAAAGATCTGCCGAGTGTGGCGGACCATCGCGATGGTCTGCAACTTTCGGAATTCTTGGTAGGCGACCACACCACGAGGTAGGCGACCCTTGCGCATCTACGAATCCACAGGCGCATCTCAAAAATTCACACTTTGGTGGACCATCGCGATTGGCTCAGACCATCGCGATTGTGTCGCACCATCGCGATAGGCTCACGCCATCGCGACGGCTCGGCCGGACCATCGCGACGGTCTCGGACCATCGCGACGGTCTCGGACCATCGCGACGGTTCACTTGGGCCATCGCGATGGTCCACTTGGACCATCGCGATTGTTCAGCTGACCCCGGACCATCACGATTGGCTCACGCCATCGCCACGACGGTGCCACGTGTCAAGATAGACCATCGCGACGGTTCATTTTTTGGACCATCGCGAGAGCCCAAAATCGGACCATCGCGATGGGCTCACGCCATCACACTTGTGACCATTGCAACGGGTCACTTCAGACCATCACGATTGTCCACCTTTGACCGTTGACCTGCGTCATCGCGATTGTCCGCCTGATCACGCCATCGCGACGGTTCGACCTCACGCCATCGCGATCGCTCACTACTGGACCATCGCGACGGTCCATTTCCACGCCATCGCGATCGTTCATTTCGAGCCATCGCGACGGTTCACCTTTTCGCGCCATCGCGATTGTCCAAACTCCACGCCATCGCGACGGTTCGCTTGGACCATCGTGACGGTCCCAGACCATCGCGATTGTGCACCCCCATCGCAAATTTAGGGTTCCATTTTTTGACCAATTTTGGGGGTATTTTTGAGAAATTTTTGGACCATTAGACTCATAGGAGACCCCTTAGCTCATATTTGAAGGAAAACCTGATTGTCAGTTTTTACCCCCCAGGGCCTGAACGCTCATAACTTTTTCATCCGAAGTCCGTTTTTTGAGCTTAATAGCTCGTTAGAAAGCTCCTGACGAGTACTACGTGACCTCAACTATTTTTTTCATAAAGGATACATCTATTTTTTAGATAATCTATTTTGGGGTTCACCTAGTTTGGGACTAGGAAGCCAGGGGGCAAGTATTGAAATTTTGGGCAAAAGGGAAGGGACTAAAAAGGTGTGTATGCTCAAGTGCTTGATCATCCAACTGTGAATTGGTCTAAAATTGGATTTTTCCAGGTCTAGCAAGGGCAATCCAAGGCAAGCCAGCAAGGCAGTGAAGACAGCAGAGCTTGGGAAGCGCGGCTTCTTGGGCAACAGGGCATCAGAGCAACCAGAAAAGCCGACTCGAGGTTGGAAGATTACTCAACCCCCTCAATCAATTCTTAGCTTAGGCTAAACGTTAGCATTGTGGATTTAAGTCGATAGGAACGCCTCAAGTTCAAGATACTTAATTCTTTCAAGTTCAAGACTAAAGATAAAGGTGTGTGACGAAAACCTAAAGGAAAGAACATAAGTCTGACGGAACGAGAACTCAAAATCATAACGGAAAGTCGAATTCCTGACGCATATATTAAGACAAGAATCCAAAGAAAATCAAAAATAATCAAGAAAGTAATAACAAAGAACCATTGACGATCTAAGTGTGTAATTGAGTGAGCAAGGAAGGAAATTAATGAACCTTAGATCGGGCAAACATATAGGTAAGTCAGACCGACGAAGCCTTAGATCATCAGAGGCTAGTGTAAGAACTACTGCTCGATCGTGGGCTCAGCAATTGAATAGTAATTACCCCTACGAGAGCTCAGAGACTAGCGAATCAGAAATGGCATTTAGCGCAGATAGACCAGAAGGAGGGTCGAATGTAGCCTACTTAGAAAAACCAGAAGGACCCTATAGAACGCAATTAGAGTTTCTCCGAACCAACCGATTAGGTGCTCGCATCTATGAGGATGGTTTGCAAAGGCAAGTGGTGCAACTGCACAACCCTGATCAACCCATTGGATTGGAAAGACCAATGGTGAAATTTGAGAGAGACGCGTACATAGACAAAGAAGGAACCATGTACGTTCTAAGTACGCAGCCAAACGATACTAATGAGTTTGGCACAATTCAATTAGAGACGGAAGCGAAATTTCAAGGAAAAGAACCGTTAGAAGAACCTAGAACATCGAGAGGGAAATCCGTAATAACAAGAGTACTCATCCCAGAGTGGATCCCTCAAGATAACAGGAGCACCGAGTTGTTTGTAAATAAAGAGACAGATGAAGCCTTTTGGAGGTACAAAAAGGAACACCCTGGTGAGATAGGCATCATTACAATTTATGAATTCAAGGACCCAGATACACCTGGAAAGGTTGTATACCTGGATGAGACTTCAGAAAGAGTCTTTGTGGTGCCTGACCGCGCTAAAAACACATACACATGGAGAGGTGAATTGGTATTCCCTCCATCGAGAACGAACATAAATACAAGTCAACAAGGGGCAGGAACATCCTCAGCCCAGGGAAATCAAAGAGAAGGAAATAAAGAAAGACCGGAAGTAAGCTTTAATCATCCCATAGGGAGAGATAGAACAACCACAAACACTAATAGAATGGATAGACAAAGAGATCATGGAATACCAGGTGGTAGAGATGATTTTCCTCTACCTAGACCACGCGAACACGCAAGAGTATTGAGACCCACACAGTTAGTAAAATCAATGAAGAATTACTTTGATGGGACAGGAGATCCCTATGACCACGTCGCAGAATTCAAGCAAGTACTAAGAGCAGAACAAGTTGAAGACATGTTCACGCAGTACAACGCATTTGGACTAACGTTAAAGAATACAACTTTAACTTGGTTCCAACCACTGTAACAAAGGCAATTTAGAGACATCCATCACTTTTTAGAGTCATTCATCACTGAATTCTCTAAAAGTGGGATTAGACATGACACGTCTTCGTTGATTCATAGCTTTAAACAGACCCCTCAAGAAACAGTAAGACTGGCAGGACGTAGGTTTAGACAATATGTCGAACGATGTCCAATGCAAGAGCTACCCTCACAAGCCAAACAAGTATCACTGTTCCTAGATGGCTTGTTGAGCGCTAAACTACGCTCCTATGTGTACCTAAAGGAACCCAGAACGCTAGAGGAGTGTGTAAGAATATGTATAGACATCGAGGATAACCTAGGAGAGGAATTAGAACTCTCAAAGGTCTATAAGGACTCAGATTGCTCTTCTCTAGCATCCACAAAATTGTCTAATTCGATAGAGGACCTAGCAGAAAAAGTGGCCCAAAAACTAGGAGTTTCTAGTAAACAGGTGCCCAAGCTACCAACTAATGTACGTTGTTACACTTGTGGTGGAAATCATTTGGCAAATGTGTGCCCCAATGCACCACAACCTCAAGCCAATCCTAGTGGCCAATATTGTACAATTGAGAGAAGATACACGAATCATACGGCTCAGGACTGCCCATACAACAAACAAACCGTGAGACAGAACTATCCGCAAACATACCAGCAGCCAGGCAGGTATCAAGGCCAATACAATGCTCAACCTTATTACTATAGGCCTCCTCAGAACTACCCATACCAGGCTCAACAGAGACCTCAACTCGTCTTAGCTCAGCAGCCACCCCCACCAGCGAATGTCATCTCAGTCAAATACGCTGCTGCAGAAGAGAACCTAAGTAGGGCCTTAGTGCCTTCTTCACCCTTGATCACAGAAAGTGACCCGAACTCAAACAGTTTTGACTCTACTCATGTAACTAGTCCACCCGCTTATTACACGAAGTCACCAGAACATGTGGAGACATATCATTATGATAGTCCACCAATGGAACCTAGTTGGGAGCCAGACTATGCTAATGTGATGTACGCAAACCCAAACCCACGGCCCCAATTGAGACAACAGAGACCACAGGGCCCTAGAGGACCATGCTTTAGGTGCCAAGGAGATCACTTCATTAAGGATTGTCCACATCCCCCAATAGCAAGGCAATCACAGTACTATAACATACAAGGCTTTTGTGCCGACTGTGGCAAAGAGCACATAATCAAAGATTGTCCTAAGAACCCAGTTAACGCTTCGAATGTGACACCGATCAACATGATAGGTATTGTAAACAACGCAGATGGATCCAACCCTACATACGTGCCTATCCAAGCTATAACCAGAGCCGAGGCGCTCTTACAAAACCAACCGCATAATCAAGAGAAAGTAGCCGGAACTAGTGAAGTTGCAAAATCTAGCAGTAAAAAGACAAAATCTTGGAAAGATTCTAGAGAAAGAATCAAGAGAAAATGGAGTAAAAAGATAACGGAGTTGGAAGGAAGCTTGAAGGAATCTAGAGCCAAAATCCAAGAATTGACTTCACAAGAATTAAACCAAGAAAATCCAGCTCAGAAATCAGGATCAGTTTTAGCGGAACCCATACCAGAAGACCTAGACATGATGTTTCGTGCATATCAGGCAAGATTAAAAGAGGGACCTCAAGTAACGGAAATGAGTAAAAACTACCCTCGAGCTGATCTAGAAATTGAGAGAACTAAACTTTGCATGAAGATGGTAGAGTTAGCACAAGCTTTGTTCGAAGCCTCTAGATATCTTAATTGGAATAACATGGCAAAACCGGAATTACACTTTCAAGGACTAATGGAGAGGCTAGAACACTTGATAGAAAGCAAAGAGAAAAAGGATCAGTCTAGGAACCCTATTGTCCCAGAGACACAGGAAAGGAATGCACCATCCCTGTCTCAAGTACCCAATACAGAAAGTCAAGACAATTTGTCTTCCATACATAGGTACTCACATGAATTTTTGAGGGAAATCCAAGAAGAGAAATGGAGAAAGGAACAAGGAACCCATCCTCCTATTCAAGAAATAGACGACTTGCAGGAACAATTTCCCCAAGACATCCCCTCTATATATGATGATGTAGAGGTGGAACAACTGAGTGAACCCACAGGATTTGAATCTAATTCTTTACAAGAATTACCTCAGTTCACAGGACCTTGGGAAGCAAAGTCTATTAGTATGAGAGCATCCACGATAATAGTGAGGAATGAAGAATCAGTGATCCCTAGGAACACGGAAGTGATCAAGAATACCAAAGTACAATGTAATCTCACTCTGGAGGAATTGTTAAAGGTAAAACCAGAATTGTGGAAGCACGTGGCAAATCAATTCCCTGAGCTTGCTACCACACCCTCTCAAATAGGATCACATAAGAAGGTACCAGAGATACCCGTGGAAAAGATTGGAGACGTAAGCGAAGGAGAGGAAGGTAACACATATCTTCCAATAACCCATCAGGGCTACACCACGAAAGCCATCTTAGATTCAGGAGCCGGAGTAGCCATCGCTACCACCGCTTTGTGGAAACGTTGGGGTAAGCCAGCACTCAGACCCACCAGGATGAAACTACAAATGGCTGATGGACACATAGAAAAACCATTAGGCTTACTAGAAGGCATATCTCTCACCACTTGTGGTGTAGAATTTGAGCATACTTTCGCCATTTGTGACTTTGCGAAAAATCGTGCTTATGAGATGATATTGGGACGACCATTCATGCGTCAGTTGCAAATTGTACAAGATTGGGGAACTAATTCTTTGTATTTGCAACATTTAGGAGTGACTACTAAAGTCAATCTTAAAGACTATTCACACAGAGATGTACCCCCAATACAATGGAATACCATCCATAAGACACCAGTAGAGACGGAATCCGTGCACTCATTAGAATCAAATCCTTCTTGGTTGCATGAGGATACCCATTTATGGATATGTAAAGTAGCCAAACAAGAGGAAGAACGATTAGATGCAAGGACCTTAGGTGCAGAACAACATCCACGAACCCTTCAAGATCCAGCCTACGCACCTGTAGTATTCCCAGATGAAGAGTTTGAACCCCATGGTTGGGCAGAAATACTAGCAACCATGGATATAGCCATCAATGAAGAACAATGGACACCCCACTGTGACGAGGATGGCTATGACATTTCAGTTTTCACGATAGAGCCAATCATGTGCGATGCAGTTTTAGAAGAATGTGAAGCTAGCACTGATGCATTTGAGGATGCAAGCGATGTTGATTTAGAATCAATTATTATGGACTCTCCATTCGCATCAGAGGAAGAATATTTCTACGAAGTAGAGACTCACACTCAGAGACACGAGGACATCACGAATGAGGTAAGGTTAGCCACTCAAGTGACTACTAAAAGTGAAGGCAAGAAAAGAAAGAAGCAAGCAACCATGTCAGAAAAAGAAGAATCTTTATTTGAAGTACCCGAGAATTTCAAGAAATACGAAATCGAAGATAGAAGAATCATGGTACGAATGCCTAATAGAAAGGTAAATGATGGACAAGTATATGATAACCGAGAGAAAACCAAGAAAATAATAGTTGCCATAGAAGGAGAAGAAGAAAAATGTACATACATAGGGCATGATTTGACGACTGAAGAAGAAGAAGAGTTAGTTGCCCTATTGCGCGAATATAGAGATGTTTTTGCTTGGAGTTACAAAGATTTGAAAGGAGTAGATCCAGATATATGTTCTCATAGAATCCCTATGACTCCAGATGCAAAACCGACAAAACAGAAACCTTACACGTACAATGATAATTACGCTGCGAAGATTAAAGAGGAGATAGATCGCTTGATAGAAGCAGGATTTATTTACGAAATTGAACATACCGAATGGGTATCCCCCATTGTGGTTGTGCCCAAGAAGAATGGAAAATTGCGTGTGTGTATCAACCTTAAAAAAGTTAATGCCGCCACGATTAGAGATAGTTATCCTCTTCCTATCACGGAACATCTATTGGAAAGAGTTGCGGGCAAGGAAGTTTACAGCTTTCTTGATGGATTTTCAGGCTATAATCAAGTAGCCATTGCTCCAGAAGACCAACACAATACGGCTTTTGCCACTGAATGGGGCATATTTGCATTTCGTGTGATGCCATTTGGCTTAACATACTTTCCAGCGACTCATGTGTCATGTTTTCAAGGAATTCTTACGCAAGAGCTTGGAAGTTTATGTCGATGACTTATGTGCTCATTCAAATGTAAGATAGACACATATTCCAGAGTTAAGACAAATATTTGACAAATGTCGAGAATATCAGGTTTGTTTGAACCCAGAAAAATGCGTTTTCATGGTCAGACAAGGCAAAATTCTAGGACACATTGTATCAAAAAATGGAATCTCCACGGATGAGGAAAAGGTGAAGGTAATTGCGGATCTACCCAGACCAACTAATGTGAAAGAGGTACAGGCATTTATGGGCCATTACGGTTATTATAGGAGATTCATACACATGTATGCAATCATAGCCAAGCCTTTGTACTCTCTTTTAACCAATTTTGAGTGGACAGATGAATGTGAAAATTCATTCAATGAACTTAAACGACGTTTGTGCTCAGCACCTATATTGACTACCCCAAATTGGAGTAAGCCATTTCATGTACATGTGGATGCATCCAATTATGCCATAGGATGTTTGTTAGCACAACCCACGAATGAAGGTAACATAGATCTCCCCATAGCTTACGCGAGCAGACAATTGAACACAGCAGAAAGAAATTACACCACTACGGAACGAGAGGGATTAGGGATGATTTACGCGGTAAAGAAGTTTAGGCACTACTTGTTGGCCAACAAATTCAAGTTCTTTACAGATCATCAAGCCCTATTGTACTTAGTCAACAAACCATGTAACACAGGACGACTGATACGTTGGTTTCTATTACTCATGGAGTATGATTTTGAAGTAGTAGTCAGGAAAGGAAAGACACATCTTAGAGCTGACCACCTTTCGAGAGTAACCTCAGGAGAAGCTCCTCAAGAAGTAGCGGATGATCTACCAGATGCATACTTGTTTAACCTTGAGATAGCACCAGAATGGGCTAAGCCTATAGTCCCTATTCTGACATATGGACCCAAGAATCCTAGGATAAAGATCAAAGAAGGAGAGATTACCAAGTCTCAGAGATACCAAGTCATGGCAGGAAGCATATATAAACAGGATAATCAAAAGATTCTTGCTTGTTGTGTAGATGAATCAGAACATGCGAATTGGTTGCAATTAGCACACATAGGCGCACTAAAGAAACATCATTCAAAACATCGAACACTACAGACTCTGCAAAGACTAGGAGTATATTGGCCTTCTATGGAAGCAGATGTCTACAAGTTGTGCAAAGAATGCCATGTTTGTTGTGAAAGACCACCAGTAGAACATGCTACACTCTATCACGTGTCTCTCACACCAGACTGGAGTGAACCTTTAGTGACATACTTGAGGACGAACACATTCCCTCAAGGCATGACCTTAGCTCGACAACGCAGTCTAGAGCAGGAAGCTCAAGACTATTCACTTATTGGCGATAATTTATACAAAAGAGGACGAGATGGATATCTAAGACAATGCGTTCATGAAAGCGATTATCTGAGCATACTAGAGACTGCACACCAAGGTGTTGCAGGAGGTCACTTTGGACCAGATAGGATAATCAAAGCCATCCTCTTTGCAGGATTATGGTGGCCCACTCTTCACATGGATGCACATACCTATGTAAAGAGATGTGACGTGTGCCAAAGAACTCAGTTTCCTACTCGCAGAGATGAAATGCCATTGAAACCCATGATGGGCGGACGTGCATTTTCTAAGTGGGGTATAGACTTTGTAGGACCCATCAACCCCCCTGCAAAAGGTACACATGCGGAATACATTATTGTTGCCACAGATTATCTAACCAAACGAGTAGAGGCAAAAGCCACAAAAAAGAATGATGCTCACACGACTGCAAAATTCTTATTTGAAAATGTCTTTACAAGATATGGATTGCCTATAGAGTTAGTGAGCGATCGAGGCACTCACTTTCTAAACCAAGTCGTTGAATATTTGTTACAGGATTTTATGGTGATTCACAAGAAATCTGCACCATATCATCCTCAGGCCAATGGTCAGGCTGAAAGCACTAACAAGATACTTTGTAACGTACTGACGAAACTCGTGAACAACAAACGTTCAGATTGGGACAAACAGTTACACCACGCTGTTTGGACATATCGAGTGGCCTACAAGACCGTACTCAATGCAACTCCCTTTCAGATGGTTTTTGGTCAGAATGCAGTGCTTCCTTTGGACTTCTTGATGACGACCCTTAAGGTTGCACAAGAACATCAGTGGACCGGCCATGAATTATCAGCAAGAATAATGGACTTGGAACGATTAGGAGAAACCAGGCTGAAAGCAGCAGCAGGAATATACGCAGCGAAGAAGCGACAGAAAGCATATTTTGATGCACATGTGAAAGATAAAGGTTTAAAAGAAGGAGATTTAGTTCTAGTGTATACGCTGAAATAGCACGCACGGAAGTTAGAAAAGCGAGGTTATGGACCTATGATCATTAACAGACTTTCGACTAGTGGAGCAGTACAGTTAGCCACCTTAGAAGGAGATATAATGCCTAATTACATTAGTGGCTGTAGAGTCAGGTTATATCAGGAACCTCTTACTGAGGATATGCTCAGACGACTCACATTGGCAAAGAAGCGTAAGGAGGAAGAAAATAGAATACGAGCTGAAGCTCAGGCAGAAGCCATAGAACGCATTAAGCGCATGAAGCTAAGAAGACAAGGACTAGGGAGAGATCATTATAACCATCTGGAAACATCACCCAGATATCCCATGGCCATGTGTCAAGTAAAGTCAACCACTCATCCTAGCATAGTGGACAGGAGACCATTCATTACAGTTAGGCTAGAGCACGGCAACCCTTGCCAAGAACTCAGGGCTTTAATTGACTCAGGTGCTGCGACTAGTGCGATTAGATGGTCCCACTACAAGGATTCAGGAATAGAAATGCGGCCAATTGAGGCATACCTCATAGGCTTAGGAGGCATGGAAACCCCTTGCATGGGTGAGGTGCACCTTCCTATCCTCATTAAGGATATGACCATGACAGCGAAGCTACTAGTGTGCCATGATGACGACCTGATAGAACCCTAATCCTTGGCCAAGATTGGCTATACGATCACTCAGTGGACCTAAATCTTAGACAAGGCTCCTTACAGATTGGAACCTTAGAGCAGAAGCGAGTGATACCGCTTGACTTCCCTAATGGCATTCCGATTGAGGTTTGTAACCCTAGACCCTATGAAATACATGTGACGGAAGACCGGAAGATCTTTAATCAGCTCAGTCACGTTATGTCTACACCAACCCACTCGGGCTTGGCTATGGACAGTGGTCAATCAGAAGGACGACAGGAGATCTTCCCTGGGACTTCCTGCAAACTAGAAGAGGCAGCTACCCATCCGCTAGGGCAGATGGACACAATCAGCGGTCAGGTGGGTTGCATCAGCGGCCAAATGAGCACGACACCCTGCGGTGCTCATCCTTCCAAACTTGTTGCGGACTGGCCTAGATTAAAGTTAAAGAACGCATCACTTCTTAATGGGCAGGTCACGCAAGTGTTGGATCTCCCTTCTTTTCCAAAGCAGAGTGTCCATCCGACCTCTCAACCTCAACAACAACAGAGTCAACCACGACGAAGGAACCCAGACCGACGGCAGTATCAGAAGACACAACAAGGAAGGCAGTTTAGGCCACCCAAAGGAAGCGGCACCAGACAAATATGGGTGCCAAAAGGACAAAAAGCACCGAAGAACTCCAACCAAGCAGAGATCGACAAGAAAAAGGCAGGGCAGAAACAGAATCAGTATCCACCATCCCCTCTACCTTCTTCTACAGGGCCGAGCATTCGACAAATTTGGATCGCCAAGAAATACCTTACCCATAGACCCACACCCACGCAGATTTGGGTACCCAAACCATGTATCATAGCTCAACCCTTAAGCCATGTAATATATACCCCTCACAAATCTTTCCATCCCTCAATACCACCACACCCGATACTACCTTTTGCCCCTCAGCCGAAACCCACCACCCACTCAAAGACTCTTAGGAAATGGATACCGAAGAATGTCCAACCGTCTTCCCCTAACCCTTTGTTTAACTACCCCCCGACTAACATACAACCTTGTACTAAATCACTAACCTTTAAACCTTGTAAAAATTCACCCACCATCATCACACATCACTCATAATCTCATCTCATCAAGAAATGTATGCTTAATCTGAAACGTGTAGGTGTCTAGAGACCTGCACTAGTGCTGCAAGAAGATTTGCATCCATCACATCACAGCACTTGGCTACACGGGTTACGCATCAGTTATGGAAAGGGATTGCGGTCTCACTTTAATGGGATCATAATTAATTTCCATGCTAATGTGTTAATCTTTTGTAGCAGATCTTTCTCAATAGCGCATCAGTCATCATGCAAACCGACGAAGGACCATCAGAAGCAGGCCCCAGCGTAGCTGCTGTGCCCCTCAATGTTTTACGAGCAGAATCCCACCCGACTGCTCCACCGCCAAAATTCCAAGGATTTCCAGGGCCCATGCCGATCGATAACCCACCTATGGGCTACACAGAAAAGATACACCGTAACTCTCACTGGTTTCAGGGACTTGCAGGACCCTTAGCGGACTCGGATTTTATATTTGAATCTAATTTGACATTTGATGACCACACTTGGGGAAAATATCAATTCTTCTCAAGAGAATTCGAAGGCCTACAGAACACCCAGGACTTAACTCATGTTTGGGCCAGAGCCGGCTTCACGGAGTATTTCAGTGATCCTCTGCCCAAACCTGACTTTTACAGGTGTTATTATTTAATCACTACTTTGCTGGCCTCAAAGAATAAGGATATCCCAGGAACTTTTATTTTGCCCTCTTTAGTGGATGATCCACCTTACAAAAGATTTTATCTTTCGAAGGATTTAATCAGAGCTGCCATCAAGATTCATGGAACCCACACGCCCACAGATCGGGAAAGATTAATTCCAGACCCTATGAAACGTGGGGATGTCACTAAGTGGGAGGAGATCTCAGCAATTACACCTGAGCTGTCAAAGCCGCTACGGATATGCATGCAACATTTTGCATTCCCCGCTCAGGACAGATTTACCATGCCCCATAAAAGAATATGGTTTGGATTGTACTTAGCGTGTACTGGACCTCAGACTGTTGATCTGGCGAGCTGGATCATTGATCAAATGTATTTGGCACAACACAGATGGGAACGAAAGAAAGTGCTTAATGGATGTTGTGCGCTCACAAGAATTGTTTATATGTGCTTGGCTTATGACTTGCCAATTGAACGTGCATTAACAGGAGAAGAGCTGAAGGCATTCAAAGGAACGACGAAGAAAGCCAGGAAGCCCAGCAGAGCAAGGGCAGGTAAGCGCATGAGAGGCACTATTCCTTGCCTTCAAGTGCCAGAGTCACCATCACCACAACCCTCTCCAGAGCGATCACCGACAGAAGCGGCTCCCACAGTACAACCTATTCGCATAAGGTTATCTAGACCAGTGGTAACGGAGGGCACTACTAGTACCGTTGCACCTCAGGCAGCTACAACCACAGAACCCACCACCACGACAGCAGAAGCTCCCACCACTATTGGTGCGGAAGCCTTTTCTTTCCCAATACCACACATGGAAGCAGAACCAATAAACACAACGTTCGATTTTGAAATGCCTGATGCATTCTCAAACGAGTTCCAGTTTTCAGAGGCACAGATGTTCTCTCAAGAATATGAACGCCCCAGCTACCCTATTACACCGCGGGATCAGCCACAGGGACAAGTTGTGTCGAGCTCTGATGACGAAAGAACAGCCACCGACGACGACGAAGGTGATGACGAAGCCAGCCAGGGCACGCATGATTCCCAAGAACAAGGACAGACAGACGGCCAAGGCCAACAAACCGATGCACACGGTGACACCAGCACGCATGAAGAGGAGACTTTCGAAGAAGCAGCTTACACGCTGGCAATCAAGAAATTATATCGTACAATGGAGAAAGTCTGGGCACGGAAGAAATTGACTGAAGAAGAGAGCCAAACTATAATCGAACAAGAACTCGTCTCCGGAGGGTTTGAAGAAGTCTACATCAGAGGATTCAGAGAACTGGTCCAATCCATTGGCCCGGTCGAAGCACTGAGATATTTACAAAGGAAGCCACTCCCCCAATATGACCCTCGCAGAGTTCGCCTGTTATCGAAACCCGGTGAATATATTCGAGTTCCGGTAGGTGCTCAATCATCCCACCAGGCGCAAGATGCACGCCTACGTCCGGAAAGATCCTTCACCGAAGAAGCCATCCTAGTCGACTCCCCACCACGTACTACCCTTGTACATACTACCACTATCCTTGAAATAACATCCACACCATCTACTCCTCTCTCACCTCATGTTTCACCAACCCATCCTGTATCCCCCACACACCCACCTGCTCCTCCCACATCCACACCAGTCCACAGCAACATAGCCACAACTGTTGCCCTGCCCATTCATGCCACCATGCCAGCACCCACCCCACCTCGTCTACATGTTAACCCCTTCACCCCTTCCTCCTTTCCATCCTTTCCCCCAGCTTTAAGACACCCTTTCACCTTTCTAACCCCACTAACCTTCTCACCAGTTTCACCTCCCCAACCCACCATAACCCCTATTTCCCCTTTTTACCAAGCTGCTCCAGCCATCCCCCCTGTAAATTACTCTACCTTTGTAAATCCCGTCTTCACACCTACACAACCACCCACATACACATCGCTTTTCACAGTCACCGCACTTGACACGTCCAATGACATGGACATCTCACCACCCACCGCACCAGCACCCACTCCACTCACAGCACCATCATATTTAGGTACGTCACAATTTTCCACGATCACCACTGCATCCACCTTCCCAACCCCATTCCCCATTCCCGCTGCATCTATTTCCACTGCATCCTTACTTAGCACTCCATTACTATTATCGCCAACCATAGACACTGCACTTCAACAAATGTTCACATGCATGTCACAAGTACGAGATGAGTTTGCATCTCTTGGCAACAACTATCAACAGCTGCAGAGGACGACAGATGAATTACAGTCGCAGCTTAATTCATTATCGATCGAGAATGCCTCATTAAATACGCGATACCAAGAACTAAGAGAGGCATATCATAAGTTAGAGCTAGAAAGTGAAGAGAAAACAAAAGAAGCCACTGCTGACCTGGACAACCTGCTTCGAGCCCAAACAATTAGGAACGCGACGCTGACCAGGAATATGGGCTTACTCAGGAGGCACCTAGCCGCAGCAAAAGAGGAGAACCAGAGACTCCAAGAGCAGAATAGAGATAATTTGGAAGCGGCATTGGACCATCCAGAACAACCCGTAAGTCCTAGCAGATTCAAGGCAATCCCATCTGAATCGATGCGGATGTTGCTAGATGACCATGTTCGACTGCTAGAGGACTATGATCGAATGAACGAAGAGCATCAAAAGTTAAAAGAAGATCACAAGTTACTACAACTCAGAGAACCGGCACCACAACAAGTACAAGTGGCAGCAGAAGTACCAGAACCTGTGGACCCTGCTCTTGAAATCTTAGAAGAACTCAACGCATTACGGGCCCAGGTAGCCACTCTCCAATCACGCATAGATGTATACGAAGCACCACCACGGCCTGATTCCCCACCGGAGATTCCAGCTGACGACGAGAACATAACCATTCCGGTGGAGGAAACGTTTGAAGAAGCATACGAGCCAATACCCATCCCAGGCGGACAAGTCACGGCCGAAGGCAAGATGACCTATGAACTTCCTACCCCCGCATGGATGAAGACAATTGAGGAACTTGGGACGACACATTCGGCCAGAGTAGAGGCACAGTTACATGCCATGGCCATGATTGAAGAGAGAATCTTACAATCCCCCTTCTTTGCTCATTTGGCCCCCCGACGCTATATATCTGGGCATGAGCTGCAGTATAAGCCATACTTCATGTTAATGGCTGAATATCAGCTAGCTATAGAGAAAGAAACTGGCAGGAAACCCACGCATGCTACACAATTCGAGCCGGCGGACTTGCCACCAAATGCGCAAAGAGGAGAGATCCATCAACCTGATTGGCGCAAAGACCTACTCCAGAAGTACCCAGAAATGATGAGCACATGGGTGAAAGCGCCTTTACATTTAAAGTATAATCCTTGTTGGGGACCAGTACCACGACGCCGCTCCTGGACTGCATTCGCTATCAAAGTACAAAACAACAGGCAGTGTCAGGATTGGTTGAATTACCCCTACTTCAAGCCACCCACCGAGTTGCCCACTGTTGGCTATATGATGGCTACAATCCGTCACTGGCTCCCTCGCCTGAAGCATATGGATGATATCGTAGCGCATATGACTGTCAAAATTTTTGACATGATGCAAATGATATTTAAAGTCTTCCGACGCGTCAAGGCACCGCATGTAAACACCCCGGGATTTGAGCATGGTAACTTTGATCTAGTATATGACATGAGCACAACGCCATCGCTCCGGGTGTGTTATGCCTGGCACTGTAGAATAAAATACCTACCGGCGTGCTACAAGCAAACATTTGAAGAGATGTTCACCACCGGATTTTGGGAATACCATTCCGAGGTATTCATAAGCAGGCCCACACATTTATTGCAACTATTTGCCTGTGAGCGAATGGTTTATTCCGCGCACTATCAACTCCCGCCACCCGACGAACCGCAACCAATTGACTGGGAGAAACTCGAGGCTGATCTGGCCCGAGGCATTCGCGTATCTGAGCACACCCTCGCTCACGACCTCCTACAAAACTACATCCGGCAGACCGCACAACAAGGTTCTGTCGAGGACGACAGAAGCGTGAGGGAGGGGGGTGTTGGAAGCAGTCAGAGGCATAGACGACGTGGAAGCATGTAAAGACGGAGCAGGGAGCCAGTCGGATCAATCTTTCAAACAAATATGTTTCTTATTGTTTCTTCAAACATCCAACAGTGATTTTCATCACTCTTGTAACATATGTAATATAGACAAAATCCCATTTTCTAATTCATAGCTCCATTTTGTGCAAGTCGAGGAGTCCTTGAGCTTGAGGAGCTTAGGTAGAATGCGCGTACCAATTTTCGTTATTTTTAGACATCATTTACCCTTCCAAATAGCACCTAGGACCTATTTTTTAACTATGCCGGTCACTAGATGTGAAACCGGTCAAAACTAGTCTAGAAACTATAAAAAGAGCTAGAGAGCTCATTTTTGAGGTTGGTTCATGTTGGCTAGTGTGGGCTTAGAACTAGTTTGAGCTTGTAATAGTGTTTTTGAGTAATAAAGCTAATTTCCCACCTTCCATTGTGTCTTGCTTGTCTCTTCATTGTGTGTGTGTATGTGTGTGTGCATCTTTGTACTTCTCACCTTCACTCTCACATCATCTCTCATTCACGATCTTCATATCACTCCTATCTCTTCCGCGGATTGACATTAAGGAGGTGAAGCTTCTTAACGTGGTTCTCACCATTGTGCTAGAGCAACACTACGGACCTATGATCATCAATAGGATCTCCACGAGTGGAGCAGTACAACTAGCCACTCTAGAGGGGGATGTTCTCCCAAACTATATTAGCGGGTGCAGAGTCAAGCTGTATCAGGAACCCCTCACGGAGGAAATGCTAAGTCGACTCAATACTGCTAAGCAACGTAAAGAGGAGGAAAAACGAATTCGAGAAGAAGCACAGGCAGAGGCCTTAGAGCGTATCAGACGAATAAAGTTGAGGAGACAAGGGAGGGATCAGCCTGTGACTGACACTCAAGAGTCTCCAGGCTATCACATGGCCATGAGCGAGGCTTCAGGTGAACGTACCCATAAGATAGTGGACCGACGACCTTTTGTGACCCTAGGAATAGGACAAAGAGACAGCACAACAAGCGTGAGGGCTTTAATTGATTCAGGAGCAGCCACAAGTGCAGTTCGGCTTTCTTATTGCCAGCAGCTGCAATTGGAGGTAAAACCCCTAGAAGCATATCTGATAGGATTAGGAGGTGTTGAAACCCCTTGTATGGGAGAGGTGGATCTTCCCCTCTACATACAAGAGGTCCTCATGCCAGCAAAAGTGCTAGTGTGTGAAGACGAGGATCTGACCGAACCTCTTGTCTTAGGCCAAGACTGGATCTATGATCACGCAGTCAACCTCAACCTAAGAAGTGGACTTCTTCAGGCTTGGGTAGGCCAAAGCCGTCTCACGATTGAATTAGAAAATCAAACACTCAAACCAATAGAACAGGCACCAACTCCTGGTCCCTCCAGGAACCCACATGAAGATAATAATGTTGTTTCTTGAACAAACTTCTATGGTGCGGAGGATTGTCAATCTTACTGAAGGTACAGGAGCCAATAAGGAGTTCCTAACTGACCCAAAGAAGATTCTAAACGAGTAGACCGAACATCACTCGACACGAAGGAGGCTGCTGATCAAGAGGCAGGAGCGCCAACCCGTGCAACATGGAGCATCTCGTCGCGTGAAGCAGATCTGGATACGCAAGGATGGAAAACCCACAGCTCTAATAACAGACTCTCAAGGAGACAAGAAACGTGCCTCACCATCAAGGAACAAAGTGAAGAAGCCCCCTAGGATAACCCCTAGGCATACCATTTCTATTTGGGTTCCTAAGCGGTCAATGAAGGCCACCCCTAATGCTAGACAGATATGGGTGCCCAAGGCTTGCTTACAAGCCCAAATTACTTCACCTTCAGGCACTAGGATGAAGCAACTTTCACAAGCACTCGGGGCCAACAACTCAGAAAATGAAAAGATATCTACACCTCTCACTGCCTCCACTCCCATCAACCCTAGGAAGGTCTGGAAATGGGTACCCAAAAGGTCCCAAATACATCACACTCCCATCCAGAAACCTTCACCTATCTTTAGCTCTAAGAGCTACGACTCCTCTATCCAAGCGTGGAGAATTAAACTGTGTACTAAACCCCCTGACCCAATTCTGTAAATCCGCCCACACTAACACAGGAGCATTCCGAGCCCATTGCATAACCAAAGCATGCATCTAGGATGACACTGACCTCTAATCACCACTCACACCTATCACAAACACTTCACCACTAACCACTGACCTCCGGGATTGTCATGTTAGTATTGTGAAGGGAACACCATTACGTCTTGTTTCCTATGCAACACTAATGTGCCTTTCTTCTTCCAGCAGATAAGCAACCTACTCTCATGGCAACAGCGGCAGGCACAAGCTCTCAGGCAGGATCTGGTGCTCCAATCAATTGGGATGCCATGCCGGTGGAGGCCCCACCAACAGCCCGGCCTGAGGAGTTCGTGAATGTGCGGAGGATTCCTATTCCAGATCCACCAAATGGCCTAATCGAAAGAGTAAAGGGGCATTCTCACTGGTTCAATGAGATGCCAGGAGATTTGGGAGACGCGGATCACATCTGGGAATCCAAGATGGAATGTGGAGGAGTGTGGTGGACCTTCCAGTTCTTCTCACGAGAATTCGAAGCATTGCAAAATGCAGCTCCACTTCAAGATATCTGGCAAAAAGCAGGATTACAAACTTATTTCAGTGCAGCTCTGCCTAAACCAGATTTCCTCAGGTGCTACTACCTAATTGCCACGCTGAAGCCGACAGGGGATAAGGATCATTCAGGCACATTCTGGGTGCCCTCCTTGTCAAACCTGGAGGAAATGAGGAAGTTTGAATTGAATGTTACTTTAATAAGGGAAGCACTTCAGATGTATGGCACGCATGTACCTTCTGACCGTGACCCCTTGATACCCGAGTCGATGAAAAGCAATAGAATCAAGAAGCTAAAAGAAATGTGCGCCCTCACCCCCAACATCACCATACCTTTGCGGATGTGTCTCCAACACTTCGCATTCCCAGCTCAGGACCGTTTCACCCAACCTCACAAGAAGATATGGTATGGGTTATATCTAGCAGAGACTGGAAGCTTGCCCATTAAGATGCCTGTATGGATCTTGGACCAAGTGTATGAGGCAGGCAAGCGGGGTGTGAGGAAGCCTACTCTACATGGCTGTTGTGCGCTTACAAGAATCATCTACAGATGTCTTGCATATGATGTGCCAGTTGCCCGAGCCCTAAAGTATGCACAACTGGAGCTGTTCAAAGGGCGGAAGTCAGGGAGCCAGCCTGCAAAACGAATGTGTGGATCGCTCTCCCAGGTAACGATCCCTCAAGAAGCCACGACCGAAGCTTCTCCCCGACCAGAAGCTCAGGTCACACCTTTCACGATCCATCTTCAAGGAGTTCAAGCTAGGGAGGTGGTACAACCCGTTCCATCCACCCCTCCACTACCTACCGATGCAGAGTTTGCATCTATGGCCACCTTCACAGAAGATCCAAACTTTGATTTTGAAAGATTCCTGCAGACGGTCCCCCTATCCGACAGTGAAGATTCCCCTGACAATGTTGATCCGGGTGCATCAGTCCAAAGAGAACAGCCACGGGGCGAGACCAGCAGAGTACATGGGGAAGAAGTGGCACAACATCCTCAGGACCCAAATACACAAGTTCAGGAAGGTGCACAAAGAAATGAACCAGAAGACAGTGGAGAAGAGGCCCCTGCCTACACGGCACAACTCAGACGGCTATACAAGACCATCAAGCAGGTACAGAGAAGACATAAGATGACAGAAGAGGCGAATAGAGCTCTAGTGAACCAGATGCTCCAAACCGAGAATGTCGACTCACATTTTGTGGAATCATTGAATCTATTGGCAGAGACATGTGGGATCGGGGAAGCATTGAGGACAATGGTCTATCAAGAAAACCCTATCTATGATCAACGAAGGATTGATACACGGCCACGACGTGGGAAAATGATTCAAATGGAAGCCTCTACCGCCTTGCCTACTATAATTTCAGAGGATGTTCACATGACGAGCCCAAGTCCCACTGACGAACAAGAGGTAATTACTCACGTACCATCTCCACCGCCACCTTCCATCCACCCTTCAGAACCCTTCTCCACAATCCCTTCGGAACAACCGATCTCCACCCATCATGAAACCATTGTACACACCTCCATTTTTACATCCTCCCCTTTACCCGCATCCAGCACTTCCACCCAAATTTTTGAACCCCACACCGGTCATCCGGCCACCGATCAAACCATAATAGGTCACCCTTCCTATCTCCCCGCCCTTGGACAACCACTTGCCAATAGCCAGACCTCATCCCATCCTTTTCCATTCACCCACACCCAAACCCTATCCACCACTCCCCTAGCAATTGCCTCACACTCAACCCAAGTCACACAACCCTCATTCTGGACAAACCTTGTAAATATACTCCAACAGGTGGATAATTATAATAAAAAGTCCCTTTCCCAACCCCACTCCCCCACATTCACTGCCACCACTATCACACCACCCACCATTCCTGTATTCACAGTGCACGAATCACACACTCTCACGTCCGATCCCATGGACATCTCACCATCCACAGGATCACCCACCACCACTGTTATTCCAACATCACCACGTATCATTTCACTCACGTCGCCATTTCCAAGCACTGTAGGCACAACATCCACTTTTCCCTTTCCCATCTCCCGACCCCTTGCATCTTCCACCTTTACCCCTGCACCCACTTCATTTAGTCATGCACTCAACACCATGCTCGAAGCTGCTGCCCAACTTAAACAGGAATACAGGTTACTAGAAGAAAACAATAAAGAACTCTGTACTTTGTCAGCCCATCTCCAGGCACGTGTCACTGCCCTGGAGTTATCTAATACGGAATTACAGCAGGAGGTGACTACCCTCCAACAATATCAGGTGGAGATCGAGTCCACACATACAGAGAACAGTAGGGTAACTGAAGAACAACTTAGAGATCAGCTAGCCCGTAACGCTAGACTACAACGAAAGATGGCTCTACTCCGACGCCATTTAGCGGCTGCTCAAGAAGAAAACAAAAGACTACAACAACAAAATCAAGACAACCTCGAAGCAACTATGGAAAATACTCCAGGGGCACCCATTGACCCGGCTAAATTCCAAGCCATCCCCTCAGAAAACATACAACAAATATTGGAAGCTTATGCCAATCTCTTGGAAGCACATGATCAGCTTGCTGACCAAGTCAAAGACCTACAGAAAGCCCAAGGGCCTACCCAACACCAACGAGAACTTAAAGAGATGGCCAACGCTGCAACCTCACCAGAGCCGGAATTATCAGTAACCAATGAAGTACTTGAGCTAAGGCAACAGGTTGCAGAGTTGAAAATCAAGTTGTTACAGTATGAACGACCTCCTTCCCCACCTGAGCAACCCATAGAAGAAGAAGCAGTTATTATTCCAGTGGAGGAAGCATTTGAAGAGAACTATGAGCCTCAACCTTTTCCCGGAGGCACAATCACTGAGGAAGGACAGGACACTTATGAGGAACCCCCATCGGCATGGATGAAACAGGTAGAAGAAATGGGGCAGACTCATGAAGAACGTATCTCCTACCAGATGTTGGCCATGAAGACCATTGAAGAAACCATACTTCAATCAGACTACTTCAGACATCTGGCCCCTAGAAGACTAATAACCAGCTCATAATTACAATATAAGCCATACTTTGTACTGTTGGCAGACTACAACGCCGAGATCAAACGTAAGACCAACAAGTACCCAACTTTCACAACACAATTTGAACCTGAGGACATTCCAGAGGAGGCGCGCAAAGGGAAAATACACCAACCCATCTGGAGGCAAAAGCTATTGGAAACCTATCCCGAGATGCTACGGACATGGGACCACGCACCCATGCATTTGAAGTATAACAATTGCTATGGACCAGTGCAACGGAGAAGAACATGGAAGTCATTCGCCATCAAAGTCAAGAACAACGCCAATTGCAAAGAATGGCTCAATTACCCTGCCATTGCATCCCCAAACAGCACGCCTACTATAGCCTACATGATGGCTACCATCAGACATTGGCTTCCACGCCTCCACCCTATGCCAGATGTGGCTGCCCAGATGATGCTCAAGATCTTCGATATGATGCAGGTTGTGCTCAAAACTTTCCAAAATGTCTGTCATATTCAACCTCCGATTCCCGGGTTTGTGAATGGTAATTATGACCTGCTATATGATATGAGCACCACCCCGAGCATACGAGTTGCTTATGCATGGCACGCACGTATCAGATATCTCCCTGCCTGCTACAAGCAAACTTTCGATGAAATGTTCACCACGGGGTTCTGGGAAGCACACTCAGAGGTGTTCGCGCCACGGCCCACCCATTTGTTACACCTCTTTGCATGCGAACAAACCATGCACTCAGAACTCTACACAACGCCACAACCGGACATACCGAGTGCAGTCAATTGGGAGACCCTCCAGAGAGACTTGGTTCGGGGACTACACATCAAGGAACAAGAAGTGGCAACCGACCTCCTGCAAGAGTACATTGATCAAACGGTGGAGCAGAGGTCTGTCAGAGGCGACAGACGCTAGGGGGGGGAGAGTGTTGACAGTATATGGGAAGAAGCAAGTACGGACACACATGCAGATCTAGCACTAAGGCAACCCTTCATTTTTTTTCAAAACCCTTACATCATTTTTAAGTGATTCTCATCACTAAAAACCCTTGTAAATTTCATTTCACCTTTTTTTAGCTCCATTTTGTACAAGCCGAGGAGTCCTCGAGCTTGGGGAGCCTTAGAAGTAGTTGCCTGCCAATTTTCATAATTTTTAGATCTCGTTTGAGCCCTCAAATAAGCCCTGGAACCTAATTTTTAACCAGGCCGGACACTAGGTCTGGACAGGGCCAAAGCTAGTCAAAAACTATAAATAGAGCTAGAGAGCTCATTTTTGGGTAGTTTTTTTGGTAGTTTGAGCTTGTATGAGAACTTGGTTGCAATAGAAGTGATTCCATTGTCTTACTCTCTTTGTTCTTGCCGTGTGTGCGCGTGTGCGTGTATGTGTGTGCATGCTTGTGTGCTTCTCACTCATGCACTTGTGCTTCCACTTGCTCTTGGTCTTCATACCATCCTCACGTCTTCCCGGATTGACATTAAAGGAGGTGCTACTCATCACTGAGCTACACCATGGCTAAGGCTTCTCTTTTTGTGGTGCTGTAAGTCCTTTCAGCCTTAGTTAAAATTCGACTGGCATATTGAATTGGCCTATCCATCTTAAATTCTTTACTAGGTTGTGTTAGAACTGCCCCTACTGCATATGCACTGGCATCCACATGTAAATGAAACACTTTTGACCACTCAAGTGTGATCAAAATGGGAGCAGACACTAACCTTGCCCGGAGTGTCTGATATGCCTTTTCCTCTTCTTGATCCCATTTAAAAGGAACCTCTTTGCCTGTGAGCCTAGCCAAAGGTCTGGCTATATCTGCATACATTTTAATAAATCTGCGGTGGTATCCTGTATGTCCTAGAAAACTCTGAATCTCCTTTGCAGATTTAGGCCTGGGTAATTTCAATATAGCTATGATCTTATCTGGATCAGGTGCCATACCTTTGGAAGATACCACATGCCCTAACAAGGTACCTTCGGTCACCAAAAAATGGCATTTGTTTGGATTCAGTTTCAGCTTTGTTTCTCTACACCTCTCAAAAACTTGTTTTAATTGAAGCAGATGCTTCTCTAAACAATCCAATGGGGTTTCTTTAAGAGTACCTGAAAAAGATGAGAAGTCATCCATGAAGATTCTTAATGACTCTAGTAGCAATGGTCCAAAAATGAGATTAACCGTTCGGTTGAAGGTAGTTGGAGCATTTCTTAACCCAAAGGGCATCTTCAGATACACATAAGTTCCCCAAGGAGTAATGAATGCTGTCTTCTCTCGATCCCCAGGGTGAATGGATATCTGATTGTATCCACTGAATCCATCCATGAAACTATAAATGGAATGACCAGCTACTTCTTCTACGACCTGCTCAGCAAATGGCATTGGAAAACCGTCTGGAATTGTGACCTTGTTTAATGCTCTAAAATCCACACAAATTCTGATCTTGTTAGTGTTTTTCTTTGGCACTATCACCATGGGGGATAGCCACTCCGAATGCTCTACAGGAAAGATAATGCCTCCATCTTCCATTTTCTGAATTTTGGAATAGACAGCTTCAACATATTTGGGATTCAACCTATAACTTTTCCCTCTTACTGGCTTTGCTCCTTCTATCAAAGGAATTCTGTGTTCTCCATAACTTGGTGGTACTCCTTCTAGATCCTTATAATGCCATGCAAAAACATCTGCGTAGTTGTTCAAGAATGTTCTGACCTTTTCCAGGAGCCCTGGGTGGTGCCACAACCAGGTGGCCACCAAAACCAGTAGGTTATTATCTTGAATATCTAAATGTATTTCTTTGACAGGATCTCTCTCTACCATACTTCCTTTGTGCTCTGTTTCTTCCTTGTCTTCTTCTACTAGTCTTCTGTGCATTGCTTCATAAGCAGGTGTCTCCTGAATTTCAATGTGTTCTTCTTTTTCTTGCATCCATCCTGCAGGTATTTCTTGAATAGGAAAAGAGTATTCTTCACTAGAGTCCGTTACCTTGCCTTTAGCCTTGGCCTCTGCCTTATTTATAGATTTGATATCCTCCTCTGAGTTGTCGTTGAGGGGTGTCTTTCTGCCCCTTCTGTGGTTCGTGATAGGCTCTCCCAATCCATCAGCTTGGACTTTTGTGTCACCTTCATCATAATCTTCAATTGTGTACGAATTATTGATAAAAATTCCAAAACAAGAAGAAGAGTTGCCTGCATGTAGCCACTTTAGAATATCCTCTTCTTCCTCAAAATCTATCTCGGGTTGATCTTCTGGTTCTGGTACCATGCAAATGCCAACCTTTTGCATCGTGCTAGTGTTTCCTTGGTCATCCGGGCCTTCTTCCAAGTAAAGCTGTGTCAGCTCTTGCCCTTTCTTTTGTACCCACATAGTGTCCTTGCCCCAATCATGGATGACACTTGCGTGTCTCAACCATGGTCTCCCAATTAAGAGGGGAAATCCTCCTTCAATCTGGGGCAATCTTAAAACAACAAAATCCAGTATGAACACATTGCCTTGTATCTCAAGTGGGACTTTTGGAATCACTCCTACAGGCCTTACTTTGCTCTGGTCCGCCAGGGTAACGGTGAAATTTGCAGGCCTGGAAGGGTGGAGTCCAATTTTTTTCATTGTATGTTCAGGCATCAAGTTGATGCCAGAACCACCATCCACAATAACTCCCTGAAATTCATGACCTTTTATAGATACTGTCAGTCGAGGACTTTTATAATCCGTAAGGGGTGCTTCCCCTACAATTATTCCTTTATGTAGAACAGCAGTCTTGGCCACTAAACTTGTAGTAGAAGCCTCATCAATTATCTGCAATAACTCTGATCTGAATTTTCCATCTATCTTTATTAGATCAAAAATACTAACCTCTTTCTTCATAGACTTGAGTAGTTTTGAAGCTTCTGACTCTTTAATCAAATGGGCTCCACTTGACTTATTCAACTCTTCCTGAGCTCTGATGAATGCATGCCCAATGACATCGCTGGTGCCTATGAGGTTTTCCTTTAGTTTTGGTTCTGCACCTGTGGTTGCTTTGTCTTCAGCTACAACTTTGTCTTTGTTGAATCCCCCAATCCTTGATTCTTGACTTACGTCCACTTGAGCCTTTCCCTTGCTTCTCGTTTGCACTGTAAAGGATTCAAGTTCTTCTAATTGTACCACCCTGGTAGATGGTGAGGGCTCATTGACCTGAGGTAATGTTTCCTCCTTGTATACAGAGATCAGTTGGAGATGGGTTCCGGAAGTAGAAGCTTGATTCTTAGGACAACAGTTTGTATAATGGTCCCTGGCTTCTGGACAGTTCCTGCAAGGAGGTGCATTTTCTGGGAGAGTGCACCTAGATTGGTAGTGCCCGCATTCTCCACATCTGAAGCAAATGATTGGCCTTCTAGGCCCATTTGCAAAGTTATTTCTCGGTCTAGGATTATAGTTGTTACCTTGATTCGCTGCAGCTGCCATCACATTTGCTGGTGGCAAGAGTCCTCCTTGTGTCCAGTATGTCGTTGTAGGCATTCCCCTTACTTGGCATTCATGGGCCTCATGCCCAATTTTCCTGCATAATTGACAAGTCACATTTAGCAGAGGACATTCACTTACTATGTGCCCTTGCTTGCTGCACATGGAGCACCAGAGTCCATTCTTAATGCCGCCTCCTTTGAGTTCCTGCAATTCCTGTCTCAGCTGAGCTAATTCTTCTGCTTGGGCCTCCTCTTCCTTTTGGAGCTTGAGTGCTTCAATCTCTTTTCTCAGCTGAGCTACAACAGTCTCCTCCTCTGTGTAGGGCTTATTCCTTTTCAAGCCCTCCAGCTCCCTTCTTAACTGGATCACTGGGTCCTCCAGTTCTGTGCCATAGGTTGGTTGGGAAGAAGTTGCACCATATTGGTGCCTTATCTGCTCCAAGCGTGTGGCCGTATTGATGAACTCCTCAACAGGGGCCGTAGGTAACACTAACTCTTTTATTTTGCATTGGGTGACCACAGGTAGGGGTTTGGCTAACCACTTCTTGACAAAGAAGTCGTGCGGTGGATCCGGTAGTTTAGCCATTAGTGCTTTGGCCCTGGTCACAAACTCCGGGAACTTTTCTCCTAGACCCAATCTCATTTTTTCTAACTCTTCTATAATGATCTCCGCCATGTTGCCATGCTGAAACTGATTTTTGAAGGCCTCTTTCATCAAATCCCAAGAGGTAAAGTGGTTTTCAGCAAACTAGCTAAACCACTTGTCTGCCAGACCTTCCAATGTGGCAGGGAAGAGTATCAAGAAAGCATCTTCCCTACCCATTAGACCTCTAGTCTTGCATAATGCAAGAAATCTTTGAATGTGCTCATCTGGATCCTCATGGGCTAAACCTCTGAAAGAGGGAAATTTTATGTTTAATCTGGAGAGTAGGGTTTCTAGGTCTACCTGTCCTGCCATGCTTCCTACAGATGAAGTTGATGAAAGTGGACTCGATGATCCTCTGACCGCCTTTCTTCTTGTCTGCTTGCACTTGACCCTCAAGGTTTGTGACCGGGTTGCGGTCATGAGCTGTTCATAGTCTACTTAATATGAGACACTTGATATAAATATGTACCTCTTAGTAGTCCACTGGAGTGTTAATGTCGACACTGGAATATTGGTCTCCAATTGCAATTGACCTTCTCCTAAGCTCAAATCTCCTTGGATGTCCCACCGGGCGTGCCAAATTTGTTGGGGGATTCTTGGACAAGAAGGAGTTTGAGGGTTTGTAGGAGAAAAAGAAGATAATGAAAATGGAATAACCTTGAAAACTTCTACGCCTGGAATCTTGAATGTTGATTATATTGAAACAATTACAATGACTAAATACAATCCAAGTCAATAACTAAATACAACTACAGAGAATGCTCAGTTACAAAAGACCAATTATCTCAAGTCTTCTGGCAGCGGCCTCTTCTGCATCAGTCCTTCACTTGCTTCACGCTTCCCTTGTGCACACCTTGCACTAAGTTTCCACCAAGCTGAGGAATGGATACCTTCGCGGCGCGCACACACAATAGACCTTGGGACTCTTGGAGTCTAACTTCGCCTTCTCTGCACACCTTCTTCTTTACACTTCTTGCACTCTTCACTTCTACCTCTTAGTGTTGTCGCACACTGGTGGCTCTTCACTTCCCCTTCTTGCTTCCTCTGAAGCTCTCCACTCTTCACTTTCAATGTGTATATCAAGAATAGCCTTTTCCTTTGCCTTTTGAATGTGTCGATCGCGTGACATCTAACTGCCATAGACTCTTGGGCTTCCTTTGATGTCCCAAGATTATCTTTTCAGTTGGCGGCCAACGACCTGCTTCTTTTGCCCTGTAGTGACTTTAGACCAAAAGGAAAATTTTGATTGGGTGGCCATATTCCCACATGTGCATACCCGACCGCTTCACGTACCTTTACCTTTTCCCTTTTAATTCGTCACTTTTGTACCCAAGAGGGGTTCACCTACATTACTTTAAAACCCTTTTGACCTTACGGGGATTAAAAAAAATACTTCTTTCAAATAAATAATTGAAAGTCCTCTTTTTATGACAATTGAAGGTGCACTACCCGTGCACTTTGACCCTTGACTTTAACGTTGAACTTGACTTGCCGGTTTCGACCTGGCCAGGGCTCAACATTATACTCACTTAGTGCCAATGGCCTTCTTGCCAGGAGGCAAATCACATAAAGACCAGGTACCATTTTTTATGATAACATCATATTCAGATTGCATTGCAGCCATCCAATGTTCAGAATTTTTTGCTTCATCAAACGAAACAGGTTCAGTCTCATCGCAGAGACTAGAGACAGCCATAACATAGCAATCTGATGCAAAAGAGGCACTATGAGAGCGTGACCGAGTATGATATGATAGAGGTGCATCTAATTTGCTATCACCCAAGGTCTGCATCACCCATTTTGGCATAGTCTTTGCCTGCTCAATATCAACTCCCTCATCAACAAGTGCATCATGTAAATCTACATCAGAAATGGAATGATCTGCATCATCACGTGAAACTTGTAAAGGCTAAGAAGTTGCCTCATTAGAACCAGCACTAGACTGTCCACCTGTAAAAAGAGGCAGCAAAGTATCATACATGTCTTCGGAGCTAACAAATGTCTCCTTAGTACATGAAAGTAATGGCTGAATAACATCTTCCACAAAAACAACATCACGGCTAACCAGAATGTGTTTAGTCTATGGATGATACAGACGATAGCCTTTACTTTCAGAACTGTACCCAACAAAAATACACTTTACTCCTTTATCATCCAATTTTCTACGATGTTGTTAAGGCACTAATGCATATGCCAGACAACCAAAAACATGCAGATGAGCAACAAATGGATTGCGACCATGCCAAGCCTCATATGGAGTGATAGACTACAACGCTTTAGTGGGACACTTGTTAAGTACATATGCTGCACACATAACAACCTCAAGCCAAAAACTATCTGGTAAAGCTTGACTCTTGACCATACACTTCGCCGTCTCCATGAGTGACCTGTTCTTTCATTCAGCAACTCCATTCTGTTGAGGCGTATATGCCACTACACACTGATGTTTTATCCCACATTCAGCCAGAAATGCATTAAAGTTAGAAGACATATATTTGCCCCTCTCGATCAGAACGAAGGGTGCCCATTTTATATGCTGATAGATTTTCAGCCAAAACCAGAAATTGTTTGAAGCACATAAACACTTCGGACTTTGCCTTCAATGGATATACCATGCATGTTTGGAAAAATCATCGATGAAAGTCATGAAGTAAAGATAGTTCCCAAAAGAAGGGGTCTGCATAGGACCATAGACATCACTATGTACAAGCTGCAATCTCTAAGTAGCCCAAACTGAACCATCTTTTGGAAAGGAAGAATGCCGCATTTTGCCAAAAAACAGCCTTCACATACATGTTTACTGAGTGCCTCAAGTTTGGGCAAAGAGGACACCATTTCAGATTTTTGTAGGCATAGTAAACTAGCAAAATTCAGATGACCAAAGCGTGCATGCCAAAGCTTTGCATCTGATATAGCCTGAGAATCATGTACTGCACATGCCAAATCATTTATAAATCTTTCATAGTCTATGAGCTTATACAACCCACGACATAAAATGCCAGAAGCAATAATGTCGTCGCCATTTGAGAGATCATGAACTGTACATCTATCATCAACAAATTTCATAACCAAGCCAATCTTGGCTAATGCAGAAACTGATAACAGATTTTTCTCGATCCTTGGCACAAATAGAGCATCTGAAAAAGTGAAAGAACTACCATCTGCAGTAGTCAAAATGATCTTACCAACTCCCATAACAGGATAGGAGGAGTTGTTGCCGCATTTAACAATATTCCTTGTAAGGGCAAGCTCGAGTGAAGAGAAGAATGTGTGCTGCACGGTAATATGTTTGATCACCCCACTATCAAAATACCAAACATTTGAGTCTACTGCAGACATGCAATGTTCATGCAAAGATGGGTCAAAACTGCAAACAGTAGTAAACGCCCCTTCTTCTTCCTGCACAAGATTAGCAGACTCTGTTTTTGGCGTAAAGGCCTCTGTGAAAACCATTCCGACCATAGAATCACCTTCATTCATGTGCTCACTCTCCAATTGTTTTCGGAGGTAAGCAACACGAGCCTCATTCCTAGCCTGGTACAATGTGGTATGTGTATCCCAAGCATCCTTAGTTGTTCTATAAGAGTGAACGTGAGAAATAATGGCACGTTTGAAAGACAAAGCTATCAATGCATGTGTTGAGCATCTCTGCCATCCCAACGAATTTATTATGTAGTAGGTGCAATAGAAACAACAACACGAACAAGAATCTGCAGAATATCATTATCTTCGACACCATCTCCATCAGCTCAAGCACCTGTATTTGCAGTACTATATTCATAGGTGTAACAGGATGTCTTTCAATACCCTACACAATATTCTATAGTCCTTTTGCGACCAATACATGATGCATCATATTAGCCTATAATGGGTAGTTGGTACCATCCAACTAATCCTCAACAACCAACATACGGAATACATCACTGCTTTCAACCATGGCCGGTGACTAAAATACCTGGATGCAGAAAATTGACTGTATCTCATAAAGTTGAACAGAACTGCCCAAAGAAATTCTGCTAAACTTGTAGTAGACTTCGAGATGCTTATATTGGCGAATCGAAACTGGTATATATCTTTGGTAGAAAAAGACAAAATAGCCTGCATAAGCACTGTGATAGTGCATTCAGAGACCAAAACGAGCTCAGATCGTGATTTTGGCACCACACAATGAAGTTGTTTTGATCTCTGAAACAACCTGACTATACTCACCAAAATTCGTGTGATTTTGAGACTACAACCAGAGAGGTGTCGATGATGCCCTAGATGAAGCGACGACCTGCTCTGGTACCAATTGTTGGAGTTAGACATCTGTGCAAGCACGTGAACAACACAAGGAAGAAGAAGAAGCTTGGAGCACAACACACAATACTGAATGTATTACCACTAGAATGTACAAAGATAAGTAGCCCATTAGGGCAATAAGCATATATACAAGCCGGGGGAAAAAACCTCCTAAAGAGGGAAAAAAGTGCCGTGGCAGTCCTAGAGCATTCATACACATATCTATCTAAATATATCAACACTTTCAGACTCATCCACCACTTGTATGCACATGTTCCAAGCAATAAAATCACTTTGAGCATGCGATACTCAGGTGAGGTTCCTTTAAGCTGATGCAAGTCAGTCCACTTTTGAAGAAAAGTGTACACTATATCCTTGTTTTAGTCTCTATCATCCCTCATGAAGGTAGGTGGATTAAGGTCTTTGAGAAAAGGCATATCCTTAAGATGCTTTTCCTTAGCAGTGGTAAGAGGTATAGTGGGCATAAGGTCAAGCTCTTCTTCTTTTTGAACCATGACTGAAGTATCATGAGATACCACACGTTCAAGCTCTTGTTGGGAAAGAAAAGAAGCAAGATGATCTTGTAGAGTGACAAATTGGGTCTTTAACCGTTCAAAATTTGAGGTCATGCTCTCTATAACATATTCTAACTTAATGGTTCCATCAAGTATGGCACAGTGCTGAGCATGAGTAATAAACTTGTGATAAAAATACACCCTCCTCAACATCCTTCATGTCAACCTCTTTTGGTTTTTCCTGGTTTTCTACTTATTTTTTATTTTTGATAACCTGAGGAACTTCTAAAGATGAAAGTTGGGTTTGCTTCTCTATAATTTCCATGGTTGGAACAGTATTAATAGAATTTCAAAATTGCAAGAAGTAAATGAAGTATAGATAATGAAAGAAAAGACTCAAGTTCACTCCCCTATAGATCTTTGATGCATTGGAAGCAAAATTGGATGGATCCTCAAAGCATTTAGTCATTGGTCATAGTCCTCACCAAGCCCAAAAGTGAATTGAGTGTGTGTGGCTTACTTCCTTTTGTGGATTGAATCTACATAGCTTGGCACTTCCTTATACATGAGTGCCAACTGCTTGTTCACCACATCACACTAAGAGTGGATTTGTTGGTATATTTCGGTAGTGATGTGTGTGAACACACTTAGGACTATGGGGGTCTCCCTCTTTAGGAGGTTTTTTCCCCCGGCTTGTCTACATGCCTGCAACCCTAATGGGTTAGTAATCTTTGTACATTCACTTAGTAATACATTCAGTATTGTGTGTTCTGCTCCAAGCCTCTTCTTCTTCCTTGTGCTGTTTGTGTACTTCCATGTTCCTAAAAATCCAACATCTTAAGGAGAGTGAAGAAGAGCATAATATTTTGAATGATCAATTGTAGGATGAAAGGAAGAAAAAGTCAGATTGTCAGTTGATAATTGCAAATTATAGGATCAAGTGAATGAATTACAGTTTGAAAAGGGCAATCTTATGGCCCAATTTTTTTCATTAATAGGCAAGGCTACAATTTTGGTTGATAAAGAGTGGCAAATTATGGATCTATTTAAACTGTAGATTGAGTTGTGGTAGTGAGTTGAAGCTAAGGACTTAGAACTTGGTCAAAGAGCAGAGCAAATTCAACTATTACAAACCCAACTTGTGGATGCTACTATAAGAAGTCAAAACTTTTTGGAGTTGGTATCTTCTGATTCTGGGGAGGCCAATGTAGCAAAATTAGCTTTGAAGGTGTTCATCATGTTCTAGTTCTTCTACAACATGAGCTTTACCTTTCATATTCTTGGTGTTGTTGTTGTTGTTGTTGCCTCCTCCTTGATCTTCATGTTTGCTTTTGAAGAAGCACCTTGATGAAGGATGATTCGTCTTCTTACAATATTTGCATGGTTCAAAGACTTTGTTCCGTTGCTTTGAGTATGTTGCATAGGCTCCATTTGTTGACAAGTTTGTCTTCTTTTCTTCCTCTTGAAGTGAGTTGATCGCGTCCTCCAAGCTAGGGATTGGAACTTTCTCCTTGAGGATGGTTTTGATATTGGAGTATTGCTCTGGAAGTGCTTTAATGAAGATAGCAACTTTATCTTCATCATCTATCTTTACATCACAATGTGCTAGTTGTGTACAAAGACTTTTAAGTCTATTAGCTAAAGATGCCATGCTTTCTCCATTTTCATGCATTAGGCTATACAATTGAATTTTCAATGACATTTTGGAATGTTTAGCCTTAGAGCCAAATAAACGTTCAAGTGTACACCAAGCTTCATAGGATGATTGGGCTTCGTCGATGTGATGTATGTATTCATCATCTAATGAGGTGAGAATAATGCCTAAGGCTTGTTCATCTTTAGTTGCATATTGAGCATTTTGAGCCCTTGTTGTAATGGTTTCATTGGTAGATAAAGGTTTTACAACATTCCACAAGCTTTTCTTCATTAAATATCCCCGAAGTTTTGTTTGCCAAGTATGAAATCCTACCCCTTTGAACTTGTCAACTCCTTTATTTTCACTCATTTCTTGAGGAGAGGTCTTAACTCTTGGAGATTCTCCAAGGTCAGTGTCTAACTCCTTACAACTTTGCTTATTTCAAGCTTTTATTTGAACGAGAAGGTCTTACCATTCACAAGTGATGGCAGTGTCTAATCTCGTGAAACTTTTGAAAAGTGAAAACTTATGAACAAGGCATGATCAAAACTACAAAGTGGGAGTGATTATAGAACGTTGAAGGGTTTGAAGTATTCTTGGCAAGATGCAAGCTTAGATCACATTAAAACGTAATTTACCTAGATTTCACCATGGACGAAAAATAATAATCTATTCTATTCCTTGAGGCGTCACGAGTGTAGTGAGTGAATGCTCTCATAAGAACCATATATATATATATATATATATATATATATATATATATATATATATATATATATATATATATATATATATATATATATATATATATATATATATATATATATATATATTATATGAGTCACACATATGGCATAAACATTAGTGCTTCTGTTTTGTGCGATGAAGGAAACAATATTCAGGTTCCTATGTACAATTCAAATTGCATAATTTGTGCCCTTTAATCATACATAGTGTTTCGTCTTCCTCTTCGTCCTTGTATTCACAATCCTTCAGCTTTCTCTCAAGTAGATTCCTATTGAAAGGGAACAGCGGTTAAGAGCCAACAGACAATGCAGACAACTCTTCTAAAGAGGATAAATGCATTTTCACTTCTTATAGTCATGCATTCAAACAAAGCAGACTATGGCAGATGACATTTAATATCAGATGAGCAGTATAAAGAGTATTCAGCAACTTCATTCACTCAATAAATGACTCTCATTCACTGTACTCTACTCCAGGTGCACTTACAAATACATATCGAATTTTCAGTGTGAAAATACTTCCTTTAGACATAGCGCTGCCCGATCTTTGCTCCCAACATTAAGCCTTCGAAAAAAAAAAGGTTGATTGATTATCTTCAACTTCTCACCGTCTACAACTTCTCGCCATCTGTTGGATATTAAGCTCGATCTAATTGCTTCTCATGCACAATCGAAGGTAGACATTCCATATTTCTCTACGTCGCAATTGTGCAACCGCTGCATTCTCTGAGTTGATGTAAGTTGGGTATTCTACTCCATAGCTCTCCAACAGCATCAGTATCACTAGGAGCTGCAGTCGTGCGTGCCCAGCAGTTGACTAGAATGAATTGCGACAGCCTACAGGTCATGTGTTTGCGTCGACAGGGTGATGCGTCGTTGTGTGAAATGCAGCAGATATCATGAGG
This sequence comes from Ceratopteris richardii, assembly GCA_020310875.1. Taxonomy (NCBI): domain Eukaryota; kingdom Viridiplantae; phylum Streptophyta; class Polypodiopsida; order Polypodiales; family Pteridaceae; genus Ceratopteris; species Ceratopteris richardii. The sequence goes on along the minus strand of CM035425.1, from coordinate 143,119,712 downwards.
ATGCCTCGATCATCGCAACAGCAAAGGTTATCTTTATGCGCAGATGATAAGGACCGTGATAGTCGCTCTGATACCACGTGTAGCTATTGGCGCAGCAAGAAACCATTGACGATGGAGCAAGAAACCATAAGCGATGGAGTTGAATCATCAGAGAAGTCAAGCCATGCTACGTTCTGAGGCGGAGATAGGATAAGCAAGAAAGAGAAAGAGCTATCGCATTCGTACACGATAGGATAAGACAAAGAGAGAATTGTCTTCAAATATGCACGGATAAGAACGAGCGAATGTGCCTATCATTTTCATTAGTGAAGTGATGTTCTTATACAAAAAGGGAAGGCCCATTGGCCAATCAAAATGAGGATAAGGAGAGGATGGGATTTCCCTCTTGTAAAGAGAGGGTTCACATGGTGGCAAGCTCATTTTTACAACAACAAACCCACCTGGAGCGAATGATGTGAACACATATAGGGAGTGACAGATCAGCCCCCACAAGGTAATAAGCCTAAAGCTTTGCGAAAAGCTTCAAAATTTTCCCGTGGAAGAGCTTTGGTGAATATGTCTGCCACATTATCTTGTGTAGGCACATATACCAAATCAATATCTCCTGCATGAAGGTGCTCTCTCACATAGTGATAATGCACCTCAATATGTTTGGTACGTGCATGAAACACTGGGTTTTGTGCAACAGCCAAAGCACTCTGACTATCAGTGAGAATATGCGTAGAAGCATCAATCTCCATGCAAAGATCCATCAATAGGCGTCTCAACCATATACACTCCACTGTAGCTGTGAAAACTGCCCTGTACTCAGCTTCACAACTCGATGTCACCATTGTAGGTTGCTTCTTACTCAACCAAGATATGCATGAGTCTCCAAGGAAAAAGCAATTACCACTAGTGGACACGCGAGTATCATAACAACCAGCCCAATCACTATCTGTAAAAGCATGCAAGCATGGCTGAACATCTCTGCCATAAAAGAGACCTAAGCTCAAAGTGCCTCGAAGATATCTAAACACACGTTTCACCGCTTGCCAATGCTTAGTGCCAGGGCTATGTATGAATCGACTCAACTGGGAAACTGCATACTGTATATCCGGCCTTGTGTTGCATGCATATATAAGACATCCCACAGCCTGCTGATAAAGAGAAGTGTCAAATGCATCACTGGAATCCTCAACTGAGAATCTAAATCCTGTCTCAACTGGTGTGGAAATTGGCTTGCAATCCTCAAAGTCAAAACGCTGAAGTATTTTTTCAACATACTTTGCTTGATGCATAACAATTCCCCCCTGAACGGATACAAACTGGATGCCAAGATAGTAGCTCAAAAGACCAAGATAAGTGACATCAAAAGTATGCTGCAAATCAGCCATAAGAATGTCAAGTTTTGCATCACATGACCCAGTCAAGAGTATGTCATCAACATAAAGAACAAGCACTATAAGATCAGCCCCATTTTTGCGTACATAGAGTGTGCTTTCAATCGGACTACATGTGAAGCCAAGAGCAATCAAGTGCTTATGTATTTTGTCATACCATGCACGTGGAGCTTGCTTGAGACCATACAAGGCTTTATGCAAGCGACAAACCATATGCTCTTTCCCTTTCATAGCAAATCCAGGAGGTTGCTTCACATAAACCTCTTCTTGCAAATCTCCATTCAAGAAGGCTGTTTTTATGTCCAACTGATGCACTTTCCAACCTCGATGGGTAGCCAAAACCACGATACGAATGGTAGTCATGCGTGAAGTAGGTGCAAAAGTTTCCTCATAGTCAATGCCATATTGTTGTGCATATCCTTTGGCAACCAATCTAGCTTTGTAGCGATCAATGCTACCATCAGATTTTCTCTTAATCTTATAAACCCACTTTGTACCAATGGCATTCTTTCCTTTTGGCAATTCACATAACTCCCAAGTACCATTCCTATGTATGGAATCCATTTCTGATTGCATAGCGCTCATCCATTGTGGATCATCACATGCATCTTCAAAAGAAAGTGGCTCTTCTTTACATGCTGTAGCAATAAGAGAATAATCCACAAAATTACTTGATGCATGGTGAGAGCTTGATCTTGTTCTACCAAGTAAAGGTGCACTCAATTTGCTGTCCTGCAAAGTTTGTTTCAGCCACTTTGGCATAGATTGTGCACTCTTGATAGACATGCGTTCATTATGTAAAACATCTTCAATATGTACATCATGCATGGGCTGAATTTCGTGCTCAGTTTCAGCCATATTTGGACGCAAATGTTCAGCCATATGTGGCTGGAAATTTCCAACAGTTTTGACACTTTTTGGCTGAATTTTTTCAGCCATGTTTGGCTGGAAATTCTCTGCATTTTCAGCCCCATTTGGCTAGAATTTTTCAGCCCTTTGAACCTCAGTTGGCTGGTCTACATGGCCATAGTCAAGCGCACCATTTTGGAACAAAGGCATGAGTGTATCGAACACATCTTGTGAGCTAACTGTTGGCAGTTTTTTGCATTCAAGAAGAGGAAAAACTGAATTTTCAGCAAATACCACATCTCGACTCACAATAATTGTGTTCGTCAATGGATGGTACAACCGATATCCCTTACTTTCAGCACTATAACCAACAAATATACATTTCTTTGCCTTGTCATCAAGTTTGTGACGTTGTTGTGATGGCACAAGAGCATATGCCAAACAACCAAACACACGCATATGACTAACCATAGGCTTATGACCATTCTAAGCCTCATAAGGAGTGATGACTCTCAATGCTTTTGTAGGGCAGCGATTCAACACATAATTTGCACACATGACCGCTTGCATCCAAAATTTATGAGGAAGATGCTTTCCTTTAACCATACATCGTGCCATTTCAAGTAGAGTTCTATTTTTACGCTCGGCAACACCATTTTGTTGAGGTGTATATGGCACCGTATATTGGTGTGAAATACCTCTTTCACGAAGAAAAGCACTAAACTCATGTGACATGTATTCACCACCACGATCCGTGCGTAGAGTCAAAAGCTTTTGTGAAGGAAAATTTTCAACCATAGCTAAAAATGCTTTGAAGCAAGAAAATACCTCATTCTTTGCTTTCATAGGATACACCCATGTATGGCGAGTAGCATCATCAATGAAGGTAACAAAATATACATGCTTCCCAAAAGATGGAGTCTTGACCGGACCACATACATCACTATGAACAAGTTGCAATTTTCTTGTAGTGTGTGTGTGACTATCTTTTGGAAAAGAAGCACGATGCATTTTTCCAAGAATGCAACCTTCACATGCATGCTTTTCAATGGACTCAAGTGTAGGCAAGCCAATAACCATGTCCTTCTTTTGCAAGTAGAGGAAACTATTGAAGTTTAAATGACCAAAACGAGCATGCCAAAGCTCCATTTCAGCCATGGAAGAAGTATGAGCAACTAAGGCATTCGAGGAAGCCCTCTTGTATGTATCCATGCGATACAAACCATTACATAATGTACCGGACATCACGATAACATCGCCATTGCTGAAATCATGAACCATACACTTATCATCAACAAAGTGTACATGAAGTCCAGCTTTGGCAATCAACGGAACTGAAATTAAGTTCTTCTTGATACCGGGCACATACAATGCATTTTTCAAGAGAATCACACCTCCATTTGCAGTCGTAAGCTCAATTTCTCCTACTCCAATGATAGGATAAGAGGCATTGTTTGCACACACCACATGTCCTCCTTTAGGTGCATCTTTCAAAGAGGCAAAAAATCTTTTGCATGATGTTATGTGCTTTGAAGCACCACTATCAAAGAACCAATCCGAATCAGCCTCACTCACAACCATACATTTAGAATGTAAAGAAGCATCATAATGACATGTAACAACACATGCCCAAAAATCTTGAGCCATATTAGCTTCATCATTCTTTGCATTTGCTGAATGTTCAGCAATAGACATGCCCGATTCCTTCTTCTTTTCATTGCGTTTAGCAAGCTTTCTACACTCATCAATAGTATGACCAGCCTTCCGGCAATGTTTGCATCTCTTCTTCTTTTGCAAATCACCATCATTAGAGGAATGAGTGGAAGAGGAAGCTTGAGGCTTTGGTTTTGATGAACCCAAAGCTGAACCATACTTGCTTTTCCCCTTTTGTGAGATAGCAAGTGCTTGCATTCCTTCAATCAAACCACTCCTATTCACTCTAGATTGCTCTTCTTGCAAAAGAAGAGACACAACCTCATCAAATGCATACATATTAGGATTTCCTTTTGCAACCAAACGAAGTGTAGTAGCAAAGCTTTGAAAAGATTCCGGTAATCCTTTCAACAATGTAGAAATGAGTGATGCATCCGGAATGATCTCATCTATGTTTGCCAATTGCTCTTTCAAGTCCTTGATGCGTGTCACATACACATCCACTGACTCATTTTCAGCCATACATACATCCTCAAGTTGCTTCCTCAAGTATGCAACACGTGCTTCATTACGCACGACATACAAAGAAGCAAGAGTGTCCCATGCCTGTCGTGATGTAGAACATGACCGAATGTGTGGAACTATATGACGCTTCACTGAAAGCGCAATCAAAGCATGAGCTTGAGCATCTTTTCCATCCCATCTAAGCTGCTCCTATGTAGGTGGAGAAGGAGAAACCACTGTACTCGAAGAAGAAGCTCCATCTGTGACAGTAGACTGTGAAGTAGAAGCACTTGCCGGTCTTCGATCTACATCTGCCACTATGTTCCAAAGTTGTTTTGCAACAAGAACGTGCTTCATCATGTAAGACCACATCGGATAGTTGGTCCCATCAAGCTTATCTTCAGCTTGAAGCATGCCAAACAAGTCATTGTTGCCCGCCATTTCACTAAGGAACAAGAATGTGACAAAATCTTCACTTCGACGAAAACTGAAATGAGTGCTGAAATTTCAGCTCACAAACCGTCACTCTGATGGCAATTCTGACTGCATGAATGGCTTCAAAATGGGGGTAAAACCCCAGCGCACCTGGTGGAAATGTTTCCGGGCTTCTGAAATTCACACTTCTATGCTCCGAAGTCGATTTGCACTGTTAAAGTGCGCGCGCGCCGCGACGCGAAAAACCGAAACTTGAGAAGAAGCTGAACCTGCTCTGATACCACTGTTGGGTGTGTGTAGAAGTGCGAGAGACACACAAGAAGCACACACAAGGAGCACAAACGCAGCAATACACACGGAGAAGACATGGCTGGAATAGCTCTCTCTATTGATCGATGAACTGAACTGAAGTAAGAGCTGAATAATATCCCTAAGTACAAAGTACCACCACATATGAGAGTATCAAGTATGTGGTAACATGGGGAAAAAACCTCTAGCCAGCACTAGAGTAAAAAGTGCCCATGTATAGGGAAAAGGTTCACATCAAAGCTACTCGAGGAACACATAAGTGTAACACTGAATGATGACTTGCATGAAGAAGTGTATGTTTTTTAGCCCTATGGATTTGTGCAGAAAGGGCATGAAAACCAGGTGTGCAGGTTAAAGAATGCATTATATGGTTTAAAGCAAGCACCACGTGCTTGGTATGAGAAGATACATGCCTATCTGATTGCACATGGTTTTGAGAACAATCCAACTGAAAGCACCTTATATGCTAAGCGTGCTAATGATGTGCTTCTAATCATTGTTGTCTATGTCGACGACATGCTGCTCACTGGTCGTATTGAGAAGCATATTGCTGATTTTAAGGCTGATTTGCATGCCTCATTTGAGATGTCTGATTTGGGGCATTTGCATCACTATTTGGGCATTCAGTTTATGCAAGTTGATGGTGGAATGGCTTTGTGTCAAACGAAATATATTGACACATTATTGTAGCATTTTGACCTCGAAGATTGTAAGCCTATTGCCACTCCTATGGAGACAGGTTTATGATTGAGTCTCCATGATGATGGAGATGCATTTGATGTTGTTCTCTATCAGCAAGCTATTGGATGCTTGATTTACTTATGCATTACTGGGCCAGATATTCAGTTTGTTGTCTCACAGATGAGCAGGTTTATGCATTGCCCAGGAGTCAAGCATTGGCAAGCGGTTAAGCGCATCTTTCGCTACTTGAGTGGTACTCGGTTACTTGGGTTGTTTTATCCCAAGGGAGGATCACTACCGCCAAATTTGCATGCTTTTTCTGACTCTGATTGGGTTGGTTGCTATGACACTCGTGTGTCCACTAGTGACTTTTGCTTCATGCTTGGTAGCTCATGTATATTTGGTTGAGCAAGAAGCAGCTTACTGTGGCCACTTCTAGTTGTGAGGCTGAGTATAGGGCAGCTTTCACAGCTATTGTTGAGTGTGTGTGGCTCAGACGCCTTATGGCTGATTTGGGTGTTGGTCAGACTTCTGCCACCACCATCTTCACTAACAGTCAGAGCGCATTGGCAGTTGTGAGGAACCCTGTGTTCCATGCTCGCACTAAGCACATTGAGGTGCATAATCACTATGTCAGGGAGAGGTTCTCTGCTATGGAGATCAGCTTGGCATATGTGCCCACAGAAGAGAACATTGCAGACCTTTTTACGAAGGCTCTGCCTAGGGAGAAGTTTGAAGCTTTTCGCAAAGCTTTGGGCTTACTTCCTTTTGTGGAGCGATTTCCACATAGCTTGGCACTTCCTTATACATGAGTGCCAGCTCCTTGTTCACTGCATCACTCCCAAGGGGGGTTTGTTGATATATTTAGGTAGTGATGTGTGTGAACACACTAGGACCACCAGGGCACTTTTTTCCCTCTTTAGGAGGTTTTTTTTCCCCGACTTGTATATACGCCTATTTCCCTAATGGGCTACTTATCTTTGTACATTCTCTAGTAATACATTCAGTATTGTGTGTTGTGCTCCAGGCTTCTTCTTCTTCCTTGTGCTGTTCGCGTGCTTCCGGAGACGTCTAACTCCAACATCCACATCCTTGTAAAGCCATGCACTTACGATCATAAAAATTGACATAAAAGATGATATCCATACCAGTGTCCATAACAAAGTAGCCCTTGATATAGGGTTTGAAGTGGCTACATCACTGCTACACTTAAGAGCTTCTCTTTTCTTCTCTCTTCTATGGCCCTTGATTGAGACTGTCTTACTCGAGTCAGCAACCTGAATGGTGTCCTCTGGTTCTTCATATGCTTCCTCTCTACTTGAGTTTGGAAAAATCCCATAACAGGAAGATGGGTCTTCTGCATGGAGCCAAGCCAACATGTTTTCATCTTCATATAAATTTGCTCCTTGAAATAGATCTGCTTCTGGGTTGTCCAATAATTCTTCTTCCATACAAATACCAATTGTCTGCATCATGCTGGTATGTCTTTGATTGTCTTTTCCTTCTTCTAAAATTATCTGCTGCAACTCTTTTCCCTCTTGCTTTACCCACATTGTGTCCTTGCCCTAGTCATGCAGCACATTGGCATGTCTTAACCAAGGTCTCCCAATTAACAGGGGGAAACTTCCTTCTACCTGTGGCAGTCTTAAAACAATAAAGTCCAAGTTAAAGATGGTAACTTGTATCTTGACCGGGACTCCAGGGACCACTCCCATAGGCTTTACTATGCTTTGGTCTGCCATTGTTACAATGAAGTTGGCATGACTTGAAGGGTATAGTCCAATCTTTTTCATGGTATATTCTGGCATCAAGTTAATGCCAGAACCACCATCCATAATAACTCCTTGAAATTCATGACCTTTGATCGAGATTGTTAGCTGAGGGCTCTTATAATATGTGAGGGGTGCTTCCCCTACAACTTTATCTTTATGCATAATAGCAGCCTTTGCCACTAAGCTTGTTGTGGACATTTCATCAATTATCTGCAAGAGTTCTGACCTAAACTTTCCATCCATCTTTATTAAATAAAAAATACTGACCTCCTTTTTCATGGACTTGAGTAGTCTGGAAGCTTCTGATTCCTTAAGAGCATGGGATCCATTTGACTTATCAAACTCCTCATGAGCCCTGTTGAATGAGTGCCTAATGGCATCACTGGTACATATGAAATCTACTTTTTGCCTTGTATCTGCACATGTGGTGGCTTTGTCTTCAAATGTCTCTTTATCTTTTTTCAATCCATTAATCCTTGATTCTTGACCTATTTCCACTTGAGCCTTCCCCTTGCTCCTTGTCTGCACTGTAAAAGATTCAATTTCTTCTAACTGCACCACCCTGGTAGATGGAGATGGCACACTGACTTGATCTACCATTTCTTCTTTGCACACAAAAATCATTTGAATGTGGGGTCCAGATGAAGATGCTTGGTTCTTAGGACAACAATTAGTATAGTGGTCTCTAGCCTCTGTCCAGTTCCTGGAAGGAGGGGCATTTTCTAGGAGAGTGCACCTACTTTGATAGTGCCCACATTCTCCACATCTAAAGCAAATAATCGGCCTCCTTGTCCCATTTCCAAAGTTATCCCTAGGTCTAGGGTTGTAATTGTTACCTTGATTGGGTGCAACTGCCATCACATTTGCTGGTGGTAGTGGTCCTCCTTTTGTCCAATATGTTGTTGCAGGAATTCCTCTTGATTGGCATTCCTGGGCCTCATTCCTGCATAGTTGGCAAGTCACACTTAACAAAGGACATTCACTTACTATATGACCTTGCTTGCTGCACATGGTACACCAAAGTCCACTCTTGATGCCCACCCTTTGAGTTCCTGCAACTCCTGTTGTAGCTGAGCCAATTCCTCTGCTTGGGCTTCCCCTTTTGGAGCTTTAATGCCTCAATCTCCCTCCTCAACTGAGTGACAGCATTCTCCTCCTCTTTGTGGGGCTTATTCCTTTTTAAGCCCTCCAGCTCTTTCCTTAGCTAGATTACTGGATTCTCCCTTTCGAAAGAATATGGTAGTTGAGAAGAAATTGCTCCATATTGTTGCCTTATCTGCTCCAGTCGTATAGCTATGTTGATGAACTCCTCTATGGAGGCTGTAGCCAACACTAATTCCTTGATTTTACATTGGGTGGTCACTGGAAGTGGCTTAGCTAACCATTTCTTAACAAAAAAGTCATGTGGAGGATCTGACAACTTAGCCATTAGTGCCTTAGCCCTAGTTACAAACTCTGGAAATTTTTCACATGGACCCAATCTCAAGTTTTCTAATTCCTCTATGATGATCTCTGCAGTATTTCCATGTTGGAACTGAGTTTTGAATGCATCTTTCATTGAGTCCCAAGTGGTAAAATAGTTCTCAGCAAACTGGCTGAACCATTTATCTGCTAATCCTTCTAATGTGGCAGGGAAGAGTATCAAAAAGTCATCCTGTGTACCTAAGTACTAACTTAGGGACTTGTGGAGAAAGAGACTATACCTTGATCCCCCTCAAGTGCATATAGTGGGGATTCACACTTTATTTATCAATCCGAGGAGTATCAAAACCTAGTCGAGCGTATGAAGACATGCATTCAAATGATGATCAATGCAAATGAGCTTCCCAAAGAGTGTAAATAAGTCTAAGTCTATTCCAAACAAGGTTCAGGGATCTGTTGAGATATCACGATACTTGGAGCAGTATCCAACAGTAAATCGAGCTTTTCTCTCAGCTCCGAACTCCGAATATAGGGAATAGTGGGTTCCTTTTGAAGCTCTCGAGAAGACGCATCCAATGGTAGTCTTTTCTTTCAATTCTGACACTTTTTCTTCAAGTTATGAGCAAAATAATGAGTCACGGGAATGAACTTCTTGCACTTCAGCACTTCCTATACTTTGCACACACCTTGACAACAACAAACAAGCACTTTCATAGATAGACAACACTTCCAAACACTCTTTTCAAGCATCACACATACACACAAGCTCACAAAGAAGATGATACAGAGAGGAGAAGACACAAATTCGAAATTCTGTGCTCTTGATTCTCACAATGGCAAAAAGTCTTTACAAAGAGTCACAAATTGACTTATATACATGTGCCCTAAAAATGGTCCTTTCACACAAGAGACCGGCACTTTATTCACTAAAAGTTTAATTTCCTACTAATTTACATGGGTAAGCTACTAATCTTCAAAGGTATGCATCTAGAGGACTCCTCTAGTGCATTTACATCGGAAAATATGTTACAAAATGGCTATGATACAAAAATAAAGTGTCCGAATCAGAAAAATTTTGGGGCCCATCTTTTTCTCTGCCTTTTGCTCTTCTTAGCTCTGCAACACTCTCCCCCTCTTTGTCTATGTTGTCCCTTGACAAGCTTTACTTTTATATCTGCCGCTTGTCTATGGCTCTTTCATATGTCAGGTTGGCTGTGTTAAGTCAGGCTGCCACGCACACCATTAGTGACTAAGAATGTGATATTCTTAGTCACCCTCTTCAACTTTTCAGCCTCTCCCTCTTTCTAGCTTTTGGTCTTCTGATTTGTCTTTGTCTTCACACATCTGACCTGTTGTATTACTTTGAGCATGTTTATTTTCTGCCATCGCACGCTATCAGTGGGAGGATTATTACCTGCCAAGTATTGTCTTGCACTTCTTCATGGATACTTCCTCGCCCTGGTCCTTCCTTCCCTCCTACGTGCTTTGCCTTATTGTGTGCCCCTGCGGGGCTCTGTGCAGAGATGGGTGTTGCATGCCCCTACGGGGCTTCTTGCAGAGATATGTCTTCAGATATAATCCTTTTAGTGAAGCTTCTTTCTTGGTTTTCTTCTTCTTTTCTTCTTTCTAGATTCTCCTTCGACACTACCCCCTTCCTGAACTCTGTCATCCCCGACAAGCTTTGGAAGTCGGCGGGAGTATTTTTTGTAAACTTTTTGCTTTGTCTCATTAAGCAGATTAGGTTCACGTATCATGATTTGGTTCCATTGTTCTACCTTCACACCGTCATGTGGTGGCTGTCTGTGATCGACGAAGAAGCTTAATTCATATGCCACTAATCTGGCATTCAAGTTCAATGACATTTTTAAGAAAATTTCTGAATCAATTTCAAAAAGTCCTGTGAAAAAGGCTTCCTCGAAGGTTTGCATATATACCGATGAAATTTAAAAACGTATAAGCCGCATGCTTGAACACTTTCAAAATTGTAAGTATCATGCTGAAGATTTTATTCGTCATCTGGATAGTTAAATCGGGGATTGTTGTGTAACAATGCAGCCATAATTCAATGGTTTTTTATCTAGGCATAACAGCCAGATAAAAAATGAGGATATCCGTGCCTTGATTAATACCGATGAAATTTAAAAACGTATAAGCCGCATGCTTGAACACTTTCAAAATTGTAAGTATCATGCTGAGGATTTTATTCGTCATCTAGATAGTTAAATTGGGGACTGTTGCGTAACAATGCAGCCAAAATTCAATGGTTTTTACCATGTAATCCTTCGTCGGTAAATAATATAAGGTGGAATTGGAAGTAGCATATAATTCAGCCACTATTTATTGATTGCACCACTCTTTTGCATGTCCAAAAATTCTCTTGCTTCTTTGCGATGTGGTGTTGGGCAAAATGAAGGATTTACCTGTAATAAATACGGTGCTGCTTGCCAGTGCACCCGCAAAGTAGGATTTTTCTCCAAAAATTTTCTTCTCCATACACGTTGTGCAGCTTCAAATTCCTCTTGAGTGTAATTGAATGTATTATCTTTGAAGTACAATAGCTCATCTGGATCCTTCTGTGTTATCTTCTTTATGTATTGCCTTGTTTTCTCTTTCAATAGTCCATAAGGAATGGTGAAAGGCTTCATGATCGCATCCAGATCTTTCCCTTTTATTTTGGCCTCTTTCATAACTTTGACCACTTCATTTTCAAAATTTTCTGTCAGTCGGGACACCAATAGTGCCCATTCCTTCTGACCTATTTTTGCAGTATATGGCATGGGATGATCATCACATGGTTCCTCCATCTGATCTTCTATTGGAGAATTATAGATCGGGGGAGATAAAGGACGTACCTCTACCTCGTCAGTAGGATTCTCTGGTCGTGGCTCTACTAATGTCCCGATGAATACTTTTTGTTCTGCTTTAGTTTCTAATTGTGCAAGACGTTCAGTCTTCTCTTTAACTTCTTGAAGAGCTGCCCAGAGTGCATCTTTTGCCGCAAGTAGCTCATTACCGATCTCTGCTACCTGATCCATATTTTCACTGTAGCTCACTGCAAGTTTTGCGTTGGCAGTGTATAACTATTTCTTGAGCTCATTGGTTTCGTTAATGTACCTCCTTTCCCATTCTTGTTTGAGAGCATGCTCCTGTTTCAACATATTTTTCTATTTGGTCATTCAATTCTTTTTGGTCAATTGCTGTGGGCTCTTGTTTTTCGATACATTGAGTTTTTGAGTCAACGAATATTTGATACAACTTATGGCTGCTCCTGTGTCAATGAGAGCATCTAGCAAGTGGTACTCTTCTGTTCCAACACCCAAATTCAAATGAGGTTGCTTTATTTGTTGTCCTAGGTTTTCAGTGGCTCTAAAGTTAGCCATTGGGATGAGTTCCTCTCCTTGTCGATATCTCTCGTCTCTCTCTCTCTCTCATCCACTCCTTTCGTTTCCTGATTCGTTCTAGCGCTTCTTGTCTAGATTCTTCTCATATTCTTTCTTCCTCTTTGTGCCTATTTTTACCCATTATTAGTCGTGACATTATCCCTTCTGTCAATGGCTCTAAATATTTTTTTACTCGGAAACCACTGATATAGTTTGGCAATACTTCTCCATCTAGAGTTGCTAAGATGATGGCTCTACTGGTAGATATACGATTGATGATCAATGGGCCTGTTGCTCTAGCACAATGGTGAGAACCACGTTAAGAAGCTTCACCTCCTTAATTGTCAATCCGCGGAAGAGATAGGAGTGATATGAAGATCGTGAACGTGAGATGAAGTGAGAGTGAAGGTGAGAAGCACCAAGATGCACACACACATACACACACACTACGAAAGAGACAAGCAAGACACAATGGAAGGTGAGAAATCAATTCTATTACTCAAGAACACTCTTACAAGTTCAAAATAGCTCTAAGCTCTTCTCTACTCAAACAAGCTAACCTCAAAAATGAGCTCTCTAGCTCTTTTTATAGTTTCTAGACTAGTTTTGACCGGTTTCACATCTAGTGACCGGCATAGTTAAAAATTAGGTCCTAGATGCTATTTGGAAGGGTAAAGGGTATCTAAAAATAACGAAAATTGATACGCTTGTTCTACCTAAGCTCCTCAAGCTCGAGGACTCCTCGGCTTGCACAAAATGGAGCTATGGATTACAAAATGGGATTTTCTATGTTACATATGTTACAATAGTGATAAAAATCACTGTTGGAGGTTTTTGGAAAGTGATAAAAAACATATTTGTTTGAGAAATTGATCCGACTGACTCCCTGCTCTGTCGTTACATACTTCCGTGTCGTCTGTGCCTCTGGCTGCTTCCAACACCCCCCTCCCTCTCGCTTCTGTCGTCCTCGACAGAACTTTGTTGTGCGGTCTGTCGGATGTAGTTTTGTAGGAGGTCGTGAGCGAGGGTGTGCTCAGATACTCGAATGCCTCGGGCTAGGTCTGCCTCGAGCTTCTCCCAATTAACTGGTTGTGGTTCATCTGATGGTGGGAGTCTGTAATGCGTGGAATACACCAACTGTTCACAGGCAAATAATTGCAATAAGTGGGTCGGCCTGCTGATGAATACTTCAGAGTGGTATTCCCAGAAACCGGTGGTGAACATTTCTTCGAATGTTTGCTTGTAGCACGCCGGTAAGTACTTGACTCTGCAATGCCAGGCATAACACACCCGGAGCGATGGCGTCGTACTCATGTCATATGCGAGATCCAAGTTGCCATGCTCAAAGCCCGGGGTATTAACATGTGGTGCTTTGACTCGCCGGAAGACTTTAAATATCATTTGCATCATGTCAAATATCTTGACAGTCATATGCGCTGCTATATCATCCATATATCTCAAGCGAGGGAGCCAGTGACGAATCGTTGCCATCATGTAGCCAATTGTCGGTGATCCGGTAGGTGGCCTGAAATATGGGTAGTTCAGCCAGTCCTGGCACTGCTTATTGTTTTGTACTTTGATAGCGAAGGCAGTCCAGGAGCGGCGTCGTGGTACTGGTCCCCAACACGGGTTGTATTTTAAATGTAAAGGTGCCTTAACCCATGTGCTCATCATTTCAGGGTACTCCTGTAAAAGACGTGTACGCCAATCTGGTTGATAAATAGTGCCTTGTTGCGCATCCAGTGGCAAGTCTTCAGGCTCGAATTGAGTTGCATGTGATGGCTTCTTGCCAGTTCGCTTCTCTATGGCCAGCTGGTATTCGGCCATTAGCATGAAGTAAGGTTTGTATTGAAGCTCATGCCCGGATATGTACCTGCGTGGGGCCAATTGAGCAAAGTAGGGAGATTGCAAAATTCTTTCTTCGATCATGGCCATAGCATGTAGCTGTGCCTCTACTCTCGCTGAGTGCATTGTTCCAATTTCCTCAATAGTCTTCATCCACGTGGGGGTCTGAAGTTCGTACGTCATCTGACCTTCGGCCGTGACACGTCCGCCTGGGATGGGTTGTGGCTCGTACGCTTCTTCAAATGTTTCCTCCACCGGGATGGTGACCGTTTCTTCCTCAGCCGGAAGCTCAGGTGGTGAATCTGGCCTTGGTGGCGCTTCATATACGTCAATTCTTGACTGGAGAGTGATTACCTGGGCCCGTAATGCGTTGAGTTCGTCGAAAATTCTTGACTGGAGAGTGATTACCAGGGCCCGTAATGCGTTGAGTTCGTTGAGCTGGTAATTCTGCTGCTACTTGTACTTGTTGTGTTGCCGGTTCTCTGAGCTGTAGTAGCTTGTGATCTTCCTTTAACTTCTGATGTTCTTCGTTCATCCGATCATAGTCCTCGAGCAGTCTAACATGGTCTTCTAGCAACATCTTCATTGCTTCGGATGGGATTGCCTTGAATCTGCTAGGACTTAAGGGTTGTTCTGGATGGTCCAATGCCGCTTCCAAATTCTCTCTATTCTTCTCTTGGAGTCTCTGGTTCTCCTCTTTTGCTGCGGCTAGGTGTCTTCTTAGTAAGCCCATGTTTCGTGTTAGCGTTGCATTTCGGACTGTTTGGGCTCTTAATAGGTTATCCAGGTCAGCAGTGGCTTCCTTGGTCTTGTCTTCGCTTTCTAGTTCCAATTTGTGATAAGCCTCGCGTAATTCCTGGTAGCGGGTGTTCAGAGAGGCATTCTCAATGGACAATAAATTAAGCTGCGGCTGTAAGTCATTGGTTGTCCTCTGCATCTGCTGATAATTATCGCCAAGAGATGTGAACTCATCTCTTACTTGCGTCATACACATGAACATCTGTCGAAATGCATTATCTACAGTGGGTGATAGTATTAACGGGGTGCTAAATGAAGATGCAGTTGGTGTAGATGCAACGGGAACGGGGAATGGGGATGGGAAGGTGGATGATGTAGTGATTGTTGAAAATTGTGATGTGCCTAAAAATGTTTGAGCCGTGAGTGAAGTGAGTGATGGTGCAGTGGGTGGTGAGATGTCCATGTCAGTGGACGTATCTAGTGCTGTGACCGTGAATATGGGTGTGATCGTGGGTGCTCGTGCTGGTGTAAATACGTGATTTACAAATGTTGAGGGGTAATTTACAGGGGGGCTGGCTGGAGCAGCTTGGTGGAAAGGGGAAGGAGGGGTTACAGTGGGTCGGGGAGGCGAGACGGGGGAGAAGGTTAACGTCGGGGGGAATGGGAAAAGGGGTCTTGGAGTTGTGGGGAAAGATGGAAAAGATTGATGAAGGAATGGGTTGGATAGAAAGGTGGGTGTGGGAAGGGGTAGATTAGGGCTAATGGGCGCAGGAATTGTGGGGTGAGTGGTCGTAAAGACGGTTTCTGCAACACCACCGGCGAATGAAGATGTGGGTCTGGGGGAAGGAGGGTGAAGAGGGGAGGCTGGATGGACGGGTGGTGAGAGAGGAGCGGTTGGGGTGGTTGGTACTTCAGTGACTACTGAGGTAGGTACAATTGTAGCACGGGGTGGGGAATCTACAATGATGGTTTCTACGGCCAATGAACGTTCGGGGACGAGGCGTGCCTCCCTGGCTTGTTCTGAAGATTGTGCTCCGGTTGGTACATGAATGTATTCGCCGGGCTTTGAAAGTAGTCGTACTCTGCGGGGGTCAAACTGTGGTAGTGGCTTTCTTTGCAAGTACCTGAGTGCTTCGTTGGAGCCTACTGATTTGACTAACTCTTTGAATCCTTTGATGTATGCGTCTTCGAATCCGCCTGTGACAAGTTCTTGTTCTATTATTGTTTGACTCTCTTCCTCTGTCAGCTTTTTGCGTGCCCACTTCTTGATAGCTAGTGTGTAAGCTGCTGCCTCGTAAGTTTCGTCTTCATGGGTACTTGTATCGCCATGTGTGTCTGTTTGTTGGCCTTGGCCAGCTGTCTGTTCATGCTCTTGGGATTCATGGGTTCCTTGGCTAGCTTCGTCGTCTCCTTCATCGTCATCGATTGCTGTTCTTTCGTCATCAGAGCTGGACACAACCTGTCCTTGTGGCTGATCCCTGGGTGTGGTAGGGTAGCTAGGCCTTTCAAATTCTTGAGAAAACAAGTGTCCTTCGGAATACTGGAACTGATTGGATAATGCATCGGGCATCTCAAAATCAAAGGTTTGGTCCAGTGGCTCTGCTTGTCCTGGTTCTAAATGCGGTATAAACGGGGTGGGAGAATTGTTAGATAAGGGGGTACAAAAAGACGTCTGGATACATTTCGGTATCCATTTCCTAAGAGTCTTGGAGTGGGTGGTATGTTTCTGCTGAGGTACAAAAAGTGGTATCGGGTTTGGTGGTATTGAAGGATGAAAAGATTTCTGAGGGGTATATATTACATGGCTAGAGGGTTGGGCTATAATACATTGTTTGGGTACCCAAATCTGCATGGGTGTGGGTCTATGGATAAGGTATTTCTTGGCGATCCAAATCTGTCGAGTATTTGTACTTGTAGAAGAAGATCGAGGGGACTTTGGATGCTGACTCTGCTTTTGTTGAAACTTTGTCCTGTTCTCGTCTCTAGTGTTGCCAATAGCCTGTGGTTGCTGTCCTTTTCACACCCATATTTGTTTCGTGCCACTTGTTCTGTGATGTTGATACTGCTGCTTTCCTTGCCTTATCTGGTGGTGTCGTCGGTCTGGGTTCCTCTGTTGTGGTTGACTCATTCGTGGTTGGGTTTGAGAGGTCCATTGGACGCTCTGATTTGGAAAAGAAGGGAGATCCAACACTTGCGTGACCTGCCCATTAGGAAGTGATTCGTTCTTTATCTTTAATCTAGGCCAGTCCGCAGCAAGTTTGGAAGGATGAGCACCGCAGGGTGTTGTGCTCATTTGGCCGCTGATGCAACCCACCTGACCGCTGATTGTGTTCGTCTGCCCTAGCGGTTGGGTAGCTACCCCTTCTAGTTTGCAGGAAGCCCCAGGGAAGGTCTCCTGTCGTCCTTCTAATTGCCAATTGTCCCTAGCCAAGCCCGAGTGGGTTGGTGTAGACCTAACGTGACTAGTCTGACCCAAGATCTTCCGGTCTTCCGTCGCATGCGTTTCATAGGGTCTAGGGTTACAAACCTCAATCGGAATGCAATTAGGGAAGTCAAGCGGTATCACTCGCTTCTGTTCTAAGGTTCCAATTTGTAAGGAGCCTTGTCTAAGATTTAGGTCCACTGAGTGATCGTATAGCCAATCTTGGCCAAGGATTAGGGGTTCTATCAGGTCGTCATCATGGCACACTAGTAGCTTCGCTGTCATGGTCACATCCTTAATGAGGATAGGAAGGTCCACCTCACCCATGCAAGGGGTTTCCATGCCTCCTAGGCCTATGAGGTATGCCTCAATTGGCCGCATTTCTATTCCTGAATCCTTATAGTGGGACCATCTAATAGCACTAGTTGCAGCACCTGAGTCAATTAAAGCCCTGAGCTCTTGGCAATGGTTGTCGTGCTCTAGCCTGACTGTAATGAATGGTCTCCTGTCCACTATACTAGGATGAGTGGTTGACTTTACTTGACACATGGCCATGGGGTATCTGGGTGTAGTTTCCAGATGGTTATAATGTTCTCTCCCTAGTCCTTGTCTTCTTAACTTCATGCGTTTAATGCGTTCTATTGCTTCTGCCTGAGCTTCCGCTCGTATTCTATTTTCTTCCTCCTTACGCTTCTTTGCCAACGTGAGTTGTCTAAGCATATCCTCAGTAAGAGGTTCCTGATATAGCCTGACTCTACAGCCACTAATGTAATTAGGCATTATATCTCCTTCTAAAGTGGCTAATTGTACTGCTCCACTTGTTAAGAGTCTGTTAATGATCATAGGTCCATAACCTCGCTTTTCTAACTTACGTGCGTGTTGCTTTAGCGTATATACTAGAACTAAATCTCCTTCTTTTAGGCCTTTATCTTTCACATGCGCATCAAAATATGCTTTCTGTCGCTTCTTCGCTGCATATATTCCTGTTGCCGCCTTTAGCCTGGTTTCTCCTAATCGTTCCAAGTCCATTATTCTTGCTGATAATTCATGGCCAGTCCACTGATGTTCTTGTGCAACCTTAAGGGTCGGTATCAAGAAGTCCAAAGGAAGCACAGCATTCTGACCAAAAACCATATGAAAGGGAGTTGCATTGAGTACGGTCTTGTAGGCCACTCGATATGCCCAAACAGCGTGGTGTAACTGTTTGTCCCAATCTGAACGTTTGTTGTTCACGAGTTTCGTCACTACGTTACAAAGGATCTTATTAGTGCTTTCAGCCTGACCATTGGCCTGAGGATGATATGGTGTGGATTTCTTGTGAATCACCATAAAGTCCTGTAACAAATATTCAATGACTTGGTTTAGAAAGTGAGTGCCTCGATCGCTCACTAACTCTATAGGCAATCCATATCTTGTAAAGACATTCTCAAATAAGAATTTTGCAGTTGTGTGTGCATCATTCTTTTTCGTGGCTTTTGCCTCTACCCATTTCGTCAGATAATCTGTGGCAACAATAATGTATTCCGCATGTGTACCTTTTGCAGGGGGGTTAATGGGTCCTACAAAGTCTATACCCCACTTTGAAAATACACGTCCGCCCATCATGGGTTTCAATGGCATTTCGTCTCTGCGAGTAGGAAACTGAGTTCTTTGGCACACATCACATCTCTTTACATAGGTATGAGCATCCATGTGAAGAGTGGGCCACCATAATCCTGCAAAGAGGATGGCTTTGATTATCCTATCGGGTCCAAAATGACCTCCTGCAACACCTTGGTGTGCAGTCTCTAGTATGCTTAGATAATCGCTCTCATGAACACATTGTCTTAGATATCCATCTCGACCTCTTTTGTATAGGTTATCGCCAATAAGTGAATAATCTTGAGCTTCCTGCTCTAGACTACGTTGTCGTGCTAAGGTCATTCCTTGAGGGAATGTCTTCGTCCTCAAGTATGTCACTAATTGTTCCCTCCAGTCTGGTGTGAGAGACACATGATACAATGTAGCATGCTCTACTGGCGTTCTTTCACAACAAGCATGGCATTCTTTACACAACTTGTAGACATCTGCTTCCATCGTAGGCCAATATACTCCTAATCTATGCAGAGTCTGTAATGTTCGATGTTTTGAATGATGTTGCTTTAGTGCACCTACATGTGCTAATTGCAACCAATTCGCATGTTCTGATTCATCTACACAACAAGCAAAAATCTTTTGATTATCCTGTTTATATATGCTTCCTGCCATTATTTGGTATCTCTGAGACTTGGTAATCTCTCCTTCTTGGATCTTTATCCTAGGATTCTTGGGTCTGTATGTCAGAATAGGGACTATAGGTTTAGCCCATTCTGGTGCTATCTCAAGATTAAACAAGTATGCATCTGGTAGATCATCCGCTATTCCTTGAGGAGCTTCTCCTGAGGTTAATCTTGAAAGGTGGTCAACTCTAAGATGTGTCTTTCCTTTCCTGACTACTACTTCAAAATCATATTCCATGAGTAATAGAAACCAACGTATCAGTCGTCCCGTGTTACATGGCTTGTTGACTAAGTACAATAGTGCTTTATGATCTGTAAAGAACTTGAACTTATTGGCCAACAAATAGTGCCTAAACTTCTTTACTGCGTAGATCATCCCTAATCCTTCTCGTTCCGTCGTGGTGTAATTTCTTTCTGCTGCGTTCAATTGTCTGCTCGCGTAAGCTAAGGGGAGATCTATGTTACCTTCATTCGTGGGTTGTGCTAACACACATCCTATGGCGTAATTGGATGCATCCACATGTACATGGAATGGCTTACTCCAATCTGGGGTAGTCAATATAGGTGCTGAGCACAAGCGTCGTTTAAGTTCATCGAATGAATTTTCACATTCATTTGTCCATTCGAAATTGGTTAAAAGAGAGTACAAAGGCTTGGCTATGATTGCATACATGTGTATGAATCTCCTATAATAACCGCAATGGCCCATAAATGCCTGTACCTCTTTCACATTAGTTGGTCTAGGTAATTCTGCAATTACCTTCACCTTTTCTTCATCCGTAGAGATTCCATTTTTTGACACAATGTGTCCTAGAATTTTGCCTTGTCTGACCATGAAAACGCATTTTTCTGGGTTCAAACAAACCTGATATTCTCGACATTTGTCAAATATTTGCCTTAACTCTGGGATATGCGTCTGTCTTACATTTGAATGAGCACATAAGTCATCGACATAAACTTCCAAACTCTTGCGTAAGAATTCCTTAAAAACATGACACATGAGTCGCTGGAAAGTGGCGGGTGCATTTGTTAAGCCAAATGGCATCACACGAAATGAAAATATGCCCCATTCAGTGGCAAATGCCGTCTTGTGTTGATCTTCTGGAGCAATGGCTACTTGATTATAGCCTGAAAATCCATCAAGGAAGCTGTAAACTTCCTTGCCCGCAACTCTTTCCAATAGATGTTCCGTGATAGGAAGAGGATAACTGTCTCTAATCGTTGCGGCATTAACTTTTTTAAGGTTAATACACACACGCAATTTTCCATTCTTTTTAGGCACAACCACAATGGGGGATACCCATTCGGTATGCTCAATTTCATAAATGAATCCTGCTTCTATCAAGCGATCTATCTCCTCTTTAATCTTCACAGCGTAGTTATCATTGTACGTGTACGGTTTCTGTTTCGTAGGTCTTGCATCTGGAGTCATAGGGATTCTATGAGAACATATATCTGGGTCTACTCCTTTCAAATCTTTGTAACTCCACGCAAAAACATCTCTATATTCGCGCAATAGGGCAACTAGCTCTTCTTCTTCTTCCTTCGTCAAATCATGCCCTATGTATGTACATTTTTCTTCTTCTCCTTCGATAGCAACTATTATTTTCTTGGTTTTCTCTCGGTTATCATATACTTGTCTGTCATTCGCTTTTCTATTAGGCATTCGTACCATGATTCTTCTATCTTCGATTTCATATTTCTTGAAGTTCTCGGGTACCTCAAACAAAGACTCTTCTTTTTCTGACATGGTTTCTTTCTTCTTTCTTTTCTTGCCTTCACTCTTGTTAGTCACTTCCGTGGCTAACCTCACCTCATTCGTAATTTCCTCGTGTCTCTGAGTGCGAGTCTCTACCTCGTGAAAGTATTCTTCCTCTGATGCAAAGGGTGGGTCCATGATAATTGATTCTAAATCAAAATCGCTTGCATCCTCAAATGCATCAGTGTTAGGTTCACACTCTTCTAAAATCGCATCGCACATGATTGGCTCTATCGTGAAAACTGATATGTCATAGCCATCCTCGTCACAGTGGGGTGTCCATTGTTCTTCATTGATGGCTACATCCATGGTTGCTAGGATTTCTGCCCAACCATGGGGTTCAAACTCTTCGTCTGGGAATACTACAAGTGCATAAGCTGGGTCTTGAAGGGTTCTTGGATGTTGTTCTGCACCTAAGGTCCTGGCTTCTAACCTTTCTTCCTCTTGTTTGGCTACTTTACACCTCCATAAATGAGTATCCTCATGCAACCAAGAAGGATCTGATTCTAATGAGTGCACGGATTCCGTCTCTACTGGTGTCTTATGGATGGTATTCCATTGTATTGGGGGTACATCTCTATGTGAATAGTCCTTAAGATTGACTTTGGTAGTCACTCCTAAATGTTGCAAGTACAAAGAATTAGTTCCCCAATCTTGTACAATTTGCAACTCACGCATGAATGGTCGTCCCAATATCATCTCATAAGCATGGTTTTTTGCAAAGTCACAAATGGCAAAGGTATGCTCAAATTCTACGCCACAAGTGGTGAGAGATATGCCTTCTAGTAAGCCTAATGGTTTTTCTATGTGTCCGTCAGCCATTTGCAGCTTCATCCTGGTGGGTCTCAATGCTGGCTTACCCCAACGTTTCCATAAAGCGGTGGTAGCTATGGCTACTCCGGCTCCTGAATCTAAGATGGCTTTCGTGGTGTAGCCCTGATGGGTTATCGGAAGATAAGTGTTACCTTCCTCTCCTTCGCTTACATCTCCAATCTTTTCTACGGGTATCTCTGGTACCTTATTTGGTGATCCTGTTTGTGAGGGAGTAGTAGCAAGCTCGGGGAATTGATTTGCTACATGTTTCCACAATTCTGGTTTTACCTTTAATAACTCCTCCAGAGTAAGGTTACATCGTACTTTGGTATTCTTGATCACTTCCGTGTTTCTAGGGATTACTGATTCTTCATTCCTCACTATTATCGTGGGTGCTCTCATACTAATAGACTTTGCTTCCCAAGGTCCTGAGGTAATTGTTGTAAAGAATTAGATTCAAATCCTGTGTGTTCACTCAGTTGTTCTTCCTCTACACCATCGTAAATAGAGGGAATGTCTTGGGGAAATTGTTCCTGCAAGTCATCTATTTCTTGAATAGGAGGATGGGTTCCTTGTTCCTTTCTCCACTTCTCTTCTTGTATTTCTCTCAAAAATTCATGTGAATATTTATGTATGGAAGACAAATTGTCTTGACTTTCTGTATAGGGTACTTGAGACAGGGATGGTGCGTTATTTATTCCAATTAAGATATCTAGAGGCTTCGAACAAAGCTTGTGCTAGTTCTACCATCTTCATGCACAGTTTAGTTCTCTCAATTTCTAGATCAGCTCGAGGGTAGTTTTTGCTCATTTCAGCTACCTGAGGTCCCTCTTTTAATCTGGCCTGATATGCACGAAACATCATGTCTAGATTTTCTGGTATGGGTTCCGCTAAAACTGATCCTGATTTTTGAGCTGGATTCTCTTGATTCAATTCCTGTGAAGTCAATTCTTGGATTTTGGCTCTAGATTCCTTCAAACTTCCTTCCAACTCCGTTATCTTTTTGCTCCACTTTCTCTTTATTCTTTCTCTAGAATCTTTCCAAGATTTTGTTTTTTTACTGCTAGATTCTGCAACTTCACTAGTTCCGGCTACTTTCTCCTGATTAAGCTGTTGGTTCTGTAAGAGCGCCTGGGCTCTTGTTATAGCTTGGATAGGCACGTATGTAGGGTTGGATCCATCTGCGTTATTTACAATACCTATCACATTGATCGGTGTCACATTCAAAGCGTTAACTGGATTTTTAGGACAATCTTTGATGATGTGCTCTTTGCCACAATCAACACAAAAGCCTTGGATGTTATAGTACTGTGACTATCCTGCTATCGGGGGATGTGGACAATCCTTTATGAAATGGTCTCCTTGGCACCTAAAGCATGGTCCTCTAGGGCCCTGTGGTCTTTGTTGTCTTAATTGGGGCCGTTGATTTGGGTTTGTGTACATCACATTAGCATAGTCGGGCTCCCAACTAGGTTCCACTGGTGGACTATCGTAATGATATGTCTCCACGTGTTCTGGCGACTCTGTGTAGTATGCGGGTGGACTATCTACATGCGTAGAGTCAAAACTGTTCGAATTCGGGTCACTTTCTGTGATCAAAGGTGAAGAAGGCACTAAGGCCCTACTTAGATTCTCTTCTGCAGCCGCGTATTTGACTGAGATGACATTCGCTGGTGGGGGTGGCTGCTGAGCTAAGACAGGTTGAGGTCTCTGTTGAGCCTGGTATGGGTAGTTCTGAGGAGGCCTATAGTAATAGGGCTGAGCATTGTATTGGCCTTGATACCTACCTGGCTGCGGGTATGCTTGCGGATAGTTCTGTCTCACGGTTTGTTTGTTGTATGGGTAGTCCTGAGCCGTATGATTCGTGTATCTTCTCTCAATTGTACAATATTGGCCACTAGGGTTGGCTTGTGGTTGTGGTGCATTGGGACACACATTTGCCATATGATCACCACCACAGGTGTAACAACGCTTGTTTGTTAGCACCCTAGGTTTACTAGAAACTCCTAGTTTCTGGGCCACTTTTTCTGCTAGGTCTTCTATTGAGCTAGACAATTTTGTGGATGCTAGAGATGAACAGTCTGAGTCCTTATAGACCTTTGAGAGTTCCAACTCGTCTCCTAAGTTGTCCTCAATGTCTATACAAATTCTTACACATTGCTCTAGCGTTCTGGGTTCTTTTAGATACACGTAGGAGCGTAGTTTAGAGCTCAACAAGCCATCTAGAAACAATGACACTTGCTTGGCTTGTGAGGGTAGCTCTTGCATTGGACATCGTTCAACATATTGTCTAAACCTACGTCCTGCCAGTCTGACTGTTTCCTGAGGGGTCTGTTTAAAGCTATGAATCAACGAAGACGTGTCATGTCTAATCCCACTTTTAGAGAATTCGGTGATGAATGACTCTAAAAAGTGATGGATGTCTCTAAATTGCCTTTGTTGCAAAGGTTGGAACCAAGTTAAAGCGGTATTCTTTAACGTTAGCCCAAATGCATTGTATTGCGTGAACATGTCTTCAACTTGTTCGGCTCTTAGTACTTGCTTGAATTCTGCGACATGGTCATAGGGATCTCCTGTCCCATCAAAGTAATTCTTCATTGATTTTACTAATTGAGTGGGTCTCAATATTCTTGCGTGTTCACGTGGTCTAGGTAGAGGAAAATCATCTCTACCACCTAGTACTCCATGATCTCTTTGTCTATCCGCTCTATTAGTGTCCGTGGTTGTTCTATCTCTCCCTATGGGGTGATTAAAGCTTACTTCCGGTCTCTCTTTATTTTTCTCTCTTTGATTTCCATGGGCTGAGGATGTTCCTGCCCCTTGTTGACTTGAATTCATGTTTGTTCTAGATGGAGGGAATACCAATTCACCTCTCCATGTGTATGTGTTTTTAGCGCGGTCAGGCACCACAAAGACTCTTTCTGAAGTCTCATCCAGGTATACAACCTTTCCAGGTGTATCCGGGTCCTTGAACTCGTATATAGTGATGATACCTACCTCACTAAGTAGTTATGTCTTGTATCTCCAAAAAGCTTCATCAGTTTCTTTATTTACAAACAACTCTATGCTTCTGTTGTCCTGAGGGATCCAATCCGGGATTAGTACTCGTGTCAGTACAGATTTCCCTCTAGGTGTTCTAGGCTCTTCTAATGGTTCTTTTCCTTGAGATTTTGCTTCCGTTTCTGGTTGAATCACGCCAAACTCGTTGGTATTGTTTGGCTGCGTACTTAAGATGTACATTGTTCCTTCCTTGTCTATGTACGCGTCTCTCTCGAATTTCACCACTGGACGTTCCAATCCAATGGGTTGATCGGGGTTGTGCATTTGCACCACTTGCCTTCGCAAACCATCCTCATAGATGCGAGCACCTAATCGATTGGTTCGGAGAAACTCTAGTTGCGTTCTATAGGGTCCTTCTGGTTTTTCTAAATAGGCTACATTCGACCCTCCTTCTGGTCTTTCTGTGCTAAATGCCATTTCTGATTCACTAGTGTCTGAGCTCTCGTAGGGATAATTACTATTCAATTGCTGAGCCCACGATCGAGCAGTAGTTCTTACACTTGCCTCTAATGATCTAAGGCTTCGTCGGTCTGACTTACCTATATGTTTGCCCGATCTAAGGTTCATTAATTTTCTTCCTTGCACACTCAGTACACACTCAGATCGTCAATGATTCTTTGTTATTACTGTCTTGATCCTTTTTAAATTTCTTTAGATTCTTGTCTTAATGTATGCGTCCGGAATTCGACTTTCCGTTATAATTTTGAGTTCTCGTTCCGTCAGACTTATGTTCTTTCCTTTAGGTTTTCGTGTCACACACCTTTACTTTAGTCTTGAACTTGATAAATTTAACTCTCTTGAACTTGAGGCGTTCCTATCGTCTTAAATCCACAATGCTAACGTTTATCCTAAGCTAAGAATTGACTGAGGGGGTTGAGTAATCTTCCAACCTCGAGTCAGCTTTTCTGGTTGCCCTGATGCCCAAGAAGCCGCGCTTCCCAAGCTTTATGCCCTTCACTGCCTTGCCTTGGTTGCCCTTGATTGCCCTTGCTAGACCTGGAAAAATCCAATATTAGACCAATTCACAGTTGGATGATCAAACACTTGAGTATATACACCTTTTGAGTCCCTTCCCTTTTGCCCAAATTTTCAATGTTTGCCCCCTGGCTGTCTAGTCCCAAACTAGGTCAACCTCAAAATAGCTTATCTAAAAATAGACATATCCTTTAAGAAAAAAACAGTTGAGGTCACGTAGTACTCGTCAAGAGCTTTTTAATGAGCTATTAAGCTCAAAAAACGGACTTCGGATGAAAAAGTTATGACCGTTCAGGCCCTGGGGGTAAAAACTGACAAACAGGTTTTTCTCCAAATATGAGCTAAGGGGTCTCCTATGAGTCTAATCACCCAAAAATTTCCCAAAAATAGCCCCAAAATTGGCCAAAAAATGAAACCCTAATATTTGCGATGGGGTGCACAATCGCGATGGTCTGAGATGATCGCGATGGTCTGGGACCGTCGCGATGGCGCGAGGGTGCACCGTCGCGATGGCGTGAAATTGCACAATCGCGATGGTCTGAATTTGCACAATCGCGATGGTATGAAATTGCACCGTCGCGATGGCGTGGACTTGCACCGTCGCGATGGCGTGAATTTGCACAATCGCGATGGCGTGAACTTGGACAATCGCGATGGCGTGAACTTGGACAATCGCGATGGCGTGAGGGTGCACCGTCGCGATGGTCTGAATTTGCACAATCGCGATGGCGTGAAAGTGCACCGTCGCGATGGCATCAGTCAACGGTCAATGTGGACAATCGCGATGGTCCAAAGTGAACCGTCGCGATGGTCTGAACGCGATGGCGTGAGCCAATCACGATGGTCTGAGCGCGATGGCGTGAGCCAATCGCGATGGTCTAAGGGTGTCGTCGCGATGGTCTAGATTGCCACGTGGCACCGTCGGCGCGATGGCGTGAGCCAATCGCGATGGCGTGACACAATCGCGATGGTCAGTGACCGTCGCGATGGTCCGGCCAAGCCGTCGCGATGGCGTGAGCCAATCGCGATGGTGTGACACAATCGCGATGGTCAGAGACCGTCGCAATGGTCCACCAAACTATGATTTTTCCAAATGCAAGTGTGGATTCCTAGAGGCGCTGGTGTCGCCTACACGCTGGTGTGGTCGCCTTCTCCAAATTCCGAACTTTGCAGACCATCGCGATGGTCTGACACAGTCGGCAATTTCTGACAGAAACTGAAAATTTTACCTTTTTGCAGCCTTCCTGATGCACTGGAGCTCTGTACCTGCAAGAAAACTCAAGAAAACAAAAGTACACACAAGCACAAAAGTTCTCTCTCACTCTCTCGCATGCACAAATGAGGGGAAATGAGGAGAATGGGTGGATATGGTGAATTTTCTGATTTTTTTGGAGATGAAGATGATGATGCGGTGATGAAGATGGAGTGTGGGGGAGGTGAAAAACACTAAAAACTAAGTAAAAACAACAACAAAAACTGAAATTTTTACCTTCCAACGCCACTTCTTGCTATACTCTTACCATCACACATTCGTCCTAGACTCGATCCCCGGCAACGGCGCCAAATTTGGTGTTGCTCTAGCACAATGGTGAGAACCACGTTAAGAAGCTTCACCTCCTTAATTGTCAATCCGCGGAAGAGATAGGAGTGATATGAAGATCGTGAACGTGAGATGAAGTGAGAGTGAAGGTGAGAAGCACCAAGATGCACACACACATACACACACACTACGAAGAGAAGCAAGACACAATGGAAGGTGAGAAATCAATTCTATTACTCAAGAACACTCTTACAAGTTCAAAATAGCTCTAAGCTCTTCTCTACTCAAACAAGCTAACCTCAAAAAGGAGCTCTCTAGCTCTTTTTATAGTTTCTAGACTAGTTTTGACCGGTTTCACATCTAGTGACCGGCATAGTTAAAAATTAGGTCCTAGATGCTATTTGGAAGGGTAAACGGTATCTAAAAATAACGAAAATTGATACGCTTGTTCTACCTAAGCTCCTCAAGCTTGAGGACTCCTCGGCTTGCACAAAATGGAGCTATGGATTACAAAATGGGATTTTCTATGTTACATATGTTACAATAGTGATAAAAATCACTGTTGGAGGTTTTTGGAAAGTGATAAAAAACATATTTGTTTGAGAAATTGATCCGACTGACTCCCTGCTCTGTCGTTACATACTTCCGTGTCGTCTGTGCCTCTGGCTGCTTCCAACACGGCCATATCCTCTTTTTTGCAGTTTCTTTGCATGTTTCTTCAAAGTATAGACCAAAACTAAATCTCCTTCCTTCAGGTTTTTGTCTTTAATATGAGCATCAAAATAGGAGTAGTTCCTATGGCTGTTTTGTAGGCTACTCGGAATGCCCATAAAGCATGATGTAATTGCTTATCCCAATCAGATCTACCATTGTTAACAATTTTAGTGAGGATTGTACACAAGATTTTGTTTGAACTTTCGGCCTGTCCATTGGCTTGTGGGTGATATGGGGCTGATTTCTTATGAATTACTAAGAATTCATTCAGAAGGGCTTCTATCACTTCATTCACAAAGTGTGTACCTCTATCACTCACAATTTCTATAGGCAATCCAAATCTAGTAAATACGTTCTCAAAGAGAAACTTGGCTTTAGTCCTCACATCGTTTTGCTTGGTTGCTTTGGCTTCAACCCATTTGGTCAAATAGTCTGTGGCTACGATTATGTACTCAACATGGGATCCTTTAGCTGGTGGGTTAATAGGTCCTATGAAGTCTATTCCCCATTTAGTAAAGGCTCTGGCACTCATCATGGGTTTCAACGGCATTTCATCTTTTCTAATTGGATATTTTGTTCGTTGGCAGGTATCACATCGTTGAAAATATGTGGTTGCATCTTGATGTAGAGTTGGCCACCACAGACCTGCAAAGAGAATCATTTTTGCAGTTTTACCTGTAGAAAAATGTCCTCTTGCAGCTCCTGTGTGTGCCATCTCTAAAACAACAAGATACTCATCTTCATGAATGCACATTCGTAAATGATTGTCTCTTCCTCGCTTGAAGAGTTGTTTTCCTATAAGAACATACTCCTTGCTTTGTTCCGTGAGTGCACGTTTCCTTGCTAGAGTAGCTCCTTCTGGGTACTCTTGGGTCTTCAAGAATTTCACCAGAGGCATACTCCATCTTGGTGCTACTGTGGTGTAGCATAGAGTAGAGTTCTCTTCTGGATTTCGTTCTTGACAAGTTGGGCAGGTTGATACATAGTTATGTGTATCCCTCTGCATGGTTGGCCAATATATGCCTAATCTCTTCAGTGTTTGCCATGTTCCGTTAGCATTTAAATGAGTTTTCCATTGATTTACATGTGCTTTTTGAAGCCACATTTCTTATTCCTCTTCTTCCACACATCTCATGAGTAATCCACTTGAGTTTTGGTGATATAAACTTCTAGCAATGATATGGAGGTTTTTAGTCTTCCATAGGTCTTGGTTTCTTTTTTATGTGATCCCATGTTTAGGTCCATAAGTGAGGATAGGGATCAACTTTTCTGCCCATTGGGGACATACTTCGAGATTAAAAAGGTAAGTGTCTGGCAGATCATCCGGTACTCCTGTGGGGGGTTCTCCATGTGTCATTCTCGATAAGTGATCTGCTCTAATGTGTGTATTCCCTTTCTTGACTACTACTTCAAAATTAAATTCCATCAACAATAGAAACCATTGTACTAGTCGTCCCGTATTACAAGGCTTATTGACTAAGTACAATAGAGCTTGATGATCAATGAAGAATTTGAATTTGTTTTCCAAAAGGTAGTGTTGAAACTTCTTCACTGCGTACACCATCCCTAAACCCTCTCTCTCAGTCGTGGTATAATTGCGCTCCGTTTGATTCAATTGTCTACTGGCATAGGCTATAGGGTGGTCTAACTTCCCTATATCCGCGGGTTGAGCTAAGATGCAACCAATGGCAAACTTGGAAGCATCTACGTGAATGTGAAATGGTTTGTTCCAATTAGGTACTCGAAGGATTGGTGTTGAACTTAATCGACTCTTTAATTCGTTAAAGGCCTTTTCACATTCTTCTGTCCAATTAAACTAAGACAATAAGGCATAAAGATGTCTAGCAATTATGGCATACATGTGTATAAATCTACGGTAGTATCTGGAGTGTCCCATAAATGCTTGCACTTCTTTAGCAATCTTTGGTCTCGGCAAATCCAAAATCCCTTTGATTTTGTCTTCATCTGTGGAAATTCCATTTTTAGAGACAATGTGTCCTAATATATTTCCTTGTCTAACCATGAAGATGCACTTTTCTGGATTGAGGCATACTCTATATTGTCAGCATTTGGCAAAAATCTTTCCTAGTTCAGGGATATGTTCTGATCGTATAGCTGAATAAGTGCATAAATCATCCACGTATACCTCCATGCTCTTCCTCAAGAACTCCTTGAATACATGGCACATCAATCTTTGGAAAGTGGCGGGGGCATTGGTTAGACCAAAAGGCATAACCCTAAAGGCATACACTCCCCATTCAATTGCAAAGGCTGTTTTATGTTGGTCCTCAAGGGCAATCTCTACCGGATTATACCCTGAAAAGCTGTCTAGAAAACTATAAACTTCCTTTCCTGCCACTCTTTCCAAAAGATGATCAGTGATGGGTAATGGGTAACTATCTCTTATGGTGGCAGCATTTACCTTTTTCAAATTAATGCATACCCTTAACTTGCCATTCTTTTTCGGTACGACCACCAAAGGTGATACCCGTCCGTGTGTTCGATTTCATAAATGAACCCAGCATCTAACAACTTATCTATCTCTTCCTTAATTTTTGCTGAGTAAACGTCGTTATAAGTGTATGGTCTTTGTTTGGAAGGTTTGGCTTTTGATGTCATAGGGATTCTATGGGCACAAATAGAAGGATCTACTCCTTTCAAATCCTTATATGTCCACACAAAGACATCCCTATATTCTCTTATGAGTTGTATTAACTCTTGTTCTTCTTCCATGGAGACATCTTGTCCTATAAAGGTACATCGCTCTTCTCTTTCCTCCAAGGTTACTAGTATTTTCTTAGTCTGTTCTTTGTTGTCATATGCTATTCCTGGTTGTGCTTCTCATTTTGGCATTTGGATAGTAATTTTCCTCTCTTCTACTTCATATTTGTGAAGTGGGCAGGCACTTCGAATTGATCATGAGGTTTATTTTATCCATCTTCTTTTTCTTTATCTAGTCCAAGTTCTTCTTCCTGTGTCATTTCTTGATTTAATTCACTAGTTATGACACTTATTCCTTGATTGTCACTGCCTGACTCAATTTGTTCCTGCTCCATTTCAATGCTCTCATAATCCTCCTTCCATTCTTTTTCAATTACTTCTCCTTCTTCAGCCTCTTGAAGAACTACCATGTATAGGCTTACGTCATATCCTTCCTCGTCAATGCATTCATTCATGGTTATTACTTCTTTGTTTACACATACATCGAGAGTGGCTAAAATCTCCATCCAACCATGAGGTTCGAATTCTTCATCTAGGAATATTTGAGGCATGTAAACTAGATCTTGTATAGACCTAGGGACTACTTGCCTTTGTTGCCATCCTTTCTTTCTTTTCTCTTCCTTTTTTGTTGTCTGGCATATCCATAGATGAGTGTCTTCATTCATCCATGATTGGTCACTTGAACCTATACTATGAATCGATTGATTGTCCTCCTCCTTATGAATCGGATTCCATTGCAAGGGGGCAACATCTTGATACGTGTATGTGTGGAGATTAATTCTGGTCGTGGTTCCTTCGTGCTGTAAGTATACCACGTCTTTCCCCCAATCTTGCACTACCTTTAGCTGTCTCATGAAAGGTCTTCCAAGTATCGTCTCATAATTGCTAGCCCTTTTAAATTGACAGATCGCTAAGGTTTGCTCGAATTCAACTCCACAGGTGGTAAAAGTTACTCTTTCCAATAATCCCAAGGGTCGTTCAGTGTGTCCGTCTGCCATTTGTATCCTCATGCGTGTTGGTCTTAAAGCTGGTTTTACCCATTTCTCCCATATTTCTTTACTCACGATTCCTACTCCAGCTCTAGAATCTAAGATAGCTTTAGTGGTGTAACCCTTATAAGTAATTGGAAGGCATGTGTTTCTTTCATCTCCCTTGCTGAAGTTTCCAACCTTATTGACTGGGATTTTGACTGTGGTCACTTCATCAGGCATCTCCTTCTCTTCTGACTTGGTCTCCAATTGACTGGTTAGCTTCTCCTTCAAATGTGGTTTTATCTTCAAAAGTTCTTCCAATGTCAGAGTACAAGGGATTTTTAACTTTCTAAGATGTTGTATGATGTCCGATGTTTGGATTGATGGGTTCTGCTCTTTTTTTCTTATTGAGGGAATGCAATATAATTCAGAATTATGTTCGTATTCCCTTGTGTAATTTGGCAAAGCCTTCACGCTGTCCTCCTCCTTGTTGCTCTTGTCAAATTGTAATAATCCTTCTGAATTCAGCTCAGGTATCGAGTCTTCCAATTCACCTTCTGCTTTTAACTCCTCAAAGGGTGGTTCAATTCATTCCACCTTCTTCCATCTATCTTCTTGGACTCTTGCCCACAAGTCTTTAGGCCACTCCCCGTCTACTTCGGGGACAACGGATCCTTCTCTTTTATCCTCGCAGTAATTTCCATCACGTGTCTCACCTTCTTTTCCTTTCTCAAGATCATTATGGATGACACACTCTTGGAATTCTTTTTCGGGAATTCATGAATTGGGTAGTCAAAGAACAAGTTTTTCTAGGGTCTGTTGAACTACTTCAATTAATTTTCTGCATATCTCCAACCTTTCTTTCTCTAAGTCACCTCTAGGATATTCTTTTTCATGTTGTTCAATGGTTGGTCCTGCTCTTATTCGTGCCTGGTATGCTTGAACCCACATGGCTAACTCTTTTGGCATGGGGTCTGCTAAAACTGATCCTACCTCTTCTTTTTTATACTTTCCCTTCTGATTTTCTCCTTCAAGTTTCTATTTTTCTTCTTGATCTTGTTCATTCTTTTCATTCTCCTTCTTTTGTTGCAGTCCCTACGATTGTTCCATCTTTGTGTTCGTTTACTTGTTATACTTTTCCCATGCTCTTCCGAGTCTTCAACTACTTGGGGTGTAGGTATATTCACTTCTCTGTTCCCTTGATCGTTCTCTTCCGTTTTTTTTTTGGGTCTCTCTAGCTTTAGCTCTTGTTATTGCTTTCAATGGCACAGTGTACTCCTTATCACTCCCTGACGACTCTATCACTTCTACCACGTTGATCTGCACGTTCGAGTTAACTTTGTTTGGGTTCTTGGGGCAATCCCTGAAAAGGTGTTCTTTACCACAATCATTACAGTATCCTTCCCAAACTCGTTGTGGTGGTGATGGGTTTGGTAATGTACATTCTCTGATAAAATGATCACCTCCGCATCTATAAAAGGGCCCTCTAGGTGCAGGTAGTCTATTCATTGGTAGGGAGGGTATTGGTGCTCTGGGAGCTGTGTACATCAATGACACATAATCCTGCTCATATCCGTAAGAACTATCTGGTCCTTCCATACCATAGGCATATGACTCATACATTTGTCCATATTCAATTATAGGGCCCTCATATGCGAAATAATTTCCTTGACTATGGTCATATGATGGGTCATATGGTTCATTACCAACCACAGACGTGGCGGGGACTATTGCTCTCTCAGGGTTCTCTTCCTGTCGAGCTATTTTCACTGGGACAACATTCTGAGGGTGGGGTGGTTGTTGACCTAACACTGGTTGTGGTTGAGTGTACCCTTGGTAAGCATAAGGTCGTGGTGTTGGTCCCTATTGCTGGTATGTGGGATATCTAAAAGATTCCCCTCCTTGATTTCTCTGAGGGTATCCATAAGGTCTCACTGGCAGTTGGACTGGTCTTGATTGCCGATTGTAAAGACAGTTTTCTGTGCTGTGATTTGTGTATTTTTGTTCTATGCTACAATAATGCATAGGGCCTGGGACAGGTGGTCTATTGTAAGCATAAGCAGGTGGTGGGACTACTCCCCTAGTGCACAAATGAGAAGGGTGATCACCTCCACAATGCACACACCTTCTAAGCATGGGTACTCTCATTGGGTTGTTGGGGTAGTTCCTTGGCCCTTGAACATTCAATTTCTTTGCTACTAAGTCGGCTATTTCCTCACATTGTTCTTAGAGTTTGACATGCTACTCACGGAATCTTCACTTTTCACACTATCTTGAGGTATTTTCAAGTCTTCTGCTAGATTCTCCTCTAGGTCAATACATTCTTTCATACATTCTTGCAAAGTTTGAACTCTTTTCACATATACCAGAGATCTTAATGATCCATTCACTAATCCTTCCAAAAACAATGACACCATTTTGTTTTGAGTGGGTCTCTCTTCAACAGGGCATCTATCCACATATTGCTTGAATCTTCTTGCTTCCAATCTCACTGATTCCGTAGGAGCTTGTTTAAAGCTATGGATTAATGAGGAAGAGTTGTTTTTGATTCCAGACTTTGTGAATTCTTCAATTAATTCTTGATAGACTTATTCCATGTTTTGAAAGTTATTAGGATCTAATGGTTGGAACCATGCTAATGCCATGTCTGTAAGGGTTAGCCCAAAAGATTCATATTGGATCAAGAAATCCTCCACTTGTTCCGCTCTGATTACTTGCTTGAATTCGGCTATGTAAGGTTCACTGGAGCCATCATAGTGGTTTCTCATGCATTTGGCAACTTGGATTGGCCTTAATCTTCTTCCTGGTTCAGGTGTTCTAGGCATTATAGGGAAGACTGGTCTTCCTATCGGTATACCAGGTCCTCTTACTACAGGTGGTCTATCTTGGATAAGAATTCTATTCCTTGGTTCAATAGGTGGGTGAGGCTGATAATTAAGATTATTGCCCGGTGTCACGAATTGCACATGTGGTCTGACTGGAATATGCGTTTGTTGCGTCTGTCCCGAGTGCTGATATGAATTATCTTGATAAGTTCCTTGGGGGGTTCTGACAAGTAGTGGCTTGATCCCTAGGAGGGAACACTGGGATGTTCTGATATTTCAACCCTGCTCTTTCTAACTCCATTAGAGGCTAGTACCTCCTCTAGTTTTTGTCCAAATACGTGATGATGGTGGGGGGTTCAGGATTTTGTAACTCATAGATGGTGACTGGGTTATTGGCCATTTTCCATAACGAAGAGTGGGCTCTGAGAAGATGTTCCATCCCGTTGATCAAATAGACATCCATTAGGGAATCATCTTGGGGAACTAGGTCTCCTCTCCAAACCCTGACGACCGTGGATCTCCCTCTAGGGGTGGTTACCTGCTCTTCATGTCCCTCTTCATTAAGGTTGTGGGCATTGCCTTCTTCCCCTTGTTTGTTGATGCTTTCAGGGTGTTCCGTAACTACACACTGAATATCTCTTTTGTCCATATAGAACCCTCCTGCATATTTAACTGCTAGCCTAGGTACTTGTTGCAGAGCAAAGAAGCACAAGAGGAGAGCCCCAAAATTTGCAAATTAATGGGCATGATTTTTCTTCTTCAAAACATTTAGAGAATCCCCTCAAGCCATGTAAATGCACTAGAGGAGTCCTCTAGTGGCATAATCCCATCTTGTGTAAAATATCCCTTGTAAATTAGTAAGAAATTCACTTTTAGTAATAAAGTGCCAGTCTCTTGTGTGAAAGGATCAAATCTAGGGCAC
Source organism: Ceratopteris richardii (assembly GCA_020310875.1). NCBI lineage: Eukaryota > Viridiplantae > Streptophyta > Polypodiopsida > Polypodiales > Pteridaceae > Ceratopteris > Ceratopteris richardii. The sequence goes on along the minus strand of CM035425.1, from coordinate 143,083,762 downwards.
ATGTATATAAGTCACTTGGTTACTCTTTGTAAGTACTTTTTGCTATTGTGAACAAGGAGAGCTTTGAAATCTCGACTTTGCCTCTTTCCTGCAGATTTCAATCTCCTTTTTTATCTTCTATATATGTGTAATGCTTGGAATGTGCATGTAGGACTGTTGTATACCCCTCCCCACTGTTTTTGAGCTACTCTGGTGTGTGTGTGAACTTGTAGGAGTTGTGGCGTGAGTATGGGTGCTTCCTATCATTCACTATTTTGGTTATAACTTTAAGCAAGGTTGTCAGAATCAAGTGAAACCACTTCCAATAGATGCGCCTCGTCGAGAGCTTCGAAAGGAGTACCCTATTAACTATATTCGGAGCTTGGAGCTGAGAGAAATCCTCGATTTACTGAAAACTGCTGTAAACGGTATCGCGGCAGACACTTTGAGTCTTTCAGTGAGTTTGAGAGGTGGATTAATCTTTTCTCATGCATATCAACTGAACCACTTCATTTTCCATCATGTGTGCACATGTCTTCATACACTTGGTTAGGTCGTTTGATCGGATTGACATATAAGCGTGTGTCAATTTCCCACTATATGCACTTGTGTTGCAAATGAAGTTTAGTCTCTTTGGCACAAGTCCTTGAGTCTTCTTGACTTAAGTACACATGTTTTTGGCACCGTTGTCAGGGAACACTAAGCCAAGGTGCCTTTGTGATGGTTATAGATCGAAAGTGATGAAATCGTACTTGTAGAAGTGAATTCGTTCCGTGGCAAGTAGTCAATCACTTCAGCACTTGTTACTTCACATCCCGGAGGTGTATGTAATGAGTTTTTAGGTTTAGATTTAGTAGGAAGGGAGAGAAGGAGGATTTAGGGTTAGGTTAGAAGGAGAGGAGAGGGGAAGAGAAATGAAGTAGGAGTAGGCCAAGATCACCAAAAAAACCAAAAAAATTATCAAAATTAGTGAAGTTCAGTTTCTATCACAAAAAGTATAAAAACTAAAAAATTTGAACTCATTTGATACTTTCCTGTGTTCTGGTATCGCGTGCGAGCAGCGATCGGTATCGTGAGAGTGGTATTGCGCCTTACAGGCTGACAAGACTAAGTATTGAGCTCAAGTTGCAATCAGGACACCACAAAGGTAAGATTCAACAAGAATTCCTTAGCAAAAACACACTAAAAGTGCACCAACACGTGATTAAGTGAGCATTCGGTATCGCGGGGGGGGGGGGGGGAACAGTTTGTTTCTTGAACTTCTTGAAAGAGACAGTGTGTTAAGAGTGAAGAGGGGTGAGAGAAGACAAAGGGGGTGCAAAAATTTTGAATTTTGGAGGTATTTTGGTTTGAGTATCGCGATTGGTTGAGTTTTTGGTATCGCGATACCAAAAGTTCCCTTGTATCGCGATACTTGCCGAAGTATCGTATCGTCGGCTACCAATCTTGGTATCGTGATACCACTTCTGCTATCGTATCGCCAAGTTGGTATCACGATCTCACTTTACCCCGTGGTATCGTATCGTGTGCCACCGTGGAATCGTATCGTCTCAAGTCACACCTAGTATCGCGATACCATAATAGTATCGTATCGGTGCAAGTGAGTGGTATCGTATCGCCACTTGCATTGGTATCGTATCGTGCTCAACCCTAGTATCGTATCGTTTCATGGTCAGGAGTCGTATGCGATATCAAGTTGGTATCGTATCGGCCCTTTGCAAGTGGTATCGTATCATCTGGATTTTCAGTGTCGTATCGCGAGGACTGTTAGTATCGTATCGTCCTAGCTCTTGGTATCGTATCGCCAACCCCAAAAGTATTGTATCGTAGGAAACTCTGGTATCGTATCATTGAATTAATTCAATATCGTATCGTCGGGTGCATCAAGTATCATATCGGCCAAGCATTAGGTATCGTATCGTCACCAACTGCGGTATCGTATCGCTGGCTACGACAGTATCGTATCATGTAGGTTTCAGGTATCGTATCGCCGCCAGCAGTATCGCCAGGACAGTATCGCCTAGAAGTGGTATCGTCCAGAGCCTTTGTAGCATTTTGTAGGGCATACCTAAGACATTCGAAGAGCCACTCAAGGAGAGTTTTAGAGACCTAGAGAGCCTCAGGAGGGTGAATGAACTTGAGGTCAGGGAGAGTGCTAAGTAGCCGAAGAAGTGTCATATCCTCTGTAGGAAGTACCACTCAGGTCAGTCACCGTTCTGTCTATTCAGATACCTCTAGTGACTCCGAGGAGGAGATACCCATGGCCTCTGAAGATATGCATGGTCCAACTTCAAGTAGAAACTTCATGACCACAGTAGAGGGAGAGTACCGTACCTCCTTACAGTATGTGTCTACTAATGCCCAGGAGATTCCCATCTACTTGGATGGCTTAAACAGATCAGTGGCTAGGATGGTAACCTCTATGGCTTCCACAATCGTGCCTAGACCTGCTGTTAAGTACGAAGGAGGAGCATATATGGACAAGATAGGTCACATATACATAGTGATGGAATTTCCTGAGATGATCAATGAAAGGGGAGAGTTAGTGGAACAAGAAAACCCAGGAAGAACCAACCCTAAGGAACTAGTGACGACCCCTAGAGGTAGATCCCAAGTAACACGAGTCTTGAAAGGAGACTTGATACCTCAAGATGATTACCTGTTGGAAGTCTATATAATTCATGGATCAAATGTATTACTTCAAACAGACTTACCGGCTCCAGGAAGAGAAGAAAGCCCTATGACATTTTATGAACTGAAGGATCCAGAAGACAAAACTAGAATCACATACCTAGACAAAAATCAGAGAAGATATTGGTTGGTTAGTGCTTTGGACAGAGCTCGTCTGAAATACATGGGTTTGCCTGTATTCCCCCAGAGAGATCAGGCAACTACCTCGCAAAACCCCTTTGGAAATCAACAAGAGACAGAACACACCACGTCAGGACAAACTAGCCAACGGAGTGTTCCAAACCGTACTCATGTACAATTTGCGACTCCAGGAGTGCAAACACACGATCATACCCACCTAGGAGTAGGGAATCAGTATCGACCACCAATAAGACCACGACCACCAGTAGGAGGACAGCCTGGAATACCTCCAGTTAGACCAGTTGTCTCGGTCTTTCCTGTAATGCCTAGACCGCCAGAACCAATGAGAAGATTGAGACCTATCCAAGTGGCCAAGTGTGTCAGAAATCATTACGACGGATTAGGAGAACCCTACGATCACATTGCCGAATTTAAACAAGTACTAAGGGCAGAACAAGTAGACGACTTCTTTGTGCAGTATGAGTCTTTTGGACTTACCCTCACAGGAACGGCGCTCACTTGGTTCCAACCGTTAGATCCTCATCAGTTTGGAAACATGGAGCAATTTTTTCAAGAATTCATTGGGGAATTCACTAAGAGAGGGATTAAACACAATTCTACGTATTTAATCCATAGTTTTAAACAAAACCCTAATGAAACAGTGAAGACAGCTGCCCGGAGATTCAACCAGTATGTGGATAGATGCCCAGTTGCTGAGAGACCCACTCAGCAAAAAATGATTTCATTATTTTTGGATGGAATCACGAATGGAACCCTAAGAACGCTAGTTTACGTGAAGAGGCTACAAACCCTAAGTGAGTGTCTTCAGGAATGCATTGATTTAGAGGACAATCTAGTTGAGGACCTCAAGAGCACACCTAGCCCCACTAAATCAGAAGACTCTCGGAGTACCATTACATCCAACTCCAGTAATATGGAAGAATTAGCGGAGTTATTAGCAAAGAAACTAGGAGTTCAATGACAAAGAACTTACCAACACCCAGCCTTAAGAATGCCCATGTTACGGAGATGTAGTCTATGTGGAGGAGATCACCCCACACACATGTGTGCATCAGGAGGAGCTAGCGCACATCCAACATATCCTTACAATAGACCGCTCCAACAAGGGACTGCCCTGTACTGCCACATAGAACCAAAATACACCAACCACACTACATACAACTGTCCATTCAATAGGCAGTCACGCCCCTTACAACCACCACAGCATCGACCATACGGGTATCCACCTAGAGAGCCAGGCAGAGAGATGCCCAGATACAATCCCTATCCAACACCAGCAGGAGCATCGAGACCTTATGAACAAGCACCATATCCACCACCCCAACCAATGTTAGGGCCACAACTGTCACAACCTCAACAAGTGGTACCTGTGAAGTATGCTTAGCCAGAAGAAAATTTGGAAAGAGCCATAGTGCCAACATCGACGACGATCACTGTAGAATCAGCAAACCCTGGATATGAGCTAACCTTAGGAGATTATTATCCCTATGAAGCCAACATGTTAGAGTATGAATAAGCATATGATTCGGCTTACTCTGGATATGATGGTTATGATCAGGCTTATGGAACGGAGGTAGCAATTTTGATGTATCCTGCACCTAAAGCACCACCCATGAGACCACCCATTAGACCACCTGTGCCGAGAGGACCTTGTTATAGATGTGGAGGAGACCATTTTATTAGAGAATGTCCTCGGCCTTATAATCCACCACCCCCTAGGACTTGGGAAGGATACTGCAATGATTGTGGAAAGGAACATCTTTTTAGAGATTGTTTGAAAAATCCTAATAAAACCCAGGATACAACACCTGTTAATGTAATCAAAGTGATAGAAGCACCGGGAAGTGATAAGGAGTACACCGTGCCTTTAAAGGCCATCACGCGAGCTCAAATGAAAGAACGAAAAGGAAACCAACCAGATCGGGAACAAGAAGACACTAGGAAGGAAAGTCTCAAAAATCGAATGATTGAAGATTTGAAGGACCCACATGAGAACACCCAAAACATTAAAGCACAGAAATGGAAGGAACGAAGAGAAAAACTCAAAGGCAAATGGATGAAAAACAAAAGTCAAGATAATAAGAAACAAACCAGAAGTATGAAAGAACAAGAAAAACAGGAAATTCAAAAGGAAGTACCCATTCCACCAATTCAAGAAGTAGAGAAACCGGAATCCATTTTAGCTGACCCAAAATCCAACGACCTAGACATGTGGCTGAAGGCCTACCAAGCTAGAATTAAGACTGGACTGAATGTAGAGCAACATGAAAAACTTTACCCACAAGGATAATTAGAAAAAGAAAGGCTTGCAATATGTCGAAAGCTTATAGAGGTTGCACAAGCTACCCTAGAAAAGACTATTCCAGCCCTACCAGAGACGAGAATACCAGATAATCAATATAAAGAACACGTTGGGGCCTTGGATAAAGAACTTAGAGGAAAGGATGACAAGCGCGAGCGAACTAGAACCCAGGATGAACCACTGTCAACCATACCTGACTTAGAGGCAGAATGGCCAAAGGAGTTATGGAATAGAATCCGAGAAGAATAATGGAAGAAAAATGGAGTATCGAAGCCTCCTTTTGAGGAAATAGACGTGGTAGTCTATCAACCCAACCCCAACCTAGAAGAAGTATACGAGGAAATATCAAGACTCGATAGAAATAGAGAAGAAACCCAGAGCATTTCAACATTGCCTAATTACATGGGAGAATACGAAAAGGAATCCATGATAATACGAGCACCCACAGTACATGGAAAAGGAAAAGAAAACTCAAAAAAGAGTTCACACAATCTAGCGGAACTAAAGAAGACAAAAAGTACAATGCAAACTGACCGTAGAAGAACTACTTCGAATTAAGCCGCATTTATGAAAGCAAATAGCAAGCCAAATGGAATTAGGGCAAGAAAAGGAAGAGGAAGAAGTTAAGGGAAAAGGAAACTCAATTAGAATCCAAATTCCAGTTGATAAAGTGGGAGAATTTAGTGAAGGAGACGAAGGTAACACATGTCTACCTGTCATTTACAATGGGTACATGACCAAGGCTATACTAGACACAGGAGCTGGCATAGGAATCGCCACCAAAGAGATTTGGGAGAAATGGGGAAAACCGCCTTACGACCCACACGCATGAAACTCCAATTAGCAGACGGTCATGTGGAGAAACCCTTAGGAATACTGGAAAGAGTCAAATTGACTATCTGTGGGGTTGAATTTGAACACACACTAGCCATTTGTAAATTCGAAAAGGCTAATAATTATGATATGATATTAGGACGACCCTTTATGAGACAAATGCGGGTAGTACAAGATTGGGGAAGAGATTCATTGTACCTACAACATCAAGGAAATACCACTAAAATAAACTTGCACACATTTTCCTATAGAGATGTCCCTCCACTACAATGGAATCCCATACACAAGGAGGAAGATGACCTATCCATTCATAGTGCTGGATCGAGTGATCAATCATGGATACACGAGGACGCTTAGTTATGCATGTGTAAGGAAGCCAAGAAAGAAGATGACAAAAGACAGATATGGCCAATCGGACATCCTAACTATGGACCTGTGGAGGACCCAAGGTGCATACCTCAAATCTTTCCAGATGAGACCTTTGAACCGCATAGATGGATGGAAATCCTAGCAACCTTAGACGTGTGCGTAAATGAGGAAGTCTTGACAATGAATGAGTGCATAGACGAGGAAGGCTATGACGTAAATCTTTATATGGTTGTCCTTCAAGAAGTGGAAGAAGGGGAAATCTTGGAAAAAGAGTGGAAGGAGGAATATGAGAGTATCAAAATGGAACCCAAATTTGATTCAGAAGAGAGCTATCTAGACACCATTCGAACCAAAGTGAAACAGGAAGCGACAAAGATCTTAGCAATAGAAGCCGCTCCCAGAGCACAAAAACAAGAAACCGAAATGAGTAAAACTGGACCAGACCCAGATCTATTTGAAGTTCCTGAACACTTTAAAAGATACGAAGTAGAAGAGCAAAAGGTAGCCATTCAAATGACTAAACGAGAGGCCCGAGATGGAGAAGCGTACGACAACAAAGAACAAACAAAAAAAATTATAGTAACAGTGGAAGACGGAGAAGAACGATGCACATACATAGGCAAAGATGTATCAGTTGAAGAAGAAGAAGAACTCATACAACTGATCCGAGAATATCGAGACGTGTTCGCATGGACATATAAGGATCTCAAAGGCGTGGTACCCTCGATTTGTTCTCATAGGATACCAATGACAGCAGATGCAAAACCATCAAAACAACGCCCTTATACATACAACGAGATCTATGCTGCTAAAATTAAGGAAGAAATAGACAAGCTACTAGCGGTAGGATTCATATATGAGATAGAACACACCGAGTGGGTATCACCATTAGTAGTTGTGCCTAAGAAAAACGGAAAATTGAGAGTGTGCATTAACCTGAAGAAAGTGAACGCAGCCACCATACGTCACAGTTACCCACTACCCATCACTGACCATCTATTGGAAAGGGTTACAGGAAAAGAAGTCTATAGCTTCTTAGACGGATTCTTAGGATACAATCAAGTAGCTATCGCTACTGAGGATCAACATAAGACCGCATTCACGACCGAATGGGGAGTCTATGCTTTCAACGTGATGCCTTTTGGACTCACTAATGCACCAGCTACTTTCCAACGATTGATGTGTCATGTTTTCAAGGAATTTCTGAAAAAGAGCATGGAAGTATATGTAGACAACCTATGTACATACTCCAATCAAAGACACGATCATATTCATGAATTGAGGAAGATATTTAATAAATGTAGACGGCAGATGGCTTCTGAAGATTATGAAGCAACAGTACAAGAGGAAGTTCTGGAATTTCCTCTCTAGAGCATCACCAAAGCAAAGGGACATTGGTTCAGGGAAGATCAATCGGCTGGGGAATACCTCTTCCTGGCAACTATCAAAATAATGGATACAGATCACCAATTTCCAATCATGTCCAGGATTTCAGAGTACTACATGGACTCCCGTCTACAATAGACATCATGAAGAAAGCAGGCATACATAAATATTTTGAACTGCCAATCTATAAGCCCGACTTCCACAGATGCACTCAAGTTATGAATACACTACAACTTGCACTACATGATCCTTTGGTGCATGAGGCTCGAGTAATGGATGGCGTCGGTGAATGGGTAGTCATCCAATTCACACATGAATTGATTAAGCAAGCGTTCCGATGGGAGAAGGACGGTATCACTGTCGTAAAGGAAGAGAGTCGTGGGGCCAAGACCAGAACATTCACAGACATTAACAAAGTTGACATAGAAGAGGAAGTTAGGCTCATCCACCAGCACTTCTACTTCCCAAATATGCATCGCTATACGGCTCCTCAAAAGCTTATTGTTCAATTGCTCTCACATGCAACCAAACAGATTGAAAATCAAATTAATCTGACTCCTTACATACAGGAAAGATATTTGAAGCAAATAAGCAGTGGAATAATAAGAAGTTCCTCAATGGCAGCATCACTCTGACAATATTGATTTACCACGCTTTAGGTATTAGAGAGCACCTGCAGGAAATCCCATCATCAACCGCCATGGCAAAGTATGCCAAAGTCGCCACTGTTCCTAAAAAGAAAAGAGGAGTCAAGATTGTGGAAGAGGCAGAAACTAGCTCTCAACCTAGAATGAGAGGCACGAAGAGACTCAGGGAAGTCGAGCAAGTACAGGAGGAAGTTCCAGCCACAAAAAGGACACACGTACTTCCCAAGACAACGATTGAAGAGCACAGGCCAATTACAGAGGAAGATTTAACCAGGGCCTTGGAAGAAACGCATAAATATATAGAAGGGCAAGTCAATTTACCAGTGCAAGGGCACAATTATCAGCAGGCCCACCAAGAGATGCAGGTGAAAAAGAAACTCACAAAAGTACACCGTTACAGAGAAATCGGGTTGGATAATTCAAGCTCATCTTCGGATGCACAAGAAAAACCTGACACTTCATTATTGAATGTGGACATTCAAAGTGAATCACAAGACGATGGACAATTATGCAGTTGACTACACGGAAGCAGACGAAGGAACAAAGGTAAATGACAACTCTGTCCACCCCACTAGAGACATCGAAAGCAAGGAGGCAAACCAAAAAGAGACGCATGTCATCAAAATCAATGAGACTTCCACCATCCTTATCAAAGAGGCAACACCCATAAGCGAGGTGTCAATCAAGACACCAAAGAAAGAGACTCAGGTAGCAACAGTAGAAGAAGAGGAACCCTTCACACCAATAAGGGTCGTGGTAGAACCCTCCCCCATGGATGTCACATTTCAAGGGAGTGCCACAAAAGTTCTTGATTTGAATGAAGAAGAAAAAGAACCACAAATACATCTAAAAATTCGAGAACCCCACAATAAAACCATCCATGTGGAGCAGGGAAAAGATGTGCAAACCGGTGAAGCTCCAAGCATACCACGGACATGGTTGAATGTCGACATCACTCAACTCAAACCTTTTGTAGAAGACATGATCAGAACCGCACTAGATACACAACAACTAATGCTTGAGGCTGATGAAGACTATCATCAAGCAATGCAGGATAAGCATGAGCTTCAAGAAAAGAGTAAGAGTCTTTTCGTAGAATTAAAATTTGCAAGAGAACAAGTACAACAGAAACAGAATGAAGTTCAAGAGTTCAAGCAACAGTGCAAAACTCTAGCCATGGAAAATGAAGGATTGAAAGCACAGCTACAGGAATTAACAAAGAAAATTGAAGCTAGCGAGGCCGAGAAAACGTGGATGAACGTGAGAAGTAAAATACTAGAATCACAAATAAAGGTATCCATGGATGAGGCAGAAAACCTAAGGAACCGAAACAAGGAGCTCATGACAACTCTTCTAAGTGATGAACCTATTGAAATTCAAGGTAGCCCGGCCAAGGACATCAAAGATCTGGAAAAAAAGCTAGCTAAGTATGAAGATCAGCTCAAAAAGGAGCAGGCCACCATTGCCGAATGGGAAAAGAGGTACATGGAAGACACCGCCGCCCTTAGAACCAAATGGAAGAAAGCGGAAAATAGATACCTACTACATTGTAAAGAAGATACTGATCAACTCGCAATAGTGGTCGAGGAAATCCAAAAGAATAAGGAAACAATTTTGCAAGCACAGGAAGAAATTAAGCAAAAGAAGGAGATGATAAAACAACTAAAGGATCAACTAGCACACAAGGACATTGAGGGGACACCAGTAGTTCCACAACCCGCCGTGGCTACTGAAGAGACTGAGGTATGTCCTCTCTCTCCCCCCTCACATCATTCACCGATAAGGGAGGAACAGGAGGTCCACATTGAACATGCTACTTGGGACATTGCAGAACTGAGCCGACCGAAAAGGGCACCACTGGTGTCCCAGCTTACTGCTGAATTCGAAGATCAAATAATCCAGGTGATGAAGGAGGCCCAAATCAAAAGAAAAAATTTGGATCAAATTTTGAAGCCCTTCAATGTACCATATGGTCTCCTTAAAGAACAAACGCGACAATATATAAAGAATACTACACATAAAGATCCGGACATGAACCTCCAGTTCAACCAAGATACCTTCAAGTATACTCAAGAGGAATTCGAAAAGTCTTATCCCATATGGAGGCGGAAACTCTTGGAAAAGAACCCTACATTGCGGGTACAATGGGAAGCTTCACCATATGTGCTTCAAGTCAATCCATCATTTTGCCCCGTACCCCGCAGACGCTCCTGGACGCAATTTTGGGAAGGTCAGCGCCAAGGAAGCATAAATACTCAATGGCTCAATTATCCATTGTTACCTAGTCCGCCACATGACTACCTACCAACGGAAGAGTACATGGTGAAAACAATGGAATTTTGGATTGCAAGGTATTCCGCTGTTCCGGATTTAGCGGTCAAAATGACGAATAAAATTTTAAGTATGATCCTTACTGTAATCAAAGTCTTTGAGCACGCAAAAATACATTCTTGAATTTTATCGGCATTACGCAAGGATCAGAAGCACTCATTTTTTACCTTTCTACCATTCCGAGTCGCTTAACACTTGTGGCGTATTATTCTCGACTTATGTTTTTGCCGTCAACCTATAGCAGACTTTCGAAGAAGCATTTTTCACTGGCTTCTTCAAAATAGATTCGGAAATTTTCGTCAAAATGACTTCAAATCTTAAATGCACGCCTGGTGGCTTATGAAACCAGTTGAGCAAAAGTCAGAGAAAAGGTGGTATTTTGAAAAAACTAAGTCAAAAAATGAATCGAGAGGTGCCAAAATACATGAAAATGACTCCAAATTTGAAAAAAATGGCCATCCGAGGCACGATCCAAAGCCAAAAGGGTTGAACCATTGGAAACAAAAAAAATATATATAATTATTTGAATTATGAAAATAATACAAAAATAGGATTTTTTTTTGTTTTTTTTATTTTATATACTGAACGCACGTAATGGGGTATAAAAAAAAAATAAAGCAAAAAAAAATTATAAATAAAAATAATAAAAACTGTGGAGGGTGGGAGGGGGGTGGGGGGGAGGGGTGGGGACGGTCGGGGGTGGGTGGGAGGGGTTGGGACGGTGGGGGTGGGGGGGGGGTGGGGGGGAGGGGTGGGGACGGTGGGGGGTGGGGACTGTGGGGGGTGGGGACAATGGGGGGTTGGGGACAGTGGGGGGGGGGGGGGGGGGGGGGAGGGGTGGGGACGGTGGGGTGGGGACTGTGGGGGGGTGGGGGGGAGGGGTGGGGACCGTGGGGGGTGGGGACGGTCGGGAGGGGTGGGGATGCTGGGAGGTGGGGGTGGGGGGGAGGGGTGGGGACAGTGGGGGTTGGGGGGGAGGGGTGGGGATGGTGGGGGGTGGGGGGGAGGGGTGGGGACGACGGGGGGTGGGGGGGAGGGGTGGGGACAGTGGGGGGTGGGGGGGAGGGTGGGGACGGTGGGGGAGAGGGGTGGGGATAGTGGGGTGGGGGGGGAGGGGTGGGGACGGTGGGGGGGTGGGGGGAGGAGTGGGGACGGTGGGGGGGGTGGGGCGGGGGGTGGCCTTTTTTTTTTGAGGGGGCGGGGGAGGGCGAGCGAGCGAGGGGGGCAGCCTTTTCTTTTTGAGGGGGTGGGGGGAGGGCGGGCAGCGAGGGGGGTGGCCATTTTTCTTTTGGTGAAAAAAATACGTGGAGAGTTTTTTTTTTGTGAAAATATCTAGAAGTTGAAAAAAATCCCTAAAAAATCTAAAAAAAAGTTAAAAAATAAAAAAGAAATATTAAAAAATTATTAAAAACTTCCCTATAGGTTTATTCCTATTTCCTCACTCAAAACCACAGAGAGCTTCCTTTATTCCCCCAATTTGGCAAGAAAATGACATTTGAAAAGGATAAAAAAATGCTAGATAAATTCTAAAAATGCTTGAAAAATTCCCAAAAATTCCAAAAATTCCCAAAAATTGTAGTACTACAAAGGGCTATGAAAGGGATGCTAAACTATCTAATAACTCAAAGAACGAGCATGAAAGTGGATAAAAACTACTAAAACTTAGCAAAAATGACATGAGAAGGCTATGTACAACCTGGATGAATTTTGCGGGTTCCAGGTGATCCATGAATCTTCAGTTGCTTTGATGATAGGCCTTTAACCATGATATGATGACTAAGGGAAACCCCTCCATAATCTCCAATTGGACACAAGGAGGACCACTACCACCAGCAAATGTAATGGCGCCCGCACCCAATCAAGGTAACAATTACAACCCTAGACCTAGGGATAACTTTGGAAATGGGCCAAGGAGGCCAATTATTTGCTTCAGATGTGGAGAATGTGGGCACTATCAAAGTAGTGCACTCTCCTAGAAAATGCCCCTCCTTGCAGGAACTGCCTAGAGGCTAGAGACCACTATACTAATTGTTGTCCTAAGAACCAAGCATCTTCATCTGGACCCCACATTCAAATGATTTCTGTGTGCAAAGAAGAAATGGTAGATCAAGTCAATGTGCCATCTCCATCTACCAGGGTGGTGCAGTTAGAAGAAATTGAATCTTTTATAGTGCAGATAAGGAGCAAGGGGAAGGCTCAAGTGGAAATAGGTCAAGAATCAAGGATTAATGGATTGAACAAAGATAAAGAGACATCTAAAGACAAAGCCACCACATGTGCAGATACAAGGCAAAAAGGAGATCTCATATGTACCAGTGATGCCATTGGGCATGCATTTCAACGGGGCTCATGAGGAGTTTGATAAGTCAAATGGAGCCCATACTCTTAAGGAATAAAAAGCTTCCAGACTACTCAAGTCCATGAAAAAGGAGGTCAATATTTTTTATTTAATAAAGATGGATGGAAAGTTTAGATCAGAACTCTTGCAGATATTGATGAAATGTCCACAATAAGCTTAGTGGCAAAGGCTGCTATTATGCATAAAGATAAAGGTGTAGGGGAAGCACCCCTCACAGATTATAAGAGCCCTCGGATAACAGTCTCTATCAAAGGTCATGAATTTCAAGGAGTTATTGTGGATGGTGGTTCTGGCATTAACTTGATGCCTGAATATACCATGAAAAAGATTGGACTATACCCTTCAAGACCTGCCAACTTCATTGTAACAATGGCAGACCAAAGCATAGTAAATCCTATGGGAGTGGTCTCTGGAGTCCCAGACAAGATACGAGGTACCATCTTTAACTTGGACTTTGTTGTTTTAAGACTGCCACAAGTAGAAGGAAGTCTCCCTTTGTTAATTGGGAGACCTTGGTTAAGACATGCCAATGTGCTGCATGACTGGGGCAAGCACACAATGTGGGTAAAGCAAGAGGGAAAAGAGTTGCAGCAGATAATTTTAGAAGAAGGACCAGACAATCAAAGACATACCAACATGATGCAGACAATTGGTATTTGTATGGAAGAAGAATTATTGGACAACCCAGAAACAGATCTATTTCAAGGAGCAAATTTATATGAAGATGAAAACATGTTGGCTTGGCTCCATGCAGAAGACCCATCTTCCTGCTATGGGATTTTTCCAAACTCAAGTAGAGAGGAAGCGTATGAAGAACCAGAGGACACCATTCAGGTTACTGACTCGAGTAAGACAGTCTCAATCAAAGGCCATAGAAGAGAGAAGAAAAGAGAAGCTCTTAAGTGTAACAGTGATGTAGTCACTTCAAATCCTATATCAAGGGCTAGTTTGTTATGGACACTGGTATGGATATCATCTGTTATGTCAATTTTTATGATCGTAAGTGCATGGCTTTACAAGGATGTGGATGTTGGAGTTAGACGTCTCCGGAAGCACGCAAACAACACAAGGAAGAAGAAGAAGCTTGGAGCACAACACACAATACTGAATGTATTACTAGAGAATGTACAAAGATAAGTAGCCCATTAGGGCAATAGGCGTATATACAAGTCGAGGGAAAAAAACCTCCTAAAGAGGGAAAAAAGTGCCCCGGTAGTCCTAGTGTGTTCATACACATCACTACCTAAATATATCAACAAATCCCCCTTGGGAGTGATGCGGTGAACAAGGAGCTGACACTCATGTATAAGGAAGTGCCAAGCTATGTGGAAATCACTCCAGAAAAGGAAGTAAGCCCAAAGCTTTGCAAAAAGCTTCAAACTTCTCCCTAGGCAGAGCCTTCATAAAAAGGTCTGCAATGTTATCCTGCGTGGGCACATATGCCAAGCTGATCTCCCCAGCAGGGAACTTCTCCCTAACATAGTGATAATGCACCTTAATGTGCTTAGTGCGAGCATGGAACACAGGGTTCCTCGCAACTCCCAATGCGCTCTGATTGTGAGTGAAGATGGTGGTGGTAGAAGTTTGATCAACACCCAAATCAGCCATAAGGCGTCTGAGCCACACACACTCAACAATAGCTGTGAAAGCTACCCTATACTTAGCCTCACAATTGGAAGTGGCCACAATAGGCTGCTTCTTGCTCAACCAAGATATACATGAGCTACCAAGCATGAAGCAAAAGCCACTAGTGGACACACGAGTGTCATAGCAACCAACCCAATCAGAGTCAAAAAAAGCATGCAAATCTGGCGGTAGTGATCCCTCCTTGGGATAAAACAACCCAAGTAGCCGAGTACCACTCAAGTAGTGAAAGATGCGCTTAACGGCCTGCCAATGCTTGACTCCTGGGCAATGCATAAACCTGCTCATCTGTGAGACAGCAAACTGAATATCTGGTCGAGTAATGCATAAGTAAATCAAGCATCCAACAGCCTCCTGATAGAGAACAACATCAAATGCATCTCCAGCATCATGAAGACTCAATCGTAAACTCGTCTCCATAGGAGTGGCAATAGGCTTACAGTCTTCAAGGCCAAAACGCTGCAATAATGTGTCAATATAATTTGTTTGACACAAAGACATTCCACCATCAACTTGCATAAATTGAATGCCCAAATAGTGATGCAAATGCCCCAAATCAGACATCTCAAATGAGGCATGCAAATCAGCCTTAAAATCAGCAATGTGCTTCTCAATAGGACCAGTGAGCAGCATGTCATCGACATAGACAACAATGATCAGAAGCACATCATTAGCATGCTTAACATATAAGGTGCTTTCAGTTGGACTATTCTCAAAACCATGTGCAATCAGATAGGCATGTATCTTCTCATACCAAGCACATGGTGCTTGCTTTAAACCATATAATGCCTTCTTTAACCTGCACACCTGGTTTTCATGCCCTTTCTGCACAAATCCACAAGGCTGAAAAACATACACTTCTTCATGCAAGTCACAATTCGGAAATGTTGTTTTAATGTCAAACTGATGTACATTCCAACCATGATGAGTTGCAAGTGCACAGATGCTCCGAATAGTAGTGATGCGAAATGTAGGTGCAAAGGTCTCATCAAAATCAATGCCTCTTTCCTGTGCATAACCCTTTGCAACAAGCCTAGCCTTATACCTGTCAACTGTACCATCCGGTTTATGCTTCAGCTTGTATACCCACTTAGTGCCAATGGCCTTCTTGCCTGGAGGCAAGTCGCATAAAGACCAAGTACCATTCTTCATTATAGCATCATATTCAGATTGCATACCAGCCATCCAATTTTTTGAATTTTGTGCTTCATCAAACGAAACAGGCTCATTCTCATCACAGAGACTAGATGCAACCATAGCATAGCAATCTGATGAAAAAGAGGCACTATGAGAGCCTAAACGAGTATGATATGACAGAGGTGCATCTAATTTGCTGTCACCCAAAGTCTGCACCAGCCATTTGGCATAGTTTTTGCCTACTTTATATCATCTCTCTCATCAACTAGTGCATCATATAAATCTGCATCAGAAATGGAATGATCTGCATCATCACATGAAACCTACAAAGGTTGAGAAGTTGCCTTATTGGGACCAACACTAGAGTGTCCACCTGTAAAAAGAGGCAGCAAAGTATCATACATGTCTTTGGAGCTAAGAGATGTCTCCTTAGTACATGAAAGCAATGGCTGAATAGCATCTTCCACGAAAACAACATCACGGTAACCAGAATGCGTTTAGTCTGTGGATGATATAGACGATAGCCTTTACTTTCAGAACTGTACCCAACAAAAATACATTTTACTGCTTTATCATCCAATTTTCTACGATGTTGTTCAGGCACTAATGCATATGCCAAACAACCAAAAACACGTCGAGGAGCAACCGATGGCTTGCGATAATGCGAAGCCTCATATGGAGTGATAGACTGCAGCACTTTAGTGGGACACCTGTTCAGTACATATGCTGCACACATGAAAGCCTCAAGCCAGAAACTATGTGGTAAAGCTTGACTCTTGACCATACACCTCGCCATCTCCATGAGTGACCTCTTCTTTCATTTAGCAACTCCATTCTGTTGAGGTGTATACGGCACTGTACACTGGTGTTTTATCCCACGTTCAACCAAAAATGCATTAAAATTAGAAGACATATATTCCCCCCCTCGATCTGAACGGAGGGTGCCCATTTTACATGCTGGCATATTTTCAGCCAAAAGCAAAAATTGTTTGAAGCACATGAACACTTCGGACTTTGCCTTCAATGGATATACCCATGCATGCCTAGAAAAATCATCAATGAAAGTCATGAAGTAAAGATAATTTCCAAACGAAGGTGTCTGCATAGGACCACAAACATCACTATGTACAAGCTGCAATTTCTGAGTAGCCCCGAACTGAACCATCTTTTGGAAATGAGGAACGCTGCTATTTTTCAGGTAGAATTTGTTCTTTTATTATCGTGGCAAGATTCACTTCTATAGTTTATGGATCCCACTTAGGATTGGTAGTACCTTTTGATTTAGCACCTTTCCCCCCATATCTTCTATGTTCTTCAGCGATATGAAATACTTAGCTAGCGTGTCTAGGAAATCAACCCAAAGCGGCATTCTAGTGGGTTTTCCTCCCTTGGGGTTGAAACCGTTATACCATATGAAAAAAGATATAAGAGCATTTTTAATAAGTCATTGTCCCTCACAAATGACCTTAGAAACACTCTTGGAAATAATAATTATTTGTCATGTAGTGCACATGATTGACATTTGGGCTTCTACTTCCACACTTAATCCTAGTATAAAATTTAGGGTTACTTCAAACTTTCTTGGGTTATGGCAGAGACCTATAATGACATGCTCTCCCAATTGAGTTCGCTAAGGATCTAGTGTTCTTTAACCTATAATGATCACACCATTGTTAGCAAACATATGGATAATGTGATCTTCATCTCGAGTCAAAGCATTTGTACCTATCTTGTCTTGTGTGTCATCGTTTTACATATTTAGCACATAAATTTCCTTCTCATGCAAGAGAGCCTTACCATCTATAAAATTAAAGTTTGAGAGTAGAGGGATAGAGAACGGACCTTTAACAATGTTTGCATAAGATACCTTCTGATCTGTTTGATCTCCATTGAATGTACTTGGAAGAGTTGAGGAACTAGGCTAAGTAGATCCATAGACATGCAACTTTGAGTATAAACCCCTTTGTCTTCTATTGATATTTTTTGTAAATCTTCATAGCAAATGATACCATGTTATGTTACTGTCTAAAAGACTTGACATTGCCTTTCAGGTTGGTGAATCCATTCATAAGTGCTTTTTAAAGAACCATGCTCTCCCCATGCTTCCCATCCAGGATGAACCCAAGACCTCGTCCTTCCTATCCATGAGAAACTAGGCCAAGCTTCTAGCTTGCCTAGGACTTAAAGAACTTAAGTCTTAAACATAGCTTCTAGTCTTGCCAAGTCTCACTTTATAACAATATATGAACCCAACTAGAGAAGAAAAGTGGAAATCCTCAACAAGAGGTAGAAAATGCTAACCTAAAAAGATACTAATACCACAACCATCTACTTTTTTTTTAATTTAAAAATCTCAACAATCTGGCAACCAAACACAAATGCATGATTGGGTAGATGCTCATACTGGTAATTTCTCAGTTAGATCCTTCATAAGGTCACATTTAATAATTGAAGATATAGAATTGATATAGAATCCTCTCCAAATATTCTTTTATTAACCATGTCAAATGAGGGCACTTGCATATATAGGGTTTTTGGGACTCTGTGCTCTTTAGTCAAGTAACTCATCATCTCAACCCTACATCTTTGACCCTGAATAAGTGCCTACTACTTGGATTCTCCCTTTTCTCCTTCCCCTCGAGGGACACGATGGCTCTTCATGAAGCCTTGTGTGACAACCTTTCCCATCAAAATGATCCTATTCTACACTCTCTGGATGTGAGAATTGGATTGTCCTTGTTGATCCCACACAATCTATAGGTGATATTCTACCTCCTAACCTTCGTGCTAGAATCCTATGTAAGCTTTTGGAATCCTATGGTTTTTCAAAGGCAAAGACGAAAAGTTAAACCTAGGCAATGGTTTGACCCTTCACAGCTAAACTTTCAATTTTTTAATGGTAAAACTAGACACACAGAGCAAGAAGCACATAATATATATCTAGAGAATTTTACACATATACATGAAGATGTTAAAATAATCATTGAGGACTCACCTATGACTGTTGGCAATCTCAAGTCACAAAAATAGTGGTTATAGGTCTATGCCATGGACCTTGACCAACACAAGAAGTGTTAAGATTTAGGATTAGAAGCAATTGGAAGGTGTGTACTTGAGTCAAGAAGACTCGAGGACTTGTGCCAATGAGATTGTACCTCAATTGCAACACAAGTGCATATAGTGGGAAATTAACACGCATTTAAATGTCAATCCGATCGAACGACCTAACCAAGTGTATGGGGACATGTGCACACATGATGGAAAATGAAGTGGTGAAGTTGGCATGCATGAGAAAAGACTAATCCACCTCTCACACTCTCTGAAATGCTGAAAGTGTCTGTCGCGATACCTCTTACAACAATTTTTAGAAAATCAAGGATTTCTCCCAGCTCCGAACTCCGAATATAGGCAATAGGGTACTCGTTTCAAAGCTCTCGATGAGACACATCTATTGGAAGTGGTTTCACTCGATTCTGATACTCTGCTTCAAGTTATGGCCAAAATGGTGAATGGCGGGAAGCACCCACACTCACGCCACAACTCCTACTAGTTTGCACACACACTACAGTAGCTCAAAAACAATGGGGAGGGGTAGACAACAGTCCTACACACACATTCCAAGCAATACACACACATACAAGACCAAAAAGAGGATCAAAATCTGCAAGGAAGAGGCAAATTCGAAATTTTTGAGAGCTCCTTCTTCACAATGGCAAAAAGTCTCTACAAAGAGTCACCAAGTGACTTATATACATGTGCCCTAAGTTTGGTCCTTTCACACAAGAGACCGGCACTTTATTACAAAAAAGGGTGAATTTCCTACTAATTTACAAGGGTTATTTTACAACAAGTTGGGATTATGCATTTAGAGGACTCCTCTATTGCATTTACATAGTTTTGAGGGAATTCCATAAGACTTCGAAGAAGAAAAATTATGCCCATTATTTTGAAAATTTTGGGGCTCTTCTCTTATGCTCCTTTGCTCTGCAACACTCTCCCCCTCTTTGTTTCTGTCGTCCCTTGACAGGCTTTTGTTCTTATCTACCTCTTGTCGTCTGCCCGCATCTCTTGGTCGGCTCTTCCTCTTCATTAGTCTTGCATTACATTTTAGTGGTCCTCTGATTTGTCCTGGTTGCACACATCGGACCCTATTGTATTACTGAGGCCTCTTTACTTTCTTTCCCCACACACAACCCTTGGTCAGTTTTGCCTGTCTGTTCGACTGGCATTACGTATTAATGGTCCTGTATGATATTTGTCTTGACATCCTCTTGGCCTGATGCATTTGGTTTGCCTGTTAAATCGGGTTGCCACGCACGCCATTAGTAGACATATGAGGATGTAGCTCTTAAGCCTTGATCTGAACCTTCTGTTGCTCAAGAGGTTGAAGCACCCTCATGGCTATGGAACCGCCTGATATCTTTTTGCACTTCTTCATGGATACTTGTTGGCCCTGGTTCCTCTTTCTAGCTGCGTGCTTTCCTTGGTGTGTGTGCCCCTGCGGGGCTCTGTGCAGAGATGGGTGTTGTGCCCCTGCAGGGCCTCTTGCAGAAAGTGGTTCTTTTGATCTTTATTGAGCAGTTTTGGACTTTGATTTCCTTCTTCTTTTCTTTTTGCTTGATTGTCCCTCTACACGTCCCTCCTCCTGAACTCTGTCGTCCCCGATAGGCTTTTTGTGGCGACGTGTGTATGTGTGGATGGCCGTTTGCTCTCGTTGATTCAGCAGCTTAGCGTGACAAATCATGAACTCTTTCCACTGCTGGGACTTGACTCCGTCTTCTGGGGCTTGTCGATGATCCGCAAAGAAACTCGTTTCATAAGCCACCAGACGTGCGTTCAGGTTTGAAGTCATTTTGACAAAAATTTCGAAATCGATTTCAAAGAAGCCGGTGAAAAATGCTTCCTCGAAAGTTTGCATATATGTCGACGGCTAAAACATGAGGCGAGAATAATATGCCATAAGAGTTAAGCGGCTGGGTATAGTAGATAGATAAAAAATGAGAGCTTCAGATCCTTGCGTAATGTCGATGAAATTCAGAAAGGTGTATTTTGCATGTTTGAACACCTTGATTACCGTAAGGAGTATGGTGAATATCTTATTTGTCATTTTGACAGCTAAATCAGGAACTGTAGCATATCTGGCAATCCAAAATTCCATAGGTTTTACCATATATTCCTCCGTCGGTAGGTAATTATGTGGCGGACTAGGTAACAATGGGTAGTTTAGCCACTGATTATTTATATTTCCCTGGCGATGAACTTCCCAAAATTGCATCCAGGCTCTTCTACGTGGTAGTGGACAAAAAGATGGGTTTACCTGAAGCTCATAAGGTGATGCCTCCCACTATACCCGCAGTGTTGGATTTTTTTCCAAAAACTTTCTTCTCCATATGGGATCCGCCTTCTCAAACTCTTCTTGGGTATATTTAAATGTATCATGCCTGAAGTGGAGATTGTGGTCCGGATCTTTATTTGTCGTAGACTTTATATAATATCGCGTTTGTTCCTTAAGTAGTCCGTATGGTACATTGAAGGGTTTCAAAACTTGCTCTAATTGTTTATTTTCTATTTGAGCTTCCTTCATGATCTTGATTATTTGATCTTCAAAGTCGGTAGTGAGCTGGGACACCAGTAGTGCCCTTTCTGGTTGGCTCAGTTCTGCAATTTCTCGAGTGTTATGTTCAATGTGAACCTCCTGTTCCTCCCTTATCGGTGAATGATATGAGGGGGGAGAGAGAGGACGTACCTCAGTCTCCACAGTAGCCTCTACAGATTTTGGAACTACTGGTGTCCCCTCGACTTCCCGGCGTGCTAATTGTTCCTGAAGTTGTTTGATCATGTCTTTCTTTTGCTTGATCTCTTCTTGCACCTGTAAAATAGTTTCTTTATTCTTTTGAATTTCCTCAGCAACTATCGCGAGTTGATCTGTGTCTTCTTTGCAATGCACAAAGTATCGATTTTCCGCTTTCTTCCATTTAGCTTGCAGAGCTGCGGTGTCTTCCATGTATTTCCTTTCCCATTCGGCAATGGTAGCTTTCTCTTTTGTGAGTTGATCTTCATACATAGCTATATTGTCCTCCAATTCTTGGATATGCTTTTCTGGTTTGGCTTGCACTTCGACGGGCTGATCACTTAGAAGAGCTGTCATGAGCTCTTTATTTCGTTGCCTTAAGTTCTCCGCCTCTTCCATGTACACTTTGAGCTGAGATTCCAAGATTTTGCTTCGGGCGTTTGTTCGTACCTTCTCAGTCTCATTGGCTTCTAATTTCCTTGTGAAGTCCTGAAGTTGTTCTTTCAATCTTGCATTCTCCGTTTCTAGCATGTTGTATTTGGTTTGGACTTCTTGAAGTTCAGTGTCTTTCCTCAAAACTTGTTCTTTTATTGTCTTTAACTCTGTGGAAAGGTTCTTACCAAGTTTTTGAAGTTCCTTCTTGTCTTGCATTGCCTGGTCATAATCTTCATCAGCTTCAAGCATCAATTATTGTGTGTCCAGTGCGGTTCGAATCATGTCTTGCACCACAGGCTTGAGCTGAGCGATATCGACATTCAACCACGTCTTTGGTATGCTCGGGGTTTCTCCGGTTTGCACATCTTTTCTTTGTTTTACATGGATAGTTTCGTTGTGTGGTTGCCGAATTTGTAATTGTATGCTTTGTACATTGGTTTGTCCATCCAGATTACGAGTTTTGGTGGCACTCCCTTGGAATGTGATATCCATTGGGGAGGGTTCTGCCACGACTCTGATAGGCGTGAAAGGTTCTTCTTCTTCTATTTTGTTTTCCTGAGTCTCCTTGACTTGGATGTTTGAAGTTTCATTAAATGTTATAGTATGCTTTCCTTCCTGTTCTGCCTTCTCACTTGTGATACTTTGATCAACACGGGTGGCTTGATCATCCGTCTTAAGGCCTTCTGGTTCCTCGTTGTAGTCAACTTCATTCAGTTCCGCCCATTGTCCATCATCTTTCAATTCACTTTGAATGTCGACATCTAATAACGAAGTATTTGGCTCTTCTTGGGCCTCCGATGATGAACTAGAATTCTCCAATCCTATTTCTCGGTACCTATGGACTTTGGTGAGTTTTCTTTTTGTGTCCACTTCTTGTTGTGACTGCTGATAGTGATGACCTTGCACCAGTAAATTGATTTGCCCTTCTGTATATTGATGGGTCTCTTCCAAGGCTTTAGTCAAGTCTTCCTCTGTGATTTGTCTTTGTCCTTCAATAGTTGTTT
This sequence comes from Ceratopteris richardii, assembly GCA_020310875.1. Lineage (NCBI taxonomy): Eukaryota > Viridiplantae > Streptophyta > Polypodiopsida > Polypodiales > Pteridaceae > Ceratopteris > Ceratopteris richardii. The sequence goes on along the minus strand of CM035425.1, from coordinate 143,060,712 downwards.
TGGGGAGCACATGGATTCTTTTTGTCATTGGGGCTTCCTCTTCCACTTGCTTGACTTCTCGGAGTCTTTTTGTGCCTCTCATTTTGGGTTGAGAGCTGGTTTCTGCCACTTCCACAATCTTACTTCCTTTTTTCTTTTTAGGGACGGTGGCGACTTTGACGTACTGCGCAAGAGCAGTTGAAGATGGCATTTCCTATAAATGTTCTCTCATGCCCAAAGCATGGTAGATCAAGATGGTCAAGGCCACACTGCCATTGAGAAACTTTTTATTCTTCCATTGTTTCTTTGCTTCGAACAATCTTTCTTGAATGTATGGAGTCAAATTAATTTGGTTTCCAATCTGCTTGATGGCATGGGAGAGTAATTGTACAATAATCTTTTGTGGTGCCGTGTATCGGTGCATGTTTGGAAAGCAGAAATGCTGGTGGATTAGTCTGACCCCCTCTTCTATGTCGACTCGATTAATATCTGTAAATGTTCTGGTCTTTGCACCTCGGCTTTCTTCTTTTACCACTGTAGTCCCATCCTTTTCCCAATCAAAGGCTTCCTTAATCAAGTCATGTGTGAAGTGAAATGACCACCCATTCGCCTCCTTTATCCATCACTCGAGCCTCTGGCACCAAGGGATCATGCAGCGCTGGCTGTAAAGTATTCATGACTTGTGTGCATCTTTGGAAGTCGGGCTTATATATGGGCAATTCAAAATACTTATAAATGCCCGCTTTCTTCATAATGTCTTCGATGGAAGGGAGTGTATGTAGTACTCGGAAATCCTGGGACATGATTGGAAATTTATGGTCAGTATCCATAATTTTAACCGTTGCGAGGAAGAGGTACTCCCCAGTTGGTTGATCTTCACGGAACCAGTGTCCTTTTGCCTTTGTGATACTTTGGGGTGGAAACTCCATCACTTCCTCTTGTACGGTAGCTTCAGAATCTTCAAAAGCCATCTGCACTTGTAAGGAAAAGTGCGTTAGCTTCAAAGGAAGGTATGCAACCGTGGAGTGCATTGTAGTGATTATTGTCGTCCATCACTCCGTCTCCCCATCATTCCATAAGTGAGATTTCTTACCGCATGTTTTTATAACTTATCCTGAAAGAAGACAAGCGTTAGTGTAGCCAAAGCATTTATTTATGTTCGTGGTATGTTCATTCCTAAGAGAGTTGAAGCTAAGAGTTAATCTCTCGTGGAGAATGTGCATCACTAATTTTATCAGGTGCATAATGTGCCGAATGCGTGGCCTTGTAATGTGGCCCTATTATGCATACTTTAGGTGCATTGGATACTTCATGAGTGCAATTGAGATCTTTGTCATCTCGCTGGTTAGCTCCTCGCAGCCCCTTTGGTTTCCAAATCCATTTCGTGGGCGCTTGAATAGTACGTTTTGTTCCGTTGATTTCTCCGTCTATTGGTGTTGTCTTTGTTTCCTCTTGCGTTCTAATTGTATATACTTTTGCTTCTTTGCTTCGAGGATGAGTCTGTTTTGGCTTCATTATTCATCTTTTTTGATGTATTACATCCTCTGAGTTTTTCTCGCTTGCTTGGCTGCCTGTGTGACTCTTTTGGGTTGTGTTGTCCTTGATATGAGTATCTGCTTGTTGTTTTCCAATATGGCGATCTTTTGGCTCGTTGAGGAGGTCCACGAGAGTAAGTTTCTTTAGTGGCTGGCTTTTCCTCGATTGAATGTGATGATTTCGGCTCTACTGCGGGCATCGTTGGACTTGAAGTTTCTGCTACTTCTAGATTGGTTTCTGATATGTGAGTGTTCGGATCACTAATGTCGTTTCCTGACAGCTCTCAGAACTTGCGACTATTTTTGGTTGGATTAAAGACTTCACTTCTAATAAATTGAAAATCTCCTTATGCCCTATGTTTGCCGAAATATAGCCTTGAGCTAGATGGATGCACACCTCATTCTCAATGATCCATTCTTGTCCTAGAATTAAGTCTTCTATTAAATCCTCATCTTTGCACACTAAGATTCTCTGGTCCATGGTTGAATTGCCTAGGTGGAGTGTAGAGGAGGTACTGGGGTATCCGCTTTTCCCTAAAGTAGAGAATGAAGATTCGACTCGTCCAGTACGTCACCTACTCAAGGGGGGTTCTCTTTCAGGGAAATGTACCCTTTAACATTCTGTGAGCAGGTATATGACAAGATTACACTGAGTGGAAAGACTCCAAAAAATATAGATGATCAATGACTAAAAGACCAGACACTCCTTGATTCAAAACAGAGGATTACAAGAGTGGGCAGAGCGATGCTCCAAATAATGAGCCACCCTAAAAGCAAATAGCTTTAATACAACAGATCCTTATCATCCGCACAAAGGCAATGTGATGCAATCTAACTCTGAGCAATACAACTGATATGATGGATTTCACAAGAAAATAGAACCCAATCAACACACTGATTTACAGATAAGGAGAAAAATCCAAGCTACTCTCCTACACAATGGTGCTCATAGTCCTCCCTGGGAAGCCCATGCTCTGTATCCACTCACAGAGTGACTCCCACAGTGACTTGAAACCACCAAATGCAAGAGAGGTCTTCTGCACGCGTCAATTAAACTAAAAAAATGTACCCCAAAAGAGTGTGCACAGTGTACTCCCAGTGTACGTACCAAAAGTATATCCAAATGAGCATAAATCCCTTGATTTTATAGGCCCCAATAGGCCAAGAAGGCTTTGCCGAATCTTTACGTCCATTGATCACGCGCCGGTTAACCATCCAAAATTGGAGGGGTAGGTCAATTATTCCCTTGATTTGAATTGGATCCCCAAAGATAGGTAGTCGCCGTGAATGGTTGGTGGTCACTTTTACTCTCTACAATACACTTTTACCTTTACCAACTTACTTTTACCTCTTCATCCAATTCTGGTAATTCAATGAAGCCGATTGGTCCAACTGCTTATCCAATCATGGTGTTCCTCCACTGCCCCACCTTTCAGCGATCATCACTGGCTCCAATTTCCGGAGTCCTCTGCATGTTCTTCAACAATTACTAGGAATTTAAATGACTTAGATTCAGCTTCTTTCTCTTCTTCGGCGAGATCTCTGTGGTTCGGTCTTCTTAGAAATCTGTTGAGCTTCCTCGGCATATGTGTGGGTGTATGTGTGTGTCGCTGTGTGAGGGTGTGTGTGATGGTGAAAGTGAGGGGGAGTGCGAGGGGAAGTGTTGAGTGGAGGGAGATAGTGGTAAGGGAAGGGAGGGGGTTAGTGGTGAGGTGAGGGGAGGGGGTCATGGGGCTTGGAGGTGAGGGGAGGGGAGGCCTTGCGGTGAGGTGAGGGGAGGGGAGGGGGGTCGTGGGGTTTGGAGGTGAGGGGAGGGGAGTCGCGTTGCGGTGAGGTTAGGGGAGGGGAGGGGGGTCGTGGGGCTTGGAGGTGAGGGGAGGGGAGGCCTTGCGGTGAGGTGAGGGGAGGGGAGGGGGGTCGTGGGGTTTGGAGGTGAGGGGAGGGGAGTCGCGTTGCGGTGAGGTGAGGGGAGGGGAGGGGGGTCGTGGGGCTTGGAGATGAGGGGAGGGGAGGCCTTGCGGTGAGGTGAGGGGAGGGAAGGCCTTGCGGTGAGGTGAGGGGAGGGGAGGGGGGTCGTGGGGTTTGGAGGTGAGGGGAGGGGAGTCGCGTTGCGGTGAGGTGAGGGGAGGGGAGGGGGGTCGTGGGGTTTGGAGGTGAGGGGAGGGGAGTCGCGTTGCGGTGAGGTGAGGGGAGGGGAGGGGGGTCGTGGGGTTTGGAGGTGAGGGGAGGGGAGTCGCGTTGCGGTGAGGTGAGGGGAGGGGAGGGGGGTCGTGGGGCTTGGAGATGAGGGGAGGGGAGGCCTTGCGGTGAGGTGAGGGGAGGGAAGGCCTTGCGGTGAGGTGAGGGGAGGGGAGGGGGGTCGTGGGGTTTAGAGGTGAGGGGAGGGGAGTCGCGTTGCGGTGAGGTGAGGGGAGGGGAGGGGGGTCGTGGGGCTTGGAGATGAGGGGAGGGGAGGCCTTGCGGTGAGGTGAGGGGAGGGAAGGCCTTGCGGTGAGGTGAGGGGAGGGGAGGGGGGTCGTGGGGTTTGGAGGTGAGGGGAGGGGAGTCGCGTTGCGGTGAGGTGAGGGGAGGGGAGGCCTTGCGGTGAGGTGAGGGGAGGGGAGGGGGGTCGTGGGGTTTGGAGGTGAGGGGAGGGGAGTCACGTTGCGGTGAGGTGAGGGGAGGGGAGGGGGGTCGTGGGGTTTGGAGGTGAGGGGAGGGGAGTCGCGTTGCGGTGAGGTGAGGGGAGGGGAGGGGGGTCGTGGGGCTTGGAGATGAGGGGAGGGGAGGCCTTGCGGTGAGGTGAGGGGAGGGAAGGCCTTGCGGTGAGGTGAGGGGAGGGGAGGGGGGTCGTGGGGTTTGGAGGTGAGGGGAGGGGAGTCGCGTTGCGGTGAGGTGAGGGGAGGGGAGGGGGGTCGTGGGGCTTGGAGATGAGGGGGGGGGAGGCCTTGCGGTGAGGTGAGGGGAGGGAAGGGGGGTTGTGGGGCTTGGAGGTGAGGGGAGGGGGGGAAAGAGAGAGAATAAGAGAGAGAGAGGGAGAGAGAAATAGAGGGAAAAAGACCGAGAAGGGAAAAGAGAGAAAGAGAGGGAGAAAAGAGGTGAATAGAGAGAGGAGAAAGAGAGGTACAACGAATCAACTGAGGACATAGTGGAAATGGAAGCGACATCTGCCCGAACCAAAACCATGTCCAAGAAATGGAACGGTCATTCCTCGAAGCTACATCACAATCGCCTGACACCCAAGGCATCTACTACAGACCCCCACATCAAGCTTTTGCACCGTCCCCGGTGCAATTTCCCCCGTATTGCTGAGATCCAGTCATTCTGTAATTACTGAAAACAAGATATGTACAAGGGATAGAATGCTTCTTTTTTTTAATTTAGGTCAGATACTTCTTCACCCTGGAGATGTTAACCAGGGGAATCCTTTTACCCTGCAGATCTTCCAGATGCACAGCGCCATGTGGCAATGCTTTGATTACCTTATAAGGTCCTGCCCATTTGGGTGCCAATTTAGTTGAAATTGCTGGGACCTGATGTACTAAAACCATGGACCCTTCTTGAACTTCATTCGATCTCAGATACCTGTCATGCAGTCTTTTGCGCTCTTCTTGTGTTACCTGAAGTTTTTGCATTGCTCCTTCTCTGTATTCTTCTAATGCCACCAATCTCTGAATGGGGGGTTCAATTCCAACGGTTTTGATCCCGATTTCCTTTCTGATGATGAACTCGAAGGGTGCCAATGCTTCCTTTCCATAAACCAACCGAAATGGGGTCTCGCCAGTGGTCCCTCTCCTTGTGGTTCTGAAAGCCCAAATGGCTCCAATCAGTGCTTGCGGCCACGAGCTCTGATGATCGAAAGATAGTTTGCGAAGTAGCCCAATCAAAATCTTGTTGGAGCTCTCGGCTTGACCATTTGCCCTCGGGTAGTAGGCACAAGATTTTTTATGAAAAATTTTATACCTGTCAAATACAAACTGGAGCAATTGGTTTACAAAGTGTGTGCCCCTGTCACTGGTGATTTCCAGTGGGCACCCAAACCTTGAAAAAATTTGTTTATACATGAATTTAGCTACTGTCAGAGCCGTACAGTCCGTAGTGGCTTTGGCCTCTATCCATTTGGTGGCATAACACGTGGCCATCAAGATATACCTTTTACCTCCAGGTTGACCAGTCGGGCTAATTGGTCCTATGAAGTCCAAACCCCATCGCTCAAATGGAAGCCATCCCGTAGATATGACCAACGGTTGGAAATTCAACCTGGTCGGCGTAGGAGCGCACCTCTGGCATATGTGACATTCCTTAGCAAACCTGATCGCGTCCTTGAAGAGGTGAGGCCACCATAAACCTTTGTGGATGAGTTTATGAGCCAATTCTTCCCCCCTTAGGTGCCCTTCACTGTGTGCAGCCTCTAGCAGAAAGTTTACATCTTCTGGATAGACACATCTTCTCAATATGCCATCCTGACCATATCTATACAGACTTCCATTAATAAGAGAATATGCCTTAGTTTTTAGTAGCAATCTTCTTTTTTCCAGAGGTGTCAAATGTTCTGGGACCTTACCAGAAGCAAGAACATTAAGAATTTCGTCATACCACCCTGTTCGAACTGCCACTAGAAAGAGATGGCTATCCACCAGTTCGTCCTTGATACCCGTCGCTTCTTCACCCCTTGCCGTCCTGGACATTTGATCTGCCATGTGATGCTCTTTACCTGGCTTAATGTGAATGTCAAAATTGAATTCTTGAAATAAAAGCAACCACCTCCAGATTCTTCCGGCTACTCTCGGTTTGTTGATCAAATATCTCAATGGTTGATGATCAGAAATTATAATGAAATGCACACCTAGCAGATAATGTTCGAACTTTTGGAGAGCAAACACAATGGCCAAACCTTCTCTTTCCGTCGTGTTGTAGTTCCTCTCCGCTTGATTGAGTAATCTGCTGGCATATGAAATTGGTCTATCGATCTTGTGTGCTGACGGTTGAGCTAGGACTGCACCAACCGCATGGAGACTTGCATCTGTGTGCACGTGAAATTCCAACGACCAATTAGGAACACATAAAAGAGGAGCAGTACACAACCTCATCTTTAGTTCACAGAATGCCTTGTCAGCTTCTGCATCCCATGTGAAAGGGACCTTTTTGCTGGTGAGCCTTGACAAGGGCTTAGCAATCTCTGAATACATTCGAATGAACCTTCTGTGATACCCTGCATGGCCCAAGAAACTCTGCACTTCTTTTGGACTTTGTGGAATGGGCATTGATAGAATAGCTGTCACCTTTGCAGGGTCCACAGTTATACCTTCTGCAGATACTATATGGCCCAAAAGAGTGCCCTTAGTAACCAAAAAGTGGCACTTTTCAGGGTTCAGCTTCAGACCTGTTTTCAAACATTGCTCAAAGATTTCCTTTAGATTTTCCAAATGGTTATGGAAATCTTGGACTATTTCTTTCCCATCTGTCCCTGAGAATACTGAAAAATCATCCATAAAAATTCTTAGGAATGCAGTTAACCATTTCCCCAATATCATGTACATAGTTCTATTAAAGGAAGCAGGAGCATTTTTCAAGCCAAAAGCCATTCGTGTGTACACATATGTGCCCCATGGAGTAACAAAAGCCGTCTTATCTCTATCTTCAGGATGGATGGCTATTTGATTGTAGCCACTGAACCCATCAAGAAAGCTATACAGGGTGTGTCCAGCCACTTCTTCAAGCACCTGTTCTGTGAATGGTTGAGGAAAACCATCTTGAATAGTTACCTTGTTCAAAGCCCGGAAATCGACACATACTCTTATTTTGCCATTTTTCTTAGGTACGATGACCATGGAGGAGAGCCACCGAGAGTGTTCCACTGGTACAATAATGTTTGCCTCTTCTAATTTATCTATTTCTAGCTTCACTGCCTCTGCATACTTCGGATTAAGCCTATAAGGCCTACTTCTGGCAGGTGAAGCTCCTTCCATTAAAGGTATACGATGTAACCCTAACTCCTCAGGTATCCCTGTTAGGTCCTTGTAGGACCAAACAAAAACATTTTTATTGGTATACAGTAAGGAGGTTACCTTCTGCAGCAGAGAGGGATAATTCCATAGCCAAGCAGCCAAGTGAACTACTTGGGGATTTTCTTCATTTCCCAAATTAACTTCCTGAACTGACTGTTCAGAGTTGGACCCATTTGACAATTCCTCCCCACTATAGGCAGGAGCCGAACTCAATTGATGATCCACTATCTCTTCTTTGATCCATCCTGCTGGTATATTTGTGAATGGAAGTTCTTGTAGGTCACCCTTAGCTTCCTCAGATGCAGACACAACTTTTCCACCTTCTGGACCTGCAAGCATAAAATCATCCGATTCCTCGTTTTTTCCTGCCTTCTCCTTACATACCATCGTAGTGGCGCCATGTGTCAAACTTTCCTCTTCCTGGCCTCCTTGTGCTGTTTCTATCAAACCCTCATCCACTTCACATATCTCTACTGTGCAGCATTCTACACTTCCCATCATCCATTTAAATAAGGTATCATCTTCTGGAGGTAGAGAAGGCATTACCTCAGTATCCATTGTGTATCCAGTAGCCTTGTTGATGTCTGCTCCTTCTTCCATATGTATCTGCAATTGATTATTGGTACCTGTGGAAATCCACAACTTGTTCTTTCCCCAATCCTGCAACGCCTTTGCTTGCCTTAACCAAGGCCTTCCCAAGAGCAAAGGATATGAGGTTTCCTGTGGCAAGGCAATGACAACAAAGTCCAGAACAAAATGACAGCCCTGCACTATCATGAGTACCTTTTCTACAATGCCGAGCGGCGCAACCCGTCTTTGATCTGCTAATGTGACCGTAAAGGGTGCCGCCTTTGTGGGATTCAGTTTCAGCTTTCTCATTGTGAAATCAGGCATCAAGTTGATGCCAGAACCTCCATCAATAATGACACCTGAGAGGGCTTCATCTTTGATTAAGACTAATAACCTTGAACTCTGATAATCAGCCAATGGTGCAGGAGGGAAGTCCACCATAAAACCATCTATGCTAGGAGGTGGACACAAACATGCAGAATGTATGATCTTCAACAGATCACTTCTTACTTTAGAGTCCATCTTTATGAGTTGATACAAGCTAATTTTATGGTGAATACCTTTCAGAATTTCTTCAATATCTACTTCTTGCGTACCTCTAGGAGTAGCTATTGGTTGTTCTTTGAGCAAAGTAGTTACCCTCTCATAAGCTTCTTCCATATCTTCCTGGTCCTTCCATCCCACCCTCTTCTCTGCATCTCTTTCTTTGAGCCCTGTTTGTTTGTCCTTCCTTCTGTGCTAACGCCGCTTGCCTGGCTCTAGTCATCATTGGTATGGATGAAGATGAAACAGCGTAAGTTTGAGCAGTTGTACCTTCTACTGGTGGGGAGACCGCAATCATGTGAATTGGAGGAGGGCGGCTCCTTGGACAATCTCTGGTGTAGTGATCTTTAGCATCTGGACAGTGCTGACAAGGGGGTGCATCCTCTGGAAGAGAGCACCTATTCTGCATATGGCCATACTCCCCACAGCGGTAACACATTAGGGGCCTATTGAATCTAGGCCGAGTTGGGCGGGTCTCTTCTCTATTAGGTGCATTAGACGTGCTAGCATAATATGAATCTACACCTTGATGGTTACCTCGTTGTTGTGTCCCCTTCAGGTAGTAGCAATCCCTTGCTTCATGACCCTCTTTGCCACAGAATTGGCAACTGACTCTGTTAGGACAATTTATATTAGAGTGTCCATTATTGCTACATATTGTACACCAAACCTGTCTTCGTATGTCCTGTGTAGTCCGCAAGTCTTCAAGCTCGCGCCGAAGTTGAGCTACTTCATCCATATTGTGGGTTGAGGATGGCGGTATGACCTTCTCTTCTTGGCGACTTTGCTGCATCCTTAAGGCTTCCAATTCCTTCCTGAGTTGCCCGATCGGATCCAAATCAGATGCATAATTTGGTTGAGACTCCACTTCAAAATGTAGTCTAGCCTCCTCAATGCGTGATGCAGTGGCAACAAAGTCTTCAAGTGTTGCATCCAGTCTGAGAGATTCTCTAAGCTTTTGTTGTGATGACTTAGGCAGAGCCTTCTCAATCCATTTTTTGACTAGAAAATCACCTGGAGCATGAGGCAAACGAGAAACAAGAGCCTTTGTTCTAGTGTGCAATTCATGAAAAGATTCACCTGCTCGTAATTTTAGGTTCTCTAGCTGATCTAGAGCTCGTTCTGAGGAGTTGCTGGGTCGAAATGTCTGCGAGAATGCCGTCTTTAGTGCCTCCCAGGTAGTGAAGTGCCCATCCGCATACTGGCTGTACCACTTGTCTGCAAGGCCTTCCAATGTAGATGGAAAAAGCGCCAACATTGCGTCCTCCCGGTTCTGCAATCCTCTTCCTCGGCATAGCGAGACGAATCTTCTAACGTGGTCATCTGCATCTTCATAAGCCAATCCTTTAAATGTAGGAAACTTGATGTTCAACCTAGAGAGTAAATGGGAAAGATCCTCCATTGGTGCCGGTGCCTCTTCTGAAGTGTCAGAGGAAAAATCTAAGGTTCTCCTATGCTTCTCTTTTGACAATGGTGTCACCCCCAAATCAATGGATAGATTCAAGGCAGGTGGAGGAGAGGTAGGCTCACTGGTCGTGGGTATTTCTAACTTGTTAAAACGCTTTCGTTCACGATGTGACTCCTTGTCCGCCCGCGTATGGGTCATGTACCTATTCGCAAATAGGGCGAAATACCTCTCACAGAATGCAAAGGTCCCTACCTGGCGCGCCAAACTGTAGAGGAGGTACTGGGGTATCTGCTTTTCCCTAAAGTAGAGAATGAAGATTCGACTCGTCCAGTACGTCACCTACTCAAGGGGGGTTCTCTTTCAGGGAAATGTACCCTTTAACATTCTGTGAGCAGGTATATGACAAGATTACACTGAGTGGAAAGACTCCAGAAAATATAGATGATCAATGACTAAAAGACCAGACACTCCTTGATTCAAAACAGAGGATTACAAGAGTGGGCAGAGCGATGCTCCAAATAATGAGCCACCCTAAAAGCAAATAGCTTTAATACAACAGATCCTTATCATCCGCACAAAGGCAATGTGATGCAATCTAACTCTGAGCAATACAACTGATATGATGGATTTCACAAGAAAATAGAACCCAATCAACACACTGATTTACAGATAAGGAGAAAAATCCAAGCTACTCTCCTACACAATGGTGCTCATAGTCCTCCCTGGGAAGCCCATGCTCTGTATCCACTCACAGAGTGACTCCCACAGTGACTTGAAACCACCAAATGCAAGAGAGGTCTTCTGCACGCGTCAATTAAACTAAAAAAATGTACCCCAAAAGAGTGTGCACAGTGTACTCCCAGTGTACGTACCAAAAGTATATCCAAATGAGCATAAATCCCTTGATTTTATAGGCCCCAATAGGCCAAGAAGGCTTTGTCGAATCTTTACGTCCATTGATCACGCGCCGGTTAACCATCCAAAATTGGAGGGGTAGGTCAATTATTCCCTTGATTTGAATTGGATCCCCAAAGATAGGTAGTCGCCGTGAATGGTTGGTGGTCACTTTTACTCTCTACAATACACTTTTACCTTTACCAACTTACTTTTACCTCTTCATCCAATTCTGGTAATTCAATGAAGCCGATTGGTCCAACTGCTTATCCAATCATGGTGTTCCTCCACTGCCCCACCTTTCAGCGATCATCACTGGCTCCAATTTCCGGAGTCCTCTGCATGTTCTTCAACAATTACTAGGAATTTAAATGACTTAGATTCAGCTTCTTTCTCTTCTTCGGCGAGATCTCTGTGGTTTGGTCTTCTTAGAAATCTGTTGAGCTTCCTCGGCATATGTGTGGGTGTATGTGTGTGTCGCTGTGTGAGGGTGTGTGTGATGGTGAAAGTGAGGGGGAGTGCGAGGGGAAGTGTTGAGTGGAGGGAGATAGTGGTAAGGGAAGGGAGGGGGTTAGTGGTGAGGTGAGGGGAGGGGAGGGGGTCGTGGGGCTTGGAGGTGAGGGGAGGGGAGGCCTTGCGGTGAGGTGAGGGGAGGGGAGGGGGGTCGTGGGGTTTGGAGGTGAGGGGAGGGGAGTCGCGTTGCGGTGAGGTGAGGGGAGGGGAGGGGGGTCGTGGGGCTTGGAGGTGAGGGGAGGGGAGGCCTTGCGGTGAGGTGAGGGGAGGGGAGGGGGGTCGTGGGGTTTGGAGGTGAGGTGTAATAAAGTAAGTCTATGATCCAAGGGTCTGGCCGGTTCAGACAGATTTGAAATCGGACACCGTTTGGTCATCCGTGTGTATGACCAAAGATCTCGAGTTTTAGACTTACTAGGAGGTCTTGTGCTCTTGTGAACAAGTGAACCACTTAGCTTAGTGGTTAAGTCTCAAGGATGTGAAGGACGAGGTCTTGGGTTCAATCCCCATGGGATACATGGGAAGAGTATTTTGCCCAAAGAGCTCTAGAACCTTCTAGAAGCATCCATTGGACACTTGGCGCACATGCAATTACATGGCTGACACTTGGTTGGTTAGTATCCACCTGCCCAAGAAGGCAGTCCCCTGGAGAGAGCTATATATAGAGGCATTTGGTTGGGAGGAGAGTCATCTCTCAAGCATGTGGTGGTCGTAATCTTTGTTCTGTTGCATTGGTATCAGAGCCATCTCCATAGCTTTTCTCTTCTTGCTCGAATTTTGGCGTGCGAATTCTCTCCTTCCCGCATCAATATGCGTGTCGCAATAGTTCCCATGCTTTAGCTTAGAGCAAGAGAGTATTAAAAAGTAAATCATCTTTGTGTGCTAAGTGGGAATCGAACTCGCGCCCCTCTGTTGAGAGGGCGCTGCCTTAACCACAAGACAGAAGCGCCGTTCGTGGTATTGATTAACGAGGAGAACTATTTAGATCGACTGTTCGCTGAAGGAGACTCCATCGAAGAAGATTCAAAAAGGGTATTCTCTGTGTGCGCTCGACGGATTTGAACCCTGGACGTCCCCGACGAGAGGAGGCTCTCCTAACCACATCTCCAAACTCCGTCCGCGTCGAAGATTCTTCAGCAGAACTTAATGGTCAGTTGCGGCGCTGAATAAGACCCGAACTGGAAGTTTTAAAAGGTGTGTTCCCTGGTGCAGGGATCGGGTTTCGAACCCCTGCCCCCCCAACTGAAGGACGCCCGCCTATCCATACTGCCGACGGCGGTTCACGCTCCATATGCCTGCAGAGAATCGTTTTCTCTTGTAATCGAGCGCTGCAGCAGATCGTAAGAAAGAACAAATAAAAAGCCACTCTTCTCTGCTTCCGCCCGCGAGATTCGAACCCAGGCGGCCAGATTGAGAGGAAGTCGACGTGACCAAGGCGCCAAGGAGTTTTCCTTGTCATCTATTGGGAAGACAATATTCTAATGCAGTAATCTGCTCAGAAGTAGTAGCCAAGTTTTTTTCTTTATCCAAAGAGCCAAGTCCTCTCATCCATCCAAGAAGAATCAAAGATTGAGCAAAGCATTTGAAGCTGTGGAGTGAAGATCCGGAGGCCCAAGTTAGTCGACCACGACGGACCAAGTCATCCAAGATTATTTCTTGATGAGGAAGCTTCAAGAATGGTGAATAGCTCCTCGCAAGGATCAAGAGGATGAATCACTCTTCCAAAGGATCAAGGGAAGGACGTAGCTTTATGTGAAGCTAAGTATTTTCCAGTTTTTGCTTGGCCTTAATGCTTGATTTATCTTGTTTTCATTATTCTACACTTAATCCTAGATGCACATTGAAATAGCCAAGATTTCAATTGATTAAGTCTAGATTAGAATAATGAATTAATCCATTTCTCATTCCAAGCATTAGTTTGCATTAAGGAAAGACTTGATTTCAAAAGATCCTTGTGCATCAAAGAATGTATTTTGGTAGTTTAAATACATATTTCCTTTCCATTGAGTAAGTTTTCTATTGCACTTCAAGGGTATGTTTTTATATCATAGTGCATTAGACAAAGGAAAGGATATACATGCATCAGGATTGCATGATATACATTCTTAGTACAAGAAAAAATCGTGCATCAAGTTCATGCATGATTGTTGTATTATTTTTTGGGCATGCAAAGAACATGCATGCATACGCATGTGAGCATATGCTTTTGCATGTAGATACATGCATTTGCATGGAAGAATGGAATGCTGTTTGCAAGTAGATATAAAAATGTAGTCTCTTAGTATTTAGCTTACTTTGTAAAGCTCGCAGTTTGACATTAGGGAAGACCAAGGACTAGTTAGTTGCAAAGACATACTAGTTCTAGTTTGCAACTCAAGTAATTAGTCAATTTCTTCCCAAGTCGATACTCTACTATCAAACATAAATACTTAATGAGAATTAAGTATGTTAGATGTCTTGCTAGGTATGAGTAAGCACTAAGAGAAGGTTAAGTAATAAATTTCCTTGATGACCAAGAAAATTTAATTACTTGCAAACTCTTTTATGATGTATGATGACTCTAAGTCCTGGATGTACTTAGAAAGTCATGCGGATAAAGCTTTAGTTGATTAGTTATATATTTTATGTAACTTCTCAAGCATCCCAAGGTTGGATGAGAACATCAACTATATTTCCAAAGTTCCATGAGCACTCTTCTATTTAGAAGATTTCGAAAGTTTTAAAGAAGTTTCTTGTGGTTTCAAGATTTATATCTCATGATGAAACCTCGATAAGTGACTTTTTGCAATAGAGATATGAAATAGTCAAGCCTTCTATTTCATGTGAGATCATTCTCCTACTATGTTCAAGATGAATTTAGTTTTGGGAAGGAAGATGTTCCAAGTAGAGGATCTTAATTGATTCATGAACTCCTCCCAAAATATATATAAATTCATATTATATGATAGGTCCAAGGAATGATGAAGGCAAAATCTCTTTAGGATATAAATATTTTGCCAAGATATAAAGGTACCAAGCTTTTATAAATTTTTATTTGATTTCATCTCAAGGAGTGATGAAAATCAAAGGTTAAACCTCAACATCAATTGATCCTTGATATCAATAAAAGGATGTTAGGTTCTATAATTGCATCTCTAGTAAATGATGCAACTAGCTAAGCAATCTTTAGGAAATAATATAAGTTCCTAAAGACTTGAAGCAAGTATGAACTTTTTATTTAGGAGTAGAAACTTCCAAGAAATAGATCTTGAATCCATGAACTTCTCCTAAACAAGTTATAAAGTTCAAAGTTGTGTTCACAGTAACATTACTATTGGATCAATCATCAATAGATGCTTGGACTTTAAACATAATTTTGATTGGTGAAATATGTTTAAAGGACTCTAGTAACATCTGAAGATTGACCAATAATAATGAGTTTTGTATCAAACTCGAGAATAGAAGTCGATATCACATAAATGGAAGTTTAACTTAAACTTTCATACTGGCAAATGTGATATTTCGTCTCTAGTTTGATACTCAAGAAATGAATACAATTGAATCAGTAAATTTTTTGGATATTATTTGAAAGAAGTTCTTTCAAATATTCTTTTTACAAACGATTCCAAGATGAATCATTAGACTGGAAAGCAAAACATTCCAAGATGAATCATTTTGCTTCAAATTATAGCCTAGTATTACTTGATAGGAATCAAAAAGTTCTTGAAAGCAAAATCTCCCCAGATGTGAGACTAGCATCTTTCAAGAGAAGTTTTATAGCAAGTTGTTCCCAGCAAATCCCTAACCACTAGTTTTGGTATTTAAGTCCAAATAAGTGATATAACCTTAAGGTATATCAAAGATTCTTAGCTTTGGAATCTGAAAAGCATTAGAAAATGCTTGGACTTGTGTAAAGGGAAAGATCTCTAAAATCCTGCAGGTAAGCAAAGAAGCTTAAAGATAGTTAAAGAGATCTTAAAGATAAAGACTAAGTCTTTTTATCGCAAGATCAACCAGACTTGATCAATCTTGGCCATGATTGTCCAAGTAATGTGCGATTAGAACTACTTTGTAGATTGCCCAAGTATTGGCAATAAAATTCCTTTTGGGAATTATTCACTCAAGTTCCATTTATTCGATGGAAAACTGTGAAAAAAAAAAAAGGTTGTTCCAAGTCTGAACAGAGTAAAGAAATTCCAAGAATGTAGTCTGCAACCATGAAAATGGTAATTAAGTCTATGGAAGGTAAAACATAAGTGTTTACCTATCCTTAAAGGGATTTTGGTACAAATCTAGAAAGCATGAGCGGATGCTTAAGACTTAAGCAGTAAAGAGATTCTAAATAAAGTCCCCGGGGTAGGTACCTAAAGCAACAGTAAAGAAAGGAATCTAAAAGACAAGAAGTCAAAAGCTCTTGTCGCTACAAAATTGGTCAAGGGTAAACCAATTGAACTTGAATTCAAGAAAATTCAAGTACTTGGAATTTTGATTGGTTTTCATTTGAAAACCCTAGCAAAAAGGATTGGAGATATTCTATTAAAGGTTTTCAAGTCCCCAAGGTAAAGCACATGATTGTGAGACGATCATGTGAAGGAATCAAAACCTAGAAAATCTAATTAGAGGTAATGCCTGAAACTTCCAATTCTTGTAAAAGAATTGAAGAAATAAGGTACTCTATCAAGAGATGTTTAGACTTTAGGATAAGAATCACCCACACATTAATGTGAATATAAAATAGGGTGATATGGGACACCAGATTTTATACTCAGATTGATGTAGGAAAGATGGTATGGGACATCGGACCGTGGGATGATGATTATCTTTTTGTCCTAGTTTGGATTTTGAAGTTAGGTTTCATCCTCAAGGGAATTAAGACTTCAAGGAAAGTTTAATTTGTAAAGGATGAAAGTAGTATCTTACGATACTTCAAGGTAACTTCAAGATTAAGGAAACTGAAGATATGAAGTAAGTAACTTCCAAGATCTTCATAGAACACTTCAAGTTTAAGTGTTATTGATCAGAAATAGTTGATAAATTTCTGAAAGAAGTTGGACTTTGATTTTGAGTTGATCTTCTCAACTAAAGATTTAATTGACTAAGTCAAGCATCAAGTTCCTAGTGTAACTTGATAAATTCACTCTTTCGACTCAAAGAAATGCACAAGAATTGCATTCACGATTAGGAGTCAAAAAGACTGAATGTGACCTGAACTTAGTCTCAAGTGAAGCATTATTTGAATACGAAACTCATCGACAGAACCTCAGTGGGTCGACACACTGATGTTGGTTACCACACTAGTATCTTGTGGTTGGATGATGTTTTTGATTTTCTTTGTATCTTTTTGAGAAACTAGCTTATTTCTCTTAAAGATAAAAACAATGCTTCAATATCTTGTTGAAATAGATCTTTGAAAAGTTGAAGTCCTGAGTCATCTAGTCTTTGACTCATAGCAAGTTTATATATGTGCGAAGTTTGAATTGGTTGTACAAAGTCTTAGTTATCTCTTTCCGCTTTCCAAATCTTTTGGAATTGACTCAGATATGGTATCTGATTCCTTTTGCAAAAGACCAGGGATAGCCGGTTAGAATTAGATAACTAA
This sequence comes from Ceratopteris richardii, assembly GCA_020310875.1. NCBI lineage: Eukaryota > Viridiplantae > Streptophyta > Polypodiopsida > Polypodiales > Pteridaceae > Ceratopteris > Ceratopteris richardii. The sequence continues at coordinate 143,043,708 of CM035425.1, read as the reverse complement.
CTTGAACATCCTAGATAGATGTTATGTACAAGAACCTTTTCAATCTTCAAAAGATGATAAGTCTAAGTAGACTTATTCATTTGAGTTTGCTTCAAGTTATAGCATAAATGATTTCCTGGAGTCCAGTATACTCTAGAATAGGGAAGTTAGGAATTGCTCATCAGATTGACAATTCCCAAGAACTTTCAGTTAAAAGTCTTTGAGAAAAGTGTCCTAAGTTGGACAATTTTCATTTTGAATTTGAATTGGTAAAGTTAGTATGGTTGATTCCACCGGAATGGTAAACTTTCTCCTACAGTTTACATAGGATTTTTTAAACTCATAAGGACAAAGTAGTCCTCTAGTCGAGTGAAAAAATCAAGTAACTGTTAAGATAAAAGTAAACCATTGTACAGACATCTAAAGTTAGATGTATGGGACAACCAAACTTCAAGTTCTCCAAAACAAATTCAAGTGAATCAAGAATTCTCAAAGTCTTGCGAGGGATAAAGAATCCCACCTTCATTACTAAGCCCATGCACCAGTTATGCCTAGAAATGGACTAGTAATTTGAATCCACCTAATTCACATGTTTGTGCCTAGATCGCACATCCAGAAACTGTGAATTAGCCAGGGATGTCATTAGATCCACCCTTATTATTCTTCACTAGTTTGTACTTTGTCCCGTTTATCAAAGTGCAAACCTGGATAGTGTTTTGAATCATTTGGGCAGGGATGCCACCACAGAGATGAGACATGTTCTTCCAGTTCTAGAACATGACCATGTTCTTCCAGTTTTAGAACATGAGGCTCGGGGGTTGCCTACAGTATGTATATAGCTCTATTTTCGAGGACGAAAATATTTTCCAAGGGGGGAAGAATGTAATAAAGTAAGTCTATGATCCAAGGGTCTGGCCGGTTCAGACAGATCTGAAATCGGACACCGTTTGGTCATCCGTGTGTATGACCAAAGATCTCGAGTTTTAGACTTACTAGGAGGTCTTGTGCTCTTGTGAACAAGTGAACCACTTAGCTTAGTGGTTAAGTCTCAAGGATGTGAAGGACGAGGTCTTGGGTTCAATCCCCATGGGATACATGGGAAGAGTATTTTGCCCAAAGAGCTCTAGAACCTTCTAGAAGCATCCATTGGACACTTGGCGCACATGCAGTTACATGGCTGACACTTGGCTGGTTAGTATCCACCTGCCCAAGAAGGCAGTCCCGTGGAGAGAGCTATATATAGAGGCATTTGGTTGGGAGGAGAGTCATCTCTCAAGCATGTGGTGGTCGTAATCTTCGTTCTATTGCATTAAAGAATGTAATAAAGTAAGTCTATGATCCAAGGGTCTGGCCGGTTCAGACAGATCTGAAATCGGACACCGTTTGGTCATCCGTGTGTATGACCAAAGATCTCGAGTTTTAGACTTACTAGGAGGTCATTTACTCTTGTAACCAAGTAATCCACTTAGCCTAGTGGTTAAGACTCAAGGATGTGAAGGACGAGGTCTTGGGTTCAATCCCCATGGGATACATGGGAAGAGTATTTTGCCCAAAGAGCTCTAGAACCTTCTAGAAGCATCCACTGGACACTTGGCGCACATGCAGTTACATGGCTGACACTTGGCTGGTTAGTATCCACCTGCCCAAGAAGGTAGTCCCCTGGAGAGAGCTATATATAGAGGCATTTGGTTGGGAGGAGAGTCATCTCTCTAGTATGTGGTGGTCGTAATCTTCGTTCTGTTGCATGAGGGGAGGGGAGTCGCGTTGCGGTGAGGTGAGGGGAGGGGAGGGGGGTCGTGGGGCTTGGAGATGAGGGGAGGGGAGGCCTTGCGGTGAGGTGAGGGGAGGGAAGGCCTTGCGGTGAGGTGAGGGGAGGGGAGGGGGGTCGTGGGGTTTGGAGGTGAGGGGAGGGGAGTCGCGTTGCGGTGAGGTGAGGGGAGGGGAGGGGGGTCGTGGGGTTTGGAGGTGAGGGGAGGGGAGTCGCGTTGCGGTGAGGTGAGGGGAGGGGAGGGGGGTCGTGGGGTTTGGAGGTGAGGGGAGGGGAGTCGCGTTGCGGTGAGGTGAGGGGAGGGGAGGGGGGTCGTGGGGTTTGGAGGTGAGGGGAGGGGAGTCGCGTTGCGGTGAGGTGAGGGGAGGGGAGGGGGGTCGTGGGGCTTGGAGATGAGGGGAGGGGAGGCCTTGCGGTGAGGTGAGGGGAGGGAAGGCCTTGCGGTGAGGTGAGGGGAGGGGAGGGGGGTCGTGGGGTTTAGAGGTGAGGGGAGGGGAGTCGCGTTGCGGTGAGGTGAGGGGAGGGGAGGGGGGTCGTGGGGCTTGGAGATGAGGGGAGGGGAGGCCTTGCGGTGAGGTGAGGGGAGGGAAGGCCTTGCGGTGAGGTGAGGGGAGGGGAGGGGGGTCGTGGGGTTTGGAGGTGAGGGGAGGGGAGTCGCGTTGCGGTGAGGTGAGGGGAGGCCTTGCGGTGAGGTGAGGGGAGGGGAGGGGGGTCGTGGGGTTTGGAGGTGAGGGGAGGGGAGTCGCGTTGCGGTGAGGTGAGGGGAGGGGAGGGGGGTCGTGGGGTTTGGAGGTGAGGGGAGGGGAGTCGCGTTGCGGTGAGGTGAGGGGAGGGGAGGGGGGTCGTGGGGCTTGGAGATGAGGGGAGGGGAGGCCTTGCGGTGAGGTGAGGGGAGGGAAGGCCTTGCGGTGAGGTGAGGGGAGGGGAGGGGGGTCGTGGGGTTTGGAGGTGAGGGGAGGGGAGTCGCGTTGCGGTGAGGTGAGGGGAGGGGAGGGGGGTCGTGGGGCTTGGAGATGAGGGGGGGGGAGGCCTTGCGGTGAGGTGAGGGGAGGGAAGGGGGGTTGTGGGGCTTGGAGGTGAGGGGAGGGGGGGAAAGAGAGAGAATAAGAGAGAGAGAGGGAGAGAGAAATAGAGGGAAAAAGACCGAGAAGGGAAAAGAGAGAAAGAGAGGGAGAAAAGAGGTGAATAGAGAGAGGAGAAAGAGAGGTACAACGAATCAACTGAGGACATAGTGGAAATGGAAGCGACATCTGCCCGAACCACAACCATGTCCAAGAAATGGAACGGTCATTCCTCGAAGCTACATCACAATCGCCTGACACCCAAGGCATCTACTACATGGAGGGATACATTTGTTGTTCCAATACATTCTAGGGTTTGACCTCCAATTCTGATCAATCGGGCTTTTGTGGGATTCACATCCAATTGCAGATTTTTTACGACCCTATTTTGTATGCAACTAAGTCCTGCTCCTGAGTCTATCAAGGCGTCTATCAACTTGTACTCTGTCTTGCCAATCCCTAGGTTTAGGTAAGGTTGCGTCTTGCACACACCCGTTGTATCAGGATTATTGGCTTGGCAATTAGCCATAGGGATAGGCTCTTCTCCTTGGAGATATTGTTCATCTCGTTGCCTAATCCATTCTTTCCGTTTCCTAATGCGCTCCATTGCTTCTTGTCGAGCTTCCTCTCTAATTCGCTCCTCCTCCCTCTTCCTATTGTGGGCTCCTACTAGACGTGCTAGCATTTGATCAGTCAAAGGCTCAGTGAATCGTCTCACTCTACATCCGTCGATGTAGTTAGGAAGGATGTCTCCATCTAGGGTGGCTAGATTGACTGCACTACCAGTCGATATTCTATTTATGATCAAAGGTCCATATCCGCGTTTTTGTAACTTCTTGGCATGTTGTTTTAAGGTGTATACTAAGACTAAGTCTCCCTCTTTAAGTCCCTTGTCTTTTATATGTGCATCATAATATGCTTTTTGTCTCCTTTTAGCTGCATAAATTCCTGCCACTGCTTGTAACCTAGTCTCATGTAACTTCTCGATTTGGTCTAGTTGTTGGGATAATTCATGTCCGTTCCACTCATATTGTTGGGCCACCTTCAACGTTGGTACTAAAAAATCAATTGGAAAAATTGCATTTTGCCCATACACTAAGTTGAATGGGGTAGTTCCAATAGCCGTTTTATATGCAACCCGGAAGGCCCAAATTGCGTGATGCAATTGTTTGTCCCAATCAGACCTTCCATTATTGACAATCTTTGTCAATACTGTACACAGTACCTTGTTGGAACTTTCAGCTTGTCCATTGGCTTGGGGATGGTATGGGGGTGATTTTTTATGAATCACTAAAAACTCATTCATTAGCGACTCGATTACTTCATTGAGGAAGTGCGTTCCCCGATCACTCACAATCTTGATTGGTAATCCAAAACGGGTGAAAATATGCTCAAAGAGAAACTTGGCGGTAGTTTGAGCATCATTCTTTCTAGTGGCTTTTGCTTCTACCCATTTGGTCAAGTAATCAGTGGCCACTATGATGTACTCCGCATGTGATCCTTTGGCCGCTGGATTGATAGGTCTTATGAAGTCAATACCCCATTTTGAGAATGCTCTTGCATAGACCATGGGTCTTAAAGGCATGTCATCTCGTCGAATTGGGTATTTAGCTCTCTGGCATGTCTCGCAGCTTCGTACATACGTTTCAGCATCCATATGTAGGGTTGGCCACCACAAGCCTACAAAGAGAATCATTTTGACAGTTCTCTCAGCTGAGAAATGACCTCCTGCAGCACCCACATGTGCCATCTCTAATATGGGTAGATATTCTCCCTCATGCACACATAATCGAAGTTGGTTGTCTTTTCCACGCCTAAACAATTGCTTCCCCATGAGTATATAATCCTTGCTCATTTCTTCTAGGGCTCGTTTTCTTGCCAAACTGGCTCCTGCCTCATGTTCTTTTGTCTTTAAGAATTTAACCAGTGTCTTACTCCAATTGGGTGTTATGGTTGAAAAAGGTAGAGACATATGATCTTCTGGGATTGTCTCCTGACATTCTGCACAATTACTTACGTAGTCATGAACGTTCTTGGGCATGTCAGGCCAGTATACTCCTAACCTTTTGAGTTCTCGAATGGTTCCATGAGTCCCTTGGTGTGTTCTCCATTTGTTCACATGTGCTTGCTCGATTAGTTGTTTTTGTTCGTCCTCCTCGACACATCTTAGTAATACTCCATTGGGTTCTTTATAGTACACGCTTCCAGCAATAATGTGTAAATTCCTTGATTGGAGAATTTCCTTTTTGCTATTCTTATTGATTGAGTGTTGTGGGCCATGGGTGAGTATAGGAATCAGTCTCTCTGCCCACTTTGGACATACTTCTAGGTTAAATAAATAAGTATCTGGCAGATCATCGTGCACTCCATTTGGTGGTTCTCCGTGTGTTAACCTAGAAAGGTGGTCTGCTCTTACATGAGTGTTTCCCTTCTTTACTACCACTTCAAAGTCAAACTCCATTAGTAGTAAGAACCATCGTACTAACCTTCCCGTGTTACAAGGCTTATTGACTAAGTACAGTAAAGCCTGATGGTCTATGAAGAACTTGAACTTGTTGGCTAAGAGGTAGTGTCTGAATTTCTTCACTGCGTATACCATTCCTAACCCTTCTCGTTCCGTAGTGGTATAATTTCGTTCCGCTTGATTCAGTTGTCTACTAGCATAGGCAATTGGGTGATCAAGCTTCCCTTCATCAGCTGGTTGGGCTAGGATACATCCAATGGCATAGTTAAAAGCATCAACATGAATATGAAAAGGCTTGTTCCAGTTTGGTGTTTTCAGAATTGGTTCTGTACTAAGCCTCTTTTTCAGCTCGTTGAATGCCTTCTCGCACTCTTCTGTCCAAGTAAATTGAGTCAAGAGACCATACAAGGGTTTTGCTATTATTGCATACATGTGAATAAACCTACGGTAATATCCACAATGTCCCATAAAGGCTTGCACTTCCTTCGCATTTTTAGGTCTTGGTACGTCTAGGATGACTTTAATTTTGTCCTCATCCGTAGATATTCCATTTCTTGAGACTATGTGTCCTAGGATTTTCCCTTGTCTCACCATGAAGACACATTTCTCAGGGTTTAAACAGACTCTATACTGTCTACATTTATTGAATATCTTCCTCAACTCGGGGATGTGATCATGTCTTTGATTGGAGTACGTGCAAAGGTCATCTACATATACTTCCATGCTTCTTTTCAAAAATTCCTTGAAAACATGACACATCAATCGTTGGAAAGTAGCAGGTGCATTAGTGAGTCCAAAAGGCATCACTCGGAAAGCATAAACTCCCCATTCGGTTGCGAATGCGGTCTTATGTTGATCCTCAGTTGCAATAGCTACTTGATTGTATCCCGAGAATCCATCCAAGAAGCTATAGACCTCCTTTTCGGCTACCCTCTCCAATAGATGGTCCGTGATGGGTAATGGGTAGCTATCACGTATGGTGGCTGCATTCACTTTTTTCAAGTTGATGCACACTCTCAGCTTTCCATTTTTCTTGGGCACCACTACTAATGGCGATACCCATTCGGTATGTTCTATCTCATATATGAATCCTGCCGCTAGTAGTTTGTCTATTTCTTCCTTAATTTTTGATGCATAAACCTCATTATACGTATAAGGGCGTTGTTTGGATGGTCTTGCGTCTGCCGTCATTGGTATTCGATGGGAACAAATAGTGGGTTCTACGCCTTTGAGATCCTTGTAGGTCCATGTGAATACGTCTCGGTACTCTCGGGTAAGGTGTATGAGTTCCTCTTCCTCCTCTTTGGATACATCTTCTCCAATATATGTGCATCGCTCTTCTCCGTCTTCTACTGTTACAACAATTTTTTTTGTTTGTTCTTTATTGTCGTACGCTTCTCCGTCTCGTGCCTCTCGTCTAGGCGTTTGAATGGCTACTTTTCTCTCTTCTACTTAGTATTTTTTAAAATGTTCAGGAACTTCAAAAAGATCTGGGTCCGGCTCTACCTTACTCATGTCTTCCCTCTGCTTGTGTATTGCTGGAGAAGCTTCAATTGCTAAGATTTTTGTTGGTTCCTGTTCCTTCTTGTTCTGAATAGTGTTTAGGTAACTTTCTTCGGAGTCAAATTCTGGTTCCATTTCTATGCTTTCATATTCCTCTTTCCATTCTTTTTCCAAGATTTCTCCTTCTTCTACTTCTTGAAGAACCACCATATAGAGATTTACATCATAGCCTTCCTCATCTATGCATACGTTCATAGTCAAAACTTCTTCATTTACACACACATCTAAGGTGGCTAAAATTTCCATCCATCTATGCGGTTCGAAGATCTCATCAGGGAAGATTTGAGGCATGTAATCTGGGTCTTCTACTGATCGGTTGTTAGGATGTCCTATCGGCCACAATTGTTTTTTACTCTCCTCTCTCTTGGCTTCTTTACACATCCATAACTGGGCATCCTCATGTATCCAAGATTGATCACTTGATCCAGCACTGTGAATGGATAGGTCATCTTCTTCCCTATGTACAGGGTTCCATTGTAGTGGAGGGACATCTCGATAGGCAAACGTGTGTAGATTTATCTTGCTGGTGTTTCCTTGATGTTGCCGGTATAACGAATCTCTTCCCCAATCTTGTACTACCCGCATTTGTCTCATGAAGGGTCGTCCTAATATCATTTCATAGTTGTTTGCTTTCTCGAACTTACAAATGGCTAATGTGTGTTCAAATTCTACTCCACAGGTGGTTAGTTTGATCCTTTCCAATATTCCTAAGGGTTTTTCCACATGACCGTCTGCTAATTGGAGCTTCATGCGTGTGGGTCGTAAGGTAGGTTTTCCCCATTTTTCCCAAATCTCCTTGGTGGCAATTCCTACCCCGGCTCCCGTATCTAGAATAGCCTTGGTCATGTACCCATTGTGGGTGACAGGTAGACATGTATTACCTTCGTCTCCTTCACTAAATCCCCCACTTTATCCACTGGGATTTGTATCGTTGATTTGCTTTCCTTTTCGTTTCCTTTTGTTTCTCCTTTCTCTGGTTGTGGTTCTAATTGGTTTGCTAACTGCCTCCATAATTGTGGTTTAAGTTGAAGTAACTCTTCCACTGTCAATTTGCATTGCACTTTTGTTTTCTTTAGTTCTGTTAGGTTGTGTGAACTCTCGTCTGAGGTTCCTTTTCCCTTCCCCTGTACTGTGGGTGCTCGTATTATTATGGACTCCCTTTCGTATTCTCCCATGTAATTAGGCAATGCTGAAATGCTCAGGGTTTCCTCTCTACCTCTATCGAGTCTTGATACCTCCTCATATACTTCCTCCAAGTTGGGATGGGGTTGACAATCTTCCACATCTATTTCATCAAAAGGAGGCGGACTAACTCCATTCTTCTTCCATTGCTCTTCTCGGATTCTATTCCATAAATCTTTGGGCCAATCTGCTTCTAGGTCTGGTATCATTGACACCGGCTCATCTTGTGCTTTAATTCGTTCACCTTGGTCATCTTCCTTTCTAGGTTCCTTATCCTTGAATTTGATGCATTCTTCGTATAGACCATGTGCAATCCTTGTCTCTGGTAAAATTGGGATCGTCTTTTCTAGGGTTGCTTGTGCTACCTCTATAAGTTTCCTGCATATCGCCAATCTCTCTTTTTCTAATTCCCCTTGAGGGTAGAGTTTTTCATGTTGCTCCATATTTGGGCCCATTTTAATTCTAGCCTGGTAAGCTTTCAACCACATGTCTAAGTCGTCTGACTTTGGGTCAGCTAGAATTGATCCTGGCTTCTCTACCTCTTGAGTATGTAGTGGCTCAAGGATCTCCTTCTGAGTTTTTTGTTCTTTATGCTCATTCAAGTCTTTGGTTTGTTTCTTACTGTCTTGACTCTTATTTCTTGCCCATTTATCTTTGAGTTTTTCTCGTCTTTCCTTCCATTTTTGTACTTTTGTGTTCTGGGAATTTTCACGTGGATCCTCAGAATCCTCGACTACCTGAATTTTAGGGTTTACAGTTTTATTGCTCTCTCGTTTCTCTTCTGGCTGTTTTCCTTTTTGTTGCTTCGTTTGGGCTCTGGTAATGGCCTTTAGTGGCACGGCGTACTCCTTATCACTTCCAGATGCTTCTATGACCTCAATCAAGTTGATTGGTGCAGTATCTTGGGTTTTTGTCGGATTCTTAGGGCAGTCTCTGAAAAGATGTTCCTTTCCGCAATCACTACAATATCCTTCCCAAATCCTTGATGGTGGAGGGTCGTAAGGTCGAGGGCATTCTCTAATGAAATGGTCTCCTCCACATCTATAGCATGGTCCTCTCTGTATAGGTGGTCTAATGGGTGGTCGCATGGTTGGTTGTGCTTTAGGAGCCTTAGACATTAAGGTGGCCGTCTCTGCTCCATAAGTCTGATCATAGCCTTCATATCCATAATAAGCCGCATCATATGCAGATTCATATTCTAACATGTTGGCTTCGTATGGGTGGTAATCTCCTGGTGGCGGTTCATCTCTGGGGTTTGTTGATTCTACATTGGTCATTGTCGATGTTGGTACTATAGCTCTCTCTAAATTCTCTTCCGATTGAGCATACTTCACCGGTACTACTTGCTGAGGTTGCGACAGTTGGGGTCCTAACACTGGTTGTGGTGGTGGATATGGCGCCTGTTCATATGGCCTTGATGCTCCTGCTGGGGTTGGATATGGGTTGTATCTCGGTATCTCTCTGCCCGGCTCCCTAGGTGGATATCCATATGGTCGATACTGCGATGGTTGGAAAGGGTGTGCTTGCCTATTGAAAGGACAGTTCTCAGTAGCGTGGTTGGTGTATTTTTGTTCTATGTGGCAGTACAAAGAAGTCCCTTGTTGTTGCTGCCTGTTGTATGGATACATAGGTTGTGCACCAGCCCCTCCTCGTACACACAAGTGTGAGGGGTGATCTCCTCCACATAAGTTACATCTTCGTAGCATAGGCACTCTTTGAGCTGGGTGTTGGTAAGCTCTTTGCCCCTGAACTCCTAGATTCTTTGCTAATAGCTCCGCCGATTCTTCCATGTTACTGGAGTTGGATGTGATGGTGCTCCTTGAATCTTCTGATTTAGTGAGGTTGGGTGTACTTTTGAGATCCTCGGCTAGGTTATCCTCCAAATCAATGCACTCTTGAAGGCACTCACTCAAAGTTCGTAACCTCTTCATGTACACTAGCGTTCTTAAAGTTCCATTTGTAAGTCCATCCAAAAACAATGAAATCATTTTTTGTTGCGTGGGTCTCTCGGCAATTGGGCATCTATCCACATACTGATTGAATCTTCTGGCCGCGGTCTTCACAGTTTCATTAGGGTTTTGTTTAAAGCTGTGAATTAATGACGCAGAATTGTGTTTAATTCCTCTCTTCGTGAATTCCCCTATGAATTCTTGAAAAAATTGTTCCATGTTTCCAAATTGATTGGGATCCAAGGGTTGGAACCAAGCTAGAGCCGTCCCTGTGAGAGTGAGTCCAAAAGACTCATACTGCACAAAGAAGTCGTCTACTTGCTCTGCCCTTAGAACTTTTTTAAATTTTGCAATGTGATCATAGGGTTCCCTCAACCCATCGTAGTGATTTCTTACACACTTTGCCACTTGGGTAGGTCTCAGTCTTCTCATCGGTTCAGGCGGTCTCGGCATTATAGGGAAGACTGGGACAGCTGGTCTTATTGGAGGTATTCTAGGCTGTCCTCCTACCGGTGGTCGTGGTCTTACTGGTGGTCTGTACTGATTACCTATCCTTGCATGGGTCTGATTGTGCATTTGCACTCCTGGAGTCGCAAATTGTACATGAGTACGGTTGGGCACACTTCGTTGGCTGGTATGTCCTGATGTGGTATGTTCCGTCTCTTGTTGATTTCCAAAAGGATTTTGTGAGGTGGTAGCTTGATCTCTTCGAGGAAATACAGGTGCACCCATGTATCTCAGCCGAGCCCTGTCTAAGACACTCACGGGCCAATATCTCCGTTGATCCTTGTCCATGTATGTGAGTCTAGTTTCATCATCTGGATCTTGTAGCTCATAAAATGTCATGGGGCTTTCTTCTCTTCCTGGAGTAGGTAAGTCTGTTTGAAGCAATAAGTCTGATCCATGAATCATATAGACCTCCAACAAGTAGTCGTCTTGAGGTATCAAATCTCCTCTCAAGACTCGTGATACTCGGGACCTGCCCCTAGGGGTAGTCACTAACTCTTCAGGGTGTCTTCTTTCAGAGTTGTCTGGTTCCACTAACTCTCCCCTTTCATTGATCATCTCAAGAAGTTCAGTCACAATGTAGATGTGACCAATTTTGTCTACGTATGCACCTCCCTCATACTTGACAATAGGTCGGGGTATGATCGTGGCATTCATGGAAGTTACCATCCTAGCCACCGATCTATTTAAGCCATCCAGGTAGATAGGATCTCCTGGGCATTGGTAGAAACATACTGTAAGGAGGTACGATAATCTCCTTCAACAGTAGACATGAAATTTCTATTTGGTGTCGGACCCTGCATGTCTTCCGAAGCCATGGGTATTTCCTCCTCGGAATCACTAGAGGTCTCTGAGTAGACGGAGTGATAACTAACCTGGGCAGCACTTCCCACAGAAGATATGATGCTTCTTCAGCTACTTAGCACTCTTCCTGACCTCAGGTTCATTCACCCTCCTAAGTCTCTCTATAAGTCCCAGAGATCTCCCAATGCCTCAATTTGCCTGACAAAATGCTAGTGTCAATCTGGACGATACCACTTCCAGGCGATACTGCCTTGGCCGCGATACGATACCAGAAAGCAACGCAATACGATACTGTCTACAGCAGGCGATGCGATTCTGGACAACTGATACGATACAATACCAACAACCCTCCCGATACGATACGAATTTGGTATCGCAATACGATCCCTGATAAGGAGGCGATACGATACTAGTACACGCGGCGATACGATACCACCAGCTTGTACGATATGATACCAGGTACGGTGTCGCGATACTTCACTAGGAATTAAGGCAATACGATACTACTGCTGATCACGATACGATACTTGATCAATGCCCGATACGATACCAACTTCCTCACACGATACGATATCACCTGCGAAGGCTGATACGATACCAACTTGGTATCACGATATACCTCTTGACAATGAGACGATACGATACCAGGTATGGTGTCGTGATACTTCACTAGGTAATAAAGCGATACGATACTTGTGGGGGTTCGCCGATACGATAGTAAAATAAGGGACGATACGATATCCCGGTTCTCACGATACGATACTGGAGAACCAAGGCGATACGATACTTATGATGGTATCGCGATACTAACCAGGCAAGCAGACGATACGATACTGAAATGGTGTCGCGATACGAGCTGACAAGTGGGCGATACGATACTTGGTGTGTCGACGATACAATACCACAGTAGGTAGCGATACGATACCACTGTACAAAAGTGTGATCGCGATACCAATCTGGCGACACGATACCAAAATGGTATCGCGATACCAAGACTGATACCGGTGATACGATACTACGGTGAGTATCGCGATACAAGGGAGTTTTGGTATCACGATACCAAATCTCAACCGATCGCGATACTCAAGCCAAAAAGCATAAAATTTCACAAATTTTTGTACCCCCTTGCTCTTCACACACACCTCTTCTCCGCTTGGTCACTGTCCTTCACTTGTTTATGCATGTTTATGGTATTTTTAGCAGATAATCTTCGTAGAACCTCACCTTTAGATAGTCTTGCTTGCACCTTGAGCTCACAAACTAACTTGGGAGGCCTGCTCAGCATGATACTCTGTGCACGATACCACACGCTGCTCTCAAACGATACCAGATCACTTTGTAGTGTCAAATGAGCCAAGTTTTTGGGTTTTTATACCTTTTTTTGAAAGAATTTGGATTTTACTATTTTTAGATGGTTTTTGGGACCTTTTTTTGGTGATCTTGGCCTAGTCCTACTTCACCTATCTTCACTTCTCCTCTCCGCCTACCCCAACCCTAACTCCTCCTTCTCTCCCTTCCTACTAGCCCTAAATCTAAAACTTATTACACACACCTCTGAGATGTGAAGTAGCAAGTGCTGAAGTGATTGACTACTTGCCACCGGACAAATTCACCTCTACAAGTACGATTCTATCACACTCAATCTCTAACCATCACGAAGGCACCTTGGCTGAGTGTTCCCCGGCAACAGCGCCAAAAACATGTGTACTTGAGTCAAGAAGACTCAAGGACTTGTGCCAATGAGACTGTACCTCAATTGCAACACAAGTGCATATAGTGGGAAATTAACACACATTTAAATGTCAATCCGATCGAACGACCTAACCAAGTGTATGGGGACATGTGCGCACATGATGGAAAATGAAGTGGTGAAGCTGGCATGCATGAAAAAAGACTAATCCACCTCTCACACTCTCTGAAATGCTGAAAGTGTCTGTCGCGATACCTCTTACAACAGTTTTCAGAAAATTAAGGATTTCTCCCAGCTCTGAACTCTGAATATAGGCAATAGGGTACTCGTTTCAAAGCTCTCGACGAGACGCATCTATTGAAAGTGGTTTCACTCGATTTTGATAACTCTGCTTCAAGTTACCAAAATGGTGAATGGCGGGAAGCACCCACACTCACGCCACAACTCCTACTAGTTTGCACACACACTACAATAGCTCAAAAACAATGGGGAGGGGTAGACAACAGTCCTACACACACATTCCAAGCAATACACACACATACAAGACCAAAAAGAGGATCAAAATCTGCAAGGAAGAGGCAAATTCGAAATTTTTGAGAGCTCCTTCTTCACAATGGCAAAAAGTCTCTACAAAGAGTCACCAAGTGACTTATATACATGTGCCCTAAGTTTGGTCCTTTCACACAAGAGACCGGCACTTTATTACAAAAAAGGATGAATTTCCTACTAATTTACAAGGGTTATTTTACAACAAGTTGGGATTATGCATTTAGAGGACTCCTCTATTGCATTTACATAGTTTTGAGGGAATTCCATAAGACTTCAAAGAAGAAAAATTATGCCCATTATTTTGAAAATTTTGGGGCTCTCCTCTTATGCTCCTTTGCTCTGCAACGGAAGGCTAGAGGGTTCTTTTTGCACAACATAAAATATCTTCCCAACAACTTTTTCCTATCCCTTTTTTATAATGCCACAAGGATAATGGCTCATTCGATCCACCTTGATATCTTTTTTTTGAATTGCATAAAGGATTCAATCATAGAAGTTCCAACCCATAAAAATTGCAATTTGGGTGGACTTCTTAGATCTTATATTTGACTTCCAACCCATGGTTATCTAGCCTTGATAATATGCCTAGTAATGTCTTGAGATCAAAAGTTGAGGAGGGGGATCAGTCCTAAATGGGACTCCCATATCCTTGTTGAAGTTGACATCTCAAAAGATTTGAAGAATTCCTTTTTTATCAAAGACTCTGATGGGTTCTTCCTACATGAGAAAAATATCATTTATAAAAATATCCACAATAACTTTAAGTGCTTTAAACAGGGTCATTTGGTGAAATACTGGCCTTTGCTAACCGATTCTAGAAATAAGAATTCTCCTCAAGTTAACCAAGCGAGAGTTGAATACATGAATTCCAATTAGCACATTTTGACAAAAACATCTCCTAAAATTGTTCCGATGAAAAAAAGGCTAATGCTTTTAAGATCCTAGTGGAAGATATGCTTAATACTTTAGATTTAGAAAAACCTTCACGTGAGTTAGCTTACTTAGAAGATAAAAACATTGATCTAAACATAGGCCCGAATCAACAATTTCGATCAAGTAATCATCCTAGTGAAGAAGGGTGGATCCAAGTAGGTAATGGAAAGATCCATCAAATGTCTCACATTCATGATTTTAAAGTTGATAATCGTCATGTTGCTTGTAACACTTGATACTAAAGATGATGATATCATCTTTGTCAATGAACTAGATGATTTTAACAAACAATCTTTAGAAAAACTTACTCAACAATTTAAAGACAATGAAGATGAGATTATGACACAATTTGATGAGCTTGATAATTCTAACCCGCTTTCTAATAAGATTTAAAAAATGATAAATTGGAAAATCTAAATCCTCAAGTTCTTTAGTCAAACCCCCCAAGAATGCTAAGATATGATTTTTTATTTCATCTATCTATCTATCTATCTACCTATCTATCTATCTATCTATCTATCTATCTATCTATCTATCTATCTATCTATCTATCTATCTATCTATGTATCTATCTATCTATGCTAAGATATTTACAAAATCATCGTTTTCTAAGTGAT
Organism: Ceratopteris richardii; assembly: GCA_020310875.1. NCBI lineage: Eukaryota > Viridiplantae > Streptophyta > Polypodiopsida > Polypodiales > Pteridaceae > Ceratopteris > Ceratopteris richardii. The sequence continues at coordinate 143,028,642 of CM035425.1, read as the reverse complement.
CTACTATTTTTACAAAAATGTCGCTTTCTAAGCGATCTACTATTTTTACAAAAACGTATGTAAAATACTATCTTTTAAATATCTTCAAAAAATATATGAATAAATACACACACCTTCATGCCCTCACAATTCTTCATTTGTTAAATCAAAACACAATCACATTAAAACCCTCAAGACATTAAAATCCATATAACATTCCATTATTCCATAAAGTATAACATGCCTCGCAATTGACAATCAACTGACCTCAATTGATAAGAAAAATAGACATGGATGGCCAGTCACATGTCCCATCATTGAACGATCATAAGCATATTCCATGTAAAACCACATGGAAAATTGGAAGTTAATGTGACTGTGAGTGATATGCAGAGCTAGAGTCTATTTTGAAACCTAATTTTTGAAATAATGCAACCCAAAAGTGATTACAAAATTCAACATCTCGATCTAATAGAATAACTTTTGGAAAACCATAGTGTGGAAAAATACATTTAATAAACAACTTACCATGATGACGAAAAATACATTTAAAAAATAACATTTAATCAATAACATTTAATAAATAAGTTACCAAAATCGTCTCTAGTATTGATAAGGTCCACGTTCTTATACAGAACCAAAATTTGTTACTTAACATGTGCAAAAAATTTTAGTAATATTGGAATTAAAATAGAAAATAAAAGGTTTTGTCTTGGTAATATATAAATAAATAAATAAATGAGAGTGTTAATTAAATAAACAAATAAATAAATAAATAAGGAGAAGAGAGTGCTTAGAAGTTATGTTAAATATCAATTAAAAGGAATGGGGTATCAAAAAGTGAAAATAGGCTAGTGGATAAAGCATATCTCTTGTAAGTGAGAGGTGGAGGGTTCAAATCCGCTATATGCTAACTATGGAAATAAATAAGCTAACTAGAGAAAAAAAAGTAAGCTAACTAGGGAAATAAGGAAGCTCTTATTTCCACTCATAAGTTAGAGATGGTTCCCACATATCCAATAGCTGCCAAGGGAATCAAAGTGAACCAAGAGGACCATGAGTGCCAAAGAAGCCAAAGATGCCAAAGTTATGCCATAGTTATATGCCTTAGTTGATGCCTTGGAGTAACCACATGAATAACCGAACTTGATAAATGAACTTGTGATAGTGAGCATAGTGAGCACATTGAGTACAATGAGCACAATGAGCTCATTGGAACTTGATAACCAAACTTGATAAACAAACCTTCTGATAATGAGCATAGTGAATACGGTGAGCATAGTGAGCACAATGAGCACAGTGAGCACAATGAGTACAATGAGCACAGTGTCACAGTGTGCATAGTTGTTTGTTGTTACCCTTTGGAGTTGTCCTCTCCAATCATTATAGCAGAAAAGATCAACTACACATCTTTAAATTGTCAATCCAAAAAGTATGAAAAGACCACAACCCCTTCTAGTTAATGGAATCCAAGAATAAGAGTTGAGATGACTGTTTTTCTCAGAGATTTATGAAGAAGGAAGGAAATATCTAGGGTTTTGATTATCTTGAGTTCTACAACAACATTTTCAATGATCTTTGTGCCTAAAGTGTGCCATTTTCACAGTAGAATACAAATATAAAGTCAAATTTCCAAAATAGGACCTATATTACACAGACGAGACAATCACGATTCTGTAAAAACTGAGAATTTCCAATTCTAGCTTTGTTCTTCTACACTTTCTTACTCAATACACTGAGAATCACCTCTCTTCATACATCTTACTTAGAAATACACAAGAAAAGTTCACAAATTCCATGGATTATACAATGAAAAGACTCAACAAATCAAGAGAAAGATCATGGAAGGAGAAAACACGATTTTCTGCAGGAAAGCTCTTCACATTACTTGCCAGATAGCATCAAAATAATACAACCAACCTCTTCAAAATAGAAGAAATTATCTTTTATACTTTTTCAAGTGTCCCTTTTCACACTTGAATTTTGGTCCTTTTCACCTTTTATTCTAAAAATATGCTATCAAAGAGCTTCCAAAAATTCTAGGAAAAATACATATGATCTTATCATTCATGAGGAAGACTCTTCCTCAATTTTACATCATTTGTATAAATATTTCTACAACTTTTTGACATTTTCCAAATAATTTTTCTTCAAGAATTGCTTCTTCTAACATCCTTCCCCTCCTAGACTTTTTGGCTCCTGACAAAAAATATTCTAACAAAAAAGTAATGAGAGCTTCCTTCATTTCTTCTTTCTTTGATAAATCTGAGATAACAAGTCATGACTCCTTCTTTCTATAATATTCAAATTGTTCACCATTTCAAACAAAGCTTTCCTCCATTGTACTACTGCCTCTGGTCTGTCTATCACATCTTTCTTCAAGTATTCTGTATAAGCAGCTTCATATGCAGTGAGTCTTGATTTAGTGACTACTGATAGATTCCCAAAAATTTCTGACTCCCTTTCAAAAAACCCATAATCAAAGGCATCTTCAAAGATTTGAAGATAATGGCTTCCCAAAAATACTATTCTGTTGTAATATGCCATTAAACAGATTCTATCTGGAGTTTCACTTAAATCAAAGAGTAAAGCATCTGTAGGTGAGTTAAATCCAATGTAATTAAGAGTTCTCACTTCTGTATCTGTGAAGGTTTCTATGCATGCCACCACAAGTCGCATCACTCTTACTAATAAAATGCAAGCTGGATCATTTACATCTTTGTATGTGGATATAACAGATTCTGCTGTATCAATCATGTACTTCTTAGTTGCCAAGTTCCTGCTTTTGGTCCTGCTATTTTTGGAAAATTCATCCATTTTGCTGGAAGTTGTCCTGCATTTCTTCTTTCCCAAAATACTGACCATTCTCTTCTTCTGGCTACTAGACAATAGGCTAGATTTATATTTTACTGCAAAGGTGCCTCTTTCCAGATCTTCCTGCATTCCTTGTTGGCATCCAACCATCTGTTCCTCCATTTAGGGTTAGCTTTTTCAAACAACTCCTTAGTGACATTAATATCTTCTTCATATTCCAAATATCTGTTTGGTGGTAATCCTACCCTTGCAATCTGATAATTCTTAATACTTTCCATAATCATATAGAATGGTATTCCTAAACCATCAGCTGCCCAATGATGTTGATTTGGATTTACTCCTTTATTGAGAGAGAAGTTTACAATCTGCTCCTCATACTCATTATGCATTTTCCTTATGGATTCCATTCTTGACTCCCTGTCTGTTAAGAGCCTTTGAACAAATTCATCTGAATATTCTTCAACAACTTTGTCTTCTTGTTCACCAAAATTTTGAAATCTGTTTTCTTCTCCTCCTTCATGTTCCTCTGCTTGTGTGGTCACTACCTGTTCTTCAACCTGTTTTTATGAGCATTCCAAATTTTTCTGTAACTTTTCCACCATCAACATTAATCCTTGATTCTGAGATATCAACAGCTCTCTTTCTGATTTCCATTCACTCCTTTCTTTGGTTATTTCCAAATGTAAATTATTGTATCCTCTCATAGCACTAGGAGTATGCACACTAGCTTGTTTCTCCATTTCCTTGACTTCTTTCAATTCTGCTTGTAACCTCAGAATTTCCTTATTCAATTCCTCCCTCTCATCCTGGGTTATTTGTACACTCTGACTCTCTTCTTTCATTCGACCTTCCTCCATCAACAATCTGTTTATGTCTTCATTAGTGTTGACCATTATCTGATATGAGCTCTGAAGGGTTTTAAATCTCCCTTCCATCTTCTTCAATTCCATTTCTACTTTATTGCTATGCTCCACTTGTTTGATACATTTGCTTTCAAGAAATTTAATTTTGTTCTGACTTTGAACCTCTTGTTCTTCTAGGAAAATTAATCTTTTGATCAGGTCTTCATTTCTTTCTTGAAAAACTCTCATTTGTTCCTCTAACTGCTCCTTTTCTTTCTTTTGCTCTTTGATGATCATACTACCTTTTACAAATTCTGACTCAGCCACCATCCCTGATATAATCATATTTCTGCTGGAGGGTCTGAATTGTTCTATGTTACTCATGATGATTTTACATGCAGATCTGATGTCCTTTGGTATCCTTTCAAGGCCAGTTTCCAACTCAATTTGCTTCACTTCTATCTGCTTTTCCTCTTTAGATTCATTTTTTTCTCCATCCTCTTCCTCATATTATGTAACCTGATTCTCTTCCTCTTCATAGTCTTTTTCTTCTTCCAATACTTCTGCCTCTTCTCCATCAATTTCCTTTTGTGTCTCTTGAAGAACTTGTATTCCTCTTTGTTTTCCTGTATTAAGGCTGGATATTTTTCCACTGAATTCCTTTTTTGATCATTCAATTGCTTCTCTTTTTGTTCCATCTCCTGTTCATCTATATCCATAAAGTCTAATTCTTCTTCCTTTTCCTGATCACCTATATGTGTGGACTCTTCATTATGATCTAGATCATAAAGTACCTCCTCTATACTCTCATTTATTTGTGTTTGTGTTTTCCCTTCTGTATATTCCTTAGAATCTGTTCTTTCTGATCCTTTTGATATTGCAACCTTTCCTTCCTCCTTGCTTCCATCCTCTTGACTCTGCATCTGACTATGTAATTGTGCTTCTCCTTCCAATCCTTGTTTTTCCTCATATGGTTGATAATGAGGTTGTTGTGAGGCTTTTGTCCATATAGCTTGAAATCTTGTGTCCATCAGTCCACTGCTGAGTTCTTTCCTTGCTTCAACCCCTTCTTCCATCATTACTTCTTTACCTTTTAATTTCCTTTTTTCCTCCCCAAGACTAAGTTGTTCTATTGATTCGTCACAAGCCTGTATCCCTTTTGACTTTTTGCTCAATTCCTCTAGTGTTTCATTTTTTACAGAGACTTGTATTGTTTTCACTGGTGTGCTGGGTACTGAGAGATTTAAACTTTTGAGAAGGAAATTCTCAATATCACTCTCTGAATCTGAAGAGAATTGTGAAGAAGCAGCTATTCCTTGTTTGTCCATTCAGTGTTCTTCCATTTCAATTGATTTTTTTTTATTCCTTTCTTCTGATGATAATTTTACTGACTCTTTAACCTGTACATGTTTAGCTTCCTTACCCTTATTCTTTTTGGTTGACTTCTTTTTCTGGACATGCTTTTTCTGGACTTTCTTTTCCACCACCACTGTAGTTCTAGTCTCTGGAGGACCTTGTAATTCCTTAAAATAATCCAATAATTCCACTTCTTTCTTAACAAACACTTCTTCAATTTCTGTAGCCATCATTTGATCATGTAATTCTTCATAATGTTCCACCTCTTCTTGTATCCAATCTGTTGCTTTACATGAATAATTTTCCAACATTTTCTGATACTGAGCTTCATAGATTGCCCTCTTATTATTACCTTGAGTCAAATATGAAAAAATTTGTTCCTTGCTTGTTTGAGGTGGATGGGGTTCCTTTGAGGCCTGAACTTCTTTCTAAGCTACTTCAAATTCTTCTTTTGTCACTTCTTCCTGTTCCAAGACCACATTCCTTGGATCTAGTCTTCTCTTCTTTACTGGAATTACTTCATCTGATACCCCTTTCCTTTTCCTTCCTTATCCCCTCATGCTTGTCTGGACTTCTGCTTCTCTTATAGACATCATCTTTGAAGGACTTTTAACTCTTGCCATCAAACTCCTGAAATATTGAGCTTCAGGAACCAACTTCAACTGATCCTCCATACCTAAAACATGGTATATAATTCTTGTTAAAAACTGTGCTCCATTCATAAATTTTTTCTGCTCCCAATGCTTTGCTTCTTCCTTCAATTGGTCATGAATGTAGGGAGCTACATCCATTACTCCAAATGGTTTAGTCTTGTCCTTATTATTGAACGTAACCAATGTCACTGGCTTATGCGGCATTGTATATCTTGGCAACTTTGGAAAACACAGATACTGAAGAAAGATTCTAGTGGCAAATTCTTCATTTTCTTTTCCTTTGAAGTCCACAAACTTTGAATATCCAGCATATGAGGATGCATTCTTCTTGACAAAATTGCCATCCAATTTGGTTCCCATGGGATAGAATTGAAGAGCGGCCCTGATGTGTTCTGCTTTTATGGTGATCTGTACCTCTTTATTCTCTTTGTCCTTAACTGACCATCTGAAGCATGCATCGTTGCCTTTGCCCACTTCCAACGGACTAGACATGACTTGTGATACTCTCTCAAAATCTATAAAGAAAAGAGGTTTGTCCAAAAGTTTGTGTAACCCCACTGCCTTCCATCTTTTATAATTAGCAGCCACTTTTTGGAACTTGTAGAATTCTTGACATAGCAAGGTATATTTGTAACCTCCAACTCCCACTGTAAAGATATGTTGACCAATGATATTGAAGGTTTCCCTCAGCTCTTTGGCTGTCTTCTCAGCTTTTGGGATATACTATTCTTCATCAGATTCTAGCTCTACATCTTCCGTTACTGCTTCACTGTCCAAAAACCAGTGTCCTCTTGACAATGTCATAGATTCCGCTTTGAAGTCATGAATAGGTAATTCTTTTGCATTCACCATTCTGAAAGACATATAACACATCACACCACAAACTCCCACCACATAAGTCATAGGAGATATAAAAGAAAAAATAGAAGACAAACAATGACTTTCTTATTTGCATCACAGGCACAACACAATTGAAGTGATCATCACATGTGTTAGCAAGATATCTAGTGCCCTCCCTTTTTAAATAAGAAAATAATGAATCAAAATTTAAAAGAATTTAGATAAATATAAGAAAAAAAAATCCAAAAGAAAAAATAATTACACAGTGACTGCTTAGTCTTGTTGAATTATAACCTATATCTTGTTGGTGCTTTATAACTTATGAAAGAAAATTTTTAATGATTTTCTCAAATTTTTCATAATTTTCTCCTTCATCTATCTCTTCCCCTCCTATTCTTTTTCCTAAAAAAAAGAATGAGGTAAAGTACATGGAAATAATTTCAAGAGTGTCATAAATCCATCTTGATGAAATTCTGAGTCCTTTAGTAGGAATCCAATCATTTGTAGCTTTTCATGCTTCTGCACTAATTTTGTATCTTCATCTTTATTTTTTCTCCATTGAAGCAGATCTGATTTTTTCACCCAAAAATACTTGATTCCTGTTGACTTTGTTTTTGGAGTAAAACAATCTTCTGTTGATAAAGTATGCTTGGAAGTCTTTGGTTTCCACATCCATGTATTTTTTATGAATTTTTTTGATGAGCAGTGCTTGGATGTCCTTGGTTTCCACATCCTTTCTGTCTTGATGCGTAGATGTTTCTGATTATTCCATACTTTCCACCTTTCTATTGTCTTTTCAACACCTTTGGTTCCTTTAATTTCCTCTTGTTTTTGTCTGAAGTAGATTTGGTCATGGAGAAGTTTTGTTTGTGATTTCTTTGTAGCCTCTAATGGAAAAGTAAATCCTTCCAAATGTGAGTCATAGATATCCTGTTGATTTTCCTGTTGTTCATAACTCAATAAAAACATTAAAAACCTTTTGTCATTTATTGTCAATGTAAGCTTCATATTTTCAAAATCCAAAATTACTTTACCTTTCCTTAACCATGGTTGTCCTAAAATCAATTTCTCAATTATCATGTGATCAGGCCATTCTTCACAATCTATTTTCATATTTTCTTCATTGAACTTAACTTCGATAGATGGTGAAGACAAGCTCTGTATTATCTGGCCCTCCAGTGTTTTGATAAATGTTTTACTCTTAGTCCTTTTAAAGTTGAACTTATCCAACAAAACTGAACTGATCAAATTAACTTGTGCACCTGAATCTATCAAAACCTTGATTTGCTCATTATGAAGATTCATTGTTATAACAGGCAAATGCTCTCTTACTCTTGAAGATCTTTCACATAAGAAAACTTCTCTAAGCTCCTTAGCCTTTCGTATTCTTTCCTTTGCTTCTTGTTGGGCTTCATTCCTTATTTTTTCCTCTTCTTTTTTCCTATTTTGAGCTTGATGTATTCTTCTCCATTCAGGAACAGTTAATGGAAGATCATACCTTTTTACCCTACATCCACTTATGAAATTTGGCATGATTTCTCCATCTACATTAGCTAATTGGATAGCTCCACTGTTACTGATTTAGTTGATAATATAAGGTCCATGCCCCTTCTTCTGAATTTTTTTTTGATGTTCCTTCACTGTATATGCCAAAACTAGATCCCCTACTTGCAAGTCTTTTTCTTTAATATGAACATCATGAAATGCTTTTTGCCTTCTTTTATCTGCATATATGCTCATAATTGCTTGAAGTCTGGAAGCTCCAAGTTTTTCCAATTCCACCACTCTTTCAGATAACTCATGTCCAGTCCACTTGTATTGATTTCCCACCTTTAATGTTGGAATGAGAAATTCCATAGGCAAAACTGCAGTCGATATACCAAATTAAATGGTGTTGTTCCAATAGCAGTTTTGTATGCCACTCTATAAGCCCATAAGACATGATTAAGTTGCAAATCCCAATCATTCCTATTTGTATTTACCAATTTTGACAAAACAGTGCAAAATACATTATTAGTACTTTCTGCTAATCCATTTGCTTGTGGATGATAAGGAGCCGAATTTCTATGATTAATCATGAAATACACAGTTATGTTTTCAATTACTTGGTTTAAAAAATGAGTCCCCCTATCACTTACCAATTCAATTAGTAATCCAAATCTGATGATAATATTTTCATAAAGAAATCATGCAGTGGTTTGAGCATCATTCTTTTTTGTAGCCCTGGCCTCTGCCCATTTGGTCAGGTAATCTGTGGCTACAAGTATGTATTCAGCATGAGACTGTTTTGCAGGAGGATGCATAGGTCCAATGAAATCCAACCCCCATTTGCTAAATGCTCTTGCTGAAATGAGTGGTACTAAGGGCATATCATCTCTTTTACTTGGTTGATTTACTCTTTGACAAATGTCACATCTTTTTACATATGTTCTTGCATTAGGAAAGATATTTGGCCACCAAAAACCGGAATATAAAATGAGTTTAGCAATCCTTTCACTAGAAAAATGTCCTCCTACCACTCCAGAATGTGCCATCTCTAACATTTCCATATACTTATTTTCAAGAACACAGATTCTTAGATATCCATCCATTCCTTTCTTGTATAATTGGTTTCCTATCAATTGATACTCCTCAAAGATTATTTGTAGATTTCTTGAGTCTGCACTAGCTTCCACTGGCTCTCGTTTTTTGTTACTTCTTAACTCCTCAATTACGTTTGCACTCCAATCTGGATTTTTTTGAAACCAATACAAAGTTGCAATTTCTGAATTTTGCAAAGATTGACATTTTGAACACTTAGAAATATATTTCTCTACATCTTGAATCTTGGTATGCCAATGTACCCCCATTCTATTGAGATTGTTTAAAGTGACTATCCTGGAAGCATGAGTACAACGATTCCAATAATGAGCTTTCCTTAAATACTCCTGCTGCTCATCTTCTGGAGTACAATATTCAAATATCCAATACGATTTATATGATACAAATGGCCAGTTAGTAATACAAAGTTCCTACTTTCTAATACCAGATGTGTGTTGTTTCTATGTGTTCTACAAGGTCCCATGGTTAGCACAGGCACCAAATTTATTGCCCAATCAGGAATACTTTCTATTTTGAATAGATATGCATTTGGAAATTCATCATCTAAAGGTGAGTTTGGCTCTCTGGTTTGTATCTTGGACAAATGATTTGCTCTTAAATGAGTTTTTCCCTGTCTGACCACTACCTCAAATTCAAATTCCATCAGTAGGAGGAACCATCTAACTATCCTACCTGTGTGGCATGGTTTGTTTACCAAGTAGAGTAAGGCTTGGTGATCCACAAAGAATTTAAACTTGTTGGCTAAAAGATAATGTCTATATTTTTTTACAGCAAATATCATTCCCAATCCTTCCCTTTCAGTGGTTGTATAATTTTTTTCTGCTGATTTCAATTGCCTACTAGCAGAAGCAATTGGAAAGTCTAATTTGCTTCCTTCTATTGGTTGTGCCAGAACACATCCCAAAGCAAAATTTGAAGCATCAACATGAACATGAAAAATTTGATCCCACTGTGGGGTTGTTAAAATAGGTGATGTCACCAGACAAGTTTTCAAAACTTCAAAAGCTTTGTCACATTATGTGATCCACTCAAATTTTGTAATTAGTGCGTACAACGGTTTTGCCATATCTGCAAACTTATGTACAAATTTTCTATAATACCCACAGTGTCCCATGAAAGTTTGAAGTTCTTTTACATTTGTCGGTTTTGGGAGATCCACTATGGCCTTAATTTTTCTCTCATCAGTTGAAATTCCGTTTCTAGAAACTATGTGACCCAACATTCTCCCCTGCCTCACAAAGAACACACATTTCTCAGGATTTAGACACACTCTGTATGTTCTACATTTCTTAAATATATTTTCCAAATCTTTTAAATGATCTTGTCTTTTTAATGAAAAAGTGCAAAGATAATCAACATAGATTTCCATTATGTCTCTAAGAAATTCTTTGAATATGTGGCTTATTAACCTTTGAAAGGTTGTTGGAGCATTAGTTAAACCAAAAGGCATAACCCTAAATGCAAAAATTCCCCATTCTGTGGAAAAAAAAGTTTTATGTTGGTCTTCCAAAGCTATTGGCACCTGGTTATATCCTGAAAAACCATCCAAAAAACTATAGACCTCCTTACCTGCAACTCTTTCCAAGGGATGGTCTATTATTGGTAATGGATAGCTATCTCTTATAATAGTTGCTGCATTAACTTTTTTCTAATTAATACATACCTTGAGTTTCACATTCTTCTTAGGTACCACAACTATAGGAGATATCCACTCAATGTTCTCAATTTCATAGATGAAATTGGCAGCCAGCAGTTTGTCAATTTCTTCCTTTATTTTAGCAGAGTATTTGTCATTAAATGTATAGTGTCTTTGTTTGCTAGGTTTTGCATCAAGAGTAATAGGAATCTTATGTTCACAAATGTTAGGATCAATTCCTTTCAAATCCTTATAACTGTAAGCAAACACATCCCTATAAGTTTTGGCCAATTGCTTTAATGCTTCCTCCTCTTGATTTGTCATGTCATCAGCAATGACAATATGCCTATCTTCCCCCTCTTCTTGAGTGATCATCACTTTCTTAGTCTGCTCTTCATTGTCATATGACTCTCCCTTCCTCTTTTCCCTTTTTGGTTTCATTTTGAAAAGTAATCTGTCTTCCACTTCATAGGTCTTGAAATTTGAAGGTACATCAAATTGTTGGTCCTCTTCCCTCATTTTTTTATTTAATTCAATTTTGTGTTTTTTCCATTTCCTTGTGTTCACATTTCCTATAAGTTCCTGAGATTTTGTCTTTTATAGCATCTGTAGCTTCCACTTCTTCCAGAAATTTTGTTTTTCCAGCATTTAAATTTATTTCTTCCTTCAAATCTTCTTCTGTTTTTGACACCTTTATCATTTGTATTCCTATATGAAAAATATCATATCCTTCTTCATTTTGGAATTTTACTCCCACATATTCATCATTGGCCAAATCCATTGTGGTCAAAATCTGATTCCATCCTTAAGGCTCAAATTCTTCGTCTTTAAACTTTTGGGGTATGTAACTTTCATCTTGTGACTTCCTTTCTCCTAATCAATGTTCTTTTTTATCATCGTTTTTTATATGTGTGATTCCTTATCACATTACATTTCCAAATTGATTGTTCTGTGTCATTCTGATCTTCACTCCCAGATTCTTCACTTAATTCTTGATTTTGATGTACTTTGAACCATTCCTGAGGGGACATATCACAATATTGCCCATTTCTTAAATTTACTCTAGTTACCCTTCCTTTGCTTTGAAGGTATAGGCAATCTTTTCCCCAATCTTGCACAATTTGCATTTGTTTCATAAATGGTCTTCCTAGGATGATTTCATATGAGGTAGATTATGGAAATTCAACTATGGCAAAAGTGTGCTCAATCTCTATCCCACATAGTTCCATAATCACTTTTTCCCAAATTCCTAGGGATTTTTCTATGTGTCTGTCTGCCAGTTGTAATCTCATTTTAGTAGGTATTAGCCCATTCTTTCCCCATTTCTCCCAGGTTTGTTTAGTCATGATTGCCACTACAGATCCACTATCTAATATGGCCTTCGCATGATTATCACCAAATTGTATTCTCAAAGTTGAGTTCCCTTCTTCTCCTTCACAGTATCCTCCTATTTTATCAATAGGTATGTACCACAATTCTTCCAATTCCTGTTGCTGTGGATCTATACTTTTTGACTTTAATTCCCAATTTTTCCTATTATGTTGCAAATGAGGATTTTGTTTTACCAACTCTTCCATTGTAGTTTGATATAAAATTGTATAGTGTTTGCCTAGATTGATTTGGAATGTTATTTGTGAATTATCTTCCTGATCAATATGTTTCCTGGTTTTTGTTGCATCTGACTCTTCACTTGTTGTTTGATGACTATCTATTTCCCCAATCTTAAGTTGTGCCTCCCAAATGATTTGTTTACATCTTTGCATTCTTTCATCCTCTATATATGGCATAGGATATGTCATCACATGATCTGTAGGGTTTGGTCCAGCTTGAATTCTTCCTTTATATGCTTTTATCAGAGTCTCCAGACTTTGTGAATTTTTTACCTCTTCCTGTGTCTGTGTATTTTGTTGTTGGCTATTGTTTGATTGTCCCATAGTTTCCTCTTCCAGATTTTTACCCATTCTCATCTTTCTTTCCCATTTTCCTTTCTGTCTGTTTTTCTTTTCTTTTGGAAATGAATTTTTCTTATGGTCCTGTGTGCGTGTGTCTCATTTTTTATTTCCTGTTGTTTAGCTTGAGCTCTTGTTATGGCATTTACAGTTACTTGATCATGATCACTCAATTCTTCTTGCTCCATTATGTTAACTGTTTTTAATGGTATGTTACTAGATGTGTTCTGTTGTTTTTGAGGGTTTCTTGGGCAATCCCTTATTAAATGTTCCTTGCCACAATCCTTACAATAGGCTCCTTCTATTCTTAGTGTTGGAGGTTGTGCACAGTCTCTAATGAAATGTCCCCCCCCCCCCCCATCTATAACAAGTTATCTTCTGGCCTCCTTTGAATTGGGGTTTCTGATTGGACATGTAATTATTAGTTATGTACATGAATGTGGTTGTGTCCATTTCTATTCTCCCATTTCCCAGGTCCAAGGCTTGCAGTTTTGGTTCTCTCTGTTCATATCCTTCCCAATCTTCCTGATATCCTTCACTCAAATGGTAATCCTCTCTGTAAGATGATCTGAGTCTCATGCTTTCTTCTTCAACTGGTGTTTATTTTACTGGTACTAAATTTGTTGGTAATGGTGGTTGTTGTCCAAGTACAGGTCTTGGTTGCTTAGCAAATCCAAATTCTCTTTGTAAGTTATGTTGGTTCATAAATTCCCTTTCTTTGATGGGTTGTTTATTGTAGAAACACTCCTCTCTAGTATGGTTTGTCCATTTTCTTTCTAAAGTACAATATTTGAGTGTTTTCCTATCTTGCAAATGTTGTGGTTTATGATAAGGACATTGTTGAACCAAATGACTCTCCCCACAATTATAGCACTTCTTATTGGTTGATATTCTTGTGTTCATTAAATTTGTCTTGGTGTTAACTTCTAGGGCTTTAGCAATGGCTTGTGCTAATTCCTCTGCTGGTGGAATTTTATCTTCATTTATTCTTGGTTGATCGAATGCTAATAAATCTTTTCCTCTGTTATCCTCTAAGTCTATTGCCTCTTTCACACAAGCTCCTAGATCACGACATCTCCTATAATACACCAAGGTTCTTAATTGTGCACTTCTTAGTCCTTCTATGAACAAAGACACTTGTTTTGCCATTGAAGGTACCTCTTCTCTTGGACATCTATCAATGTATTGCTTGAATCTTCTAGCAGCCTCTCTGACATTTTCATCTTTTTGTTGTTTGAAACTATGTATCAGGGTAGCTGTACTATGTTTAATTCCAGTTTTGGAGAATTCCCCTATAAAGGATTCAAGGAAAGATTCAATATCTAGATACATTTCCTTTCTCAATGGAATGAACCAAGATAATGCAGGTCCAGTTAGGGTTAGACCAAATGCTTCAAATTGCACTTTGTAATCCTCTACTTCTTCTGCCCTAATCAATTGTCTGAATTCTGCAGCATGAGCATGAGGATCAGAATACCCTTCATATTGATTCTTCATGCATTTTGCTACTTGATAGGGCCTAAGCATTCTTCCATGGTTTTGCCACTCATGTCTCCTTCTAATAGGAAAATCATTCATTCCTTTTGCTTCTCTTTCAAAAGGATTTGGGGAAGTGTGTACTCTCCTCCCTTGTTGTTGTTCAATGTTAGTGTGATTTTCATTTTTTCTTGGCAAGTCTGGTTGCCCTAGGTTTTGTTCCCAAGGTCTCTTGTCTGCACACTACCCTAAGTCATTAGAGTTTTCTGGATCTTGTGAAAATATGTACACACATCCCTGTCTATCCTCATATCTACCATCCTTGAATTGTGCCACTGGCATTATATTTAAGGGAATTTCTAAGTTTCTCATCCTAATGAGAAACTCATGCATACCATCTTGATACACATAGGCTCCAAACCTATTTGTATACACATACTCGAGGATATTTCTATAATCACTAGTTTCAGATGCTTCATTTGTTTCATTTAGATTTTCCATATTATTTGTCTGTCCTAAATCCCTTTCTTGTAATTCTCCTACCATTGTCTCTATCTCTTTCCTTTTTAACTCTTGTTTATCAGGTATACACAATTTATTACTAGATCTCAAAATCATTCAATTATTTCACGATTCTATGAAGGGAATCATGTTTGTCACGATTCTATGAAGAGAGTGTTTGTCACGATTCTGTGAAGAGAATCGTGTTTGTCACGATTCTATGAAGAGAATCGTGTTTGTCACGATTCTGTGAAGAGAATTGTGTTTGTCACGATTCTATGAAGAGAATCGCTTTTTTCACGATTCTATGAATAGAATCGTGTTTTTCACGATTCTCTGAAGGGAAACGTGTTTGTCACGATTCTGTGAAGAGAATCGTGTTTTTCACGATTCTGTGAAGAGAATCGTGTTTGTCAGGATTCTGTGAAGAGAATCGTGTTTTTCACAATTCTATGAAGGGAATCGTGTTTTTCATGATTCTTTGTTCTCAGACAATCGTGATTGCTCACAATCGTTAAAAATACGATTTTCTTATGAAAATCGTATTCTGGGAATCGCGATTTTGAGTTTAGTCACAGAATCACGATTCTGTGCAGCTTCTTGTAATTTTTTGGTTTTTGATTTTTTGAGTTCTTATTACAGTATCAGAAGCGCCTATTCAAAACATTAACATGCAATAAAGAACATTAGACTAAAAGACAATTTTTGCTTCAAAAAGTTCAAAAAACAGAAAAACGCGATTCTATGTGTTCAACAGTTTTCTGATCCTTTCCCAAAATTTTGAACTTGGATTTATGCAAAACCTTGATGTGAAGAGAATTACCTTGTTGCTTGACCAAGAAATTCCTAACTACTTGTGGTTGTAGGAAATCGTGCTTTTGATAGCTCTCCTCACTCATTCTCTCTCACTCAAGTGCCTGATTTTTTGTGAATTTAAGCTTTTATAGGCTTCAGACAATCGCGATTGTGAATGATTTTTGATAATTCTAAATTCTTACTTTCCTGAGCCTTATTCTTGTGCAAGTTTATGGTTCTATTCCTGAAATCTTGTCCCTTCAAGCAAAATTTACATATTTCTCCATTACTAATGAAAATCGCAATTTTGTGTTCAATTTCCCAACATGATCATCTGATGCTCATTCTCACTGAAATTCTGCTTGCCTCTGATTATGCAATTATTGAACCCTAAAATGGCTTACCTCAATACCCCTGGATCATTTTCATTATCTTATTGAAAATCATGATTCTGTGATGAGAATCGTGTTTTTTTTTCTGAACTTCTTGCTTTTGCACTTTTTGACTTTTCTTCCCTCTTGGTCTTTCCGACTGTTCTTCACCAACTCCAACTCAACTGGCACCTACAATTATACACCACCCAACTCATTCAAATAGATTAAACTTTGAAAAGATTAAACAACAACTTTTACTCTAAATATTTTTTATTTTTCTTTCAATTTTTGGATTTTTTTTTTTCACTATTCCTCTTCCACCATTCAACACCAAACCTTCTGTAAATTTTCCTTATTAAAAAGACATTTGTTTGAATTTTAATAGATTTTATGAATTTTTTTAGTATTTTAATCGCTAAATCAAGGAAAATACTTCACTTAGGGTTTTCTTGTTTCAAGATCCATTGATCTTTTGTCTCATGATTGGTTATACTCTTTTATGCTTGCAATCTAACAGTTTGGAAGTAGAGCTTTTCAAGAAAATATGTGTTAAGAAGTACCAGTATCAATTTATGCAAAGATAAACTCAACACTTTTTTTTCAACTGACAAATGAATCTTTTGTCAAGACTATTATTTTACCTTTGATAAACAAATGGATCAATCAATTTGCTCATAGCTACTTTATTTGACTTTCCTCATTGCAATTATGTCATCTTTTCCAAGATTTGACAAATTTTGCTTGGTACTTGGTCAAAAAGGAATCTACTTATGCAAGGATAATCACATTAAACCTTTCCTTTAGCAATCTTGATTCAGTTTTTTGTTCACACACCTGCACTTTACTCTTAAAAGGTATGAGCAACTATCAATTTGCAAAAATTTCACAAACTTCTTTGTCTCAAAAGGTTAATTCATGCTTTCTTTTCCCAAAAGACAAGCAAAGAAACCGACCTTTCCAAATTTTCTTTCTTGATTATAGAGTAGTACCTTTTCAATGTGTTCAAATACCATCAACAATGGAAGATCCAACAAGGTCCAAGACTTCAATGAAGCTTTTGCTTTGTTCCCCGGCAACGGCGCAAAAAAATGTTTGTTGTTACCCTTTGGAGTTGTCCTCTCCAATCATTATAGCACAAAAGATCAACTACGCATCTTTAAATTGTCAATCCGAGAAGTATGCAAAGACCACAACCCCTTCTAGTTAATGGAATCCAAGAATAAGAGTTGAGATGACTGTTTTTTTGAGAGATTTATGAAGAAGGAAGGAAATATGTAGGGTTTTGATTATCTTGGGTTCTACAACAGCATTTTCAATGATCTTTGTGTCTAAAGTGTACCATTTTCACAGTAGAATAGAAATATAAAGTCAAAATTCCAAAACAGTACCTGTATTACATAGACAAGACAATCTCGATTCTGTAAAAACTGAGAATTTCCAATTCCAGCTTTGTTCTTCTGCACTTTCTTACTCAATACACTGAGAATCACCTCTCTTCATACATCTTACTCAGAAATACACAAGAAAAGTTCAGAAATTCCATGGATTATACAATGAAAAGACTCAACAAATCAAGAGAAATATCATGGAAGGAGAAAACACGATTTTCTGCAGGAAAGCTCTTCACATTACTTGGATAGCCTCAAAATAATACAACCAACCTCTTCAAAATAGAAGAAATTATCTTTTATAGTTTTTCAAGTGTCCCTTTTCACACTTGAATTTCGGTCCTTTTCACCTTTTATTCTAAAAATATGCTATCAAAGAGCTTCCAAAAATTCTAGGAAAAATACATATGATCCTATCATTCATGAGGAAGACTCTTTCTCAATTTTACATCATTTGTATAAATATTTCTACAAAATTTTGACATTTCCCAAATAATTTTTCTTCAAGAATTGCTTCTTCTAACAATAGTGCACAGAGGCAGAGTAATAGATTAAAAAAAAACATCGACCAACAAAAAAAAAGTAAATTGACAAATGCAAACCTAGACCACATGAGAATTGATGATCCGGAATAGATGTTGAATCGCGAACGGATGTCGAGAATCACGATCGAACATTGAGAAGTACACCTTCGTAGACGTTGTAGACTCTGATACCATTGTTGACTGGATCTTGCAGACGCACGTACACAAAGATAGTACAGAAATCAAATCTCACAAAAAAGCATACACAAAATAGAGAGAGACAAGAGACTGAACAAAAGATTGGGTACAATCTTCCCCACATACTCTGATGGACAAGTCTATTAGAGTATGTGTATTTATAGGTATTTTTCATTATGTCTTGAATAGAAGATACATGAGGATGGTGCTTTGAAAAGCATGCACTTACAAAAATCTCCTTTATAGAATTGTTGCTTTCTAAGTGATCTACTATTTTTACAAAAATGTCCCTTTCTAAGCAATCTACTATTTTTACGAAAACTATATAAAATACTATCTTTTAAATATCTTCAAAAATATATGAATAAATCCATGCATGTTCATGCCCGCATGATTCTTCACTTGCTAAAGCAAAACACAATCACATTAAAACCCTCCAAACATTAAAATCCATATAACATTCCACTATTCAATAAAGTATAAGATCATCCTCAATACCATTTGCATCACCATCAATTACTCTATTTGCAAGTGTAGTAGGATGTTTTTCAATACCTTGCACAATATTTAATAAGCCTTTTGTGACAAATACATGACACATCATGTATGCCCAAAATAGGTAATTGGTACCATCCAACTTGCGCTAAACAACCTACATATGAAATACATCATTGCTTTCAGCCCTGGTGAGTGACTAAATATCATGGTGTGGAAAGTTGACTGTATTTCAAAATGTTGAATAGAAATACCCAAATGAGCTCCACTAGACTTGTAGTAAGCTTCAAAGCACTTATACTTGCGAGCATAAACTTGTACATATGTTTGGCACATATGAACAAAATTGCCCGCATAGTCATTGTGATAGTGCATTTGAAGGCCCAGATGAGCTCAAATCAAATTTTGATGCCACAGAGTGAAGATATTTTGAACTGCTAATCACTCTAGGTATGCTCAATAGTTTTTGTGTGATTCTTAGACTACAATCGGAGGGGTGTCAATGATGCCCTAGAGAAAGCGACAACTTGCTCAAATGCCAATTGTTGGAGTTTGAGGTCTACAAAATCACATGAACAACACAAGGAATAAGAAGAAGCTTGGAGAAAAACACAATGTTAAATGTATTACCAAGTGAATGTACAATGATAAGTGACCCATTAGGGTTATAGGCATATATACAAGTCAAGGGAAAAATACCTGTTAAAGAGGGAAAAAAGTACCCCGATGATCCTAAGTGTATTCACACACATCACTACCAAAATTTTTCAACAAAAGTTAAAGATGAAAAGATCCTTTTCAACCTTGGTAGAATTTCACTATTCTTGGTTTATAACTAACCATCTAATGGGAAGAGGGGGTGAAGCCTTGTGTATTTCCCACAAGCTTAGTCCTATGATTGGCTTTTGTCACAATATCCCCACCCATCAATGGGTTTCTACTAGCTTGAACAACTTACTTAATTATACCATATTTAGTCGCTATGCCTCTAATTTCGCATAGATAGACATGAGTGCTAGAATTATATTACCCTCTTTCAAGGATGCTTCTCTCCACATCGATTGATGATATATTTAGGTAGTGATGTGTGTGAACACACTCGGACCGTCGGGGCACTTTTTTCCCTCTTTAGGAGGTCCCCCCCCTATATACACCTATAACCCTAACAAGTAACTTATCTTTCTACATTCTCTTGGTAATACATTCAATATTGTGCATTGTGCTCCAAGCTTCTTCTTCTTCCTTATATTGTTCACGTGCTTCTGCAAACCTCAAACTCCAACAATTGGTATCACAGTAGGTTGCTGCTTCATCTAGGGCATTATCAACATCCCTTCGATCACACTCTCAAAATCACACAAAATTTGGTGAGCATACTCAAGGCGATTAGAAGTTCAAAATGGCATTGCTTTGTGGTGTCGAAATCATGATCTGAGCTTGTTTTGCCCTCCAAATGCACTATCGTAGTGCCTATGTAGGCAATTTCATCTTTTTATGCCAAAGATATATACAAGTTTTGGTTCGCTTGTATAAGCACCGCAAAGTCTACTACAGGTTTAGTAGAACTTGATAGGGTAGTTTTGTACAAATTTTTGAGATACAACCATTTTTATACATCAGGGTATTTTAGTCAGTGGCAATGATTGAAAGTAGTGACGTATTCCATATGTTGTATATTGAGGATAATTTGGATGGTACCCATTACCCATTATGGGATTATATGATGCATCATGTATTGGTTGCAAAAGGACTATGGAATATTGTGTAGTATGTCAAAAAATATCCTATTACCCCTGCAAATATAGTTACTAAAGGTGATGAAGATGGTATTGAAGATGGTGATATTCTTTAGGTTCTTGTTCATGTTGTGGTTCTTATTGCACCTATTGTAGAGCAACTTTGTTGCGATGGCAGAGATGCTCAGGCACATGCATTGATAGCCTTGTCTGTTAAACGTGCCATTATTCCTGACATTCACTCCTGTAGAACAACAAAGGATGCTTGGGATACACTTACCACTTTATACTAGGCAAGGAATGAGGCTTGTGTTGCTTACCTTTGAAAATAGTTGGAGAGTGAGCACATGAATGAAGGAGATTCCATGGAGATATTTGTGACAAAGATCAAAGATTTGAAGGAGCAGTTGATTTCTACTCATGAAATCTTGCCTGATAGTTCACTTGTGCAGACTCTTCTGAATGGTCTTCCAGATTCATACCAAAGTTTTGCTTCTACTCTTCAATTGCTGATGAAGGGCAATCCTAATGCCTTAATATTTGAGGAGTTAGTCTTTGTTCTATTGCAAGAATATCAATCTACACAGAATAGGTCCATTATGTGTGTTGCAGATCAAGCTTTCCTGGCTAGTCAGAAGGGCAAAGGTAAATGGAGCTCATCTACTAGTAAGCAAAAATTTGCTAATTCTACACAATCAAAGAAAGATGACAGAGACAAGAAGAAAACAAAAAAGCAGAAATTGTTTTGCAAATATTGTAAAGGAAATGATAATGTCATAAAGAGTTGTCCAAAACTAGCTACAAAAGAGGCAAAGAAGAAAGAGGCTAGAATGGTTTGTGTAGAGGCCTCTACACCCAAAACAAAGTCTCCTAATCTTGTGCAGAATGAAGAATGGGCATTTACTATTGTTTGTAGTTATGACCCATCTTCTCATGAAAAGTGTATGTCTGCTGTAAACTCAGATGTTTGGTACTTTGATAGTGGGGAAACCAAACATATTACCTTGCAGTGCAGTTTCTTCACTTCACTTGAGCACGTCGCTACAGGGAATACTATCACATGCACCAACAACTCCTCTTATCATGTTATGGGAGTTGGTAAGATCATTTTGACTACTGTTGATGGTAGTTCTTTTACGTTGTTAGATGCTTTATTTGTGCCAAGGATCAAGAAAAATATGTTAGCAGTTTCAGCATTAGCCAAGATCGGCTTGGTTGTGAAATTTGTTGATGACAAATGTCCAATGTATGATTTGTCAAATGGGGATGTCATTATTGCTTTTGGCATTTTATGTCATGGGATGTATAAGCTCATAAATTATGCAAAATCTGTGAATGATTCAGCATGTGGAGTTCAAGATTCTCAGGCTATGTTAGATGCAAAGCTTTGGCATGCATGCTTTGGTCATCTGAATTGTTCTAGTTTGTTATGCCTGCAAAAATCTAAAATGGTGTCCTCTTTTCCCAAACGTGAGGCGCCTGGTAAGCATGTCTGAGAAGTTGTATTTTGGGCAAAATGCAGTGTTCCTCTTTCCCAAAAGATGGTTCAATTCGACCTACTCAAAAATTGTAGCTTGTTCACAGAGATGTCTCTGCTCCTATGCAGACACCTTCTTTTGGGAACTTTCTTTACTTTGCAAATTTCATTGATGACTTTTCCAAGCATGCATGGGTATATCCACTAA
The DNA here is from genome assembly GCA_020310875.1 of Ceratopteris richardii. Lineage (NCBI taxonomy): Eukaryota > Viridiplantae > Streptophyta > Polypodiopsida > Polypodiales > Pteridaceae > Ceratopteris > Ceratopteris richardii. The sequence goes on along the minus strand of CM035425.1, from coordinate 143,006,800 downwards.
AATCAAAGTCGAAAGTGTTTACATGCTTCAAATAGTTTTCGGTTTTGGTTGAAAATCTATCAGCATGTAAAGTGTGCACCCTCCATTCTGATCAAGGGGGGATATATGTTTTCAGATTTTAATGCATTTTTTGTTTAACAGGGGATAAAACATCAGTGTACAGTGTTGTATACACATCAAAAGAATGGAGCTGTTGAGAGGAAGAACATGTCACTCATGGAGATGGCGAGATGTATGGTAAAGAGTCAGGCTTTACCACATAGTTTTTGGCTCGAGGTTGCTATGTGTGCAACATATGTACTTAACAGGTGTCCCACTAAAGCATTGCAATCTATCGCTCCATATTGTCACAAGGAAGGAGATAAGGAAGAGAGCTCACACACACTCTCACAATCAAAGAGAAGCACACACTCAGATTGAGGCAAGGAAGAATGATCTTCTTCTTCTATTACATAAAAAGGAATGTACAAGGATGACCTAAAACAAGAATACAACAAGTGCAATATATAAAGACCAATACATAAGGAAAAACCTAATGTCCACAAATGAGTGAGCTAGCAAGAAACAAATGTGCCATCACTCTCAGTAGATAAATCTAATAAAGCTCACTGAAGTGTCCCTCACATATATCAGCATGACCACTATACATGTCAGAGAAATGAAAAAATGATACGTGTCATCCTGGATCATCACATGTTGAGCTTGATATCTCAACACTCCCCCTCAAGCTCAACGCCATATCCTGTAATCCAAGCATCTCCGGAAACTTCTTCAATTTCTCAGCTCCAAGTGCTTTGGTGAAAATATCAGCAACATGCTCGTCTGTTCTCACATAAACAAGATCAATATCACCCGCTAATACCTTCTCTCTGATGAAATGATAATGTACCTTGATATGCTTTGTTCTGGCATGAATAACAGGGTTCTGTGCTAATTGTATGCTGCTAAGATTATCACAATAGATAGTGATAGGCTTTTGCACTTCCACACCTAAATTTGCAAGTAGCATCTCCGGCCATGATGCCTCACATGCTGCCACTGTAGCACCTCTATACTCAGCCTCTGTACTCGACAAAGCAACAGTGGCTTGCTTCTTGCTGCTCCATGTAATAGATGCATCTCCAAGTGAGAATAGAAATCCACTACTAGATATACTATCTGGAGTGCTACAAGCCCAATCTGCATCGGTGTATCCATGAACCTGCAAATCTACACCAGCTTCATAAAACAATGCATAATCCAAATTAGCACTCACATAATGTAGAGTGCACCTCAGAGCATCCAAATATGGCTTCCTCGGAACCTGCATAAACTGACTTTTCAAGTCCAATAGTGTAGCTAAGATCAGGCCTCGTAATTGTAAGATATATCAAGCTTCCTACAATTTTCCTGTGCATAGTAGCATTTTCCAATGCTTCACCTGACGTGGTATCTAACTTCAAATTCTGATCTAATGGCATAGAAATTGGCTTACAATCAACCATACCATACTTTTGCAGCATATTCAAGGCATATTGCCTCTGTGATATCCATATACCTGGTTCTATATGTATAAACTCAATGCCCAAAAAATAGCACAGCACACCAAGATCGTTCATGTCAAATTCCTACATAAATCACCACCTCTTGAATGCTTTCTTCATTATCACCACCTACAATCAGGTCATCAACATAAATAGCCACAATCATGATGCCATCATCAGCCTTCCTTGCATATAGTGAATGATCTGCATCACACATAGAAAATCCAATGTTGGTTAAGTAATCAACAATCCTTGCATGCCATGCACGAGGAGCTTGCTTCAGCCCATACAAAGACTTTTGCAACCTGCAAACATATCCTAGATGATTGAATCTTTATATCCTTGTCGCTAGTCCATATATACTTCTTCCTGTAACTCACCATGTAGGAAAGCATTCTTCACATTCATTTGATGCAAAGTCCATCCTTTTGTGGTAGCTAATGCAACAAGTGTTCTGATAGTAGACAATTTAGCTACAAGGCTGAATGTTTCCTCATAATCAATGCCATATGTTTGTGCATATACTTTTGCTATCAATCGTGCTCTGTACCTGCTTATGCTACCATCAGCATTGTGCTTTACATTGTAAACCCACTTGTAGCCTATGGGTTTCTTTCCTTGCGGCAATGGAACCAGCTTCAATGTTTCGTTTCCATAAAGTGCAACCATCTCCTCATCCATAGCTTTTTCCCAATCTGCATTTCCAATTGCATCTTCAAAACAAGAAGGTTCAGCATCTTGTATTAACTTTGTCATGTAGGCACAATGACGAGCCATGTAACTATCATATGTTAATCGTTGTACAGAATTCCACATCCTCCTAGATCTTCTTGGTCCTGGGTCACTTCTCCTTGTGTCATCTGCATGTGCCTTTCTAACTCCTGGAGTCTCCATAGAGGGAAATCCAAGTTCCTCATCAAGACTCTTCTCTGAACCACTTGAATCATCAACGTCTTCAAAACCTGCACATGTTTTATGACCAGCAGAAAGCTTTTCTTTACCTTTCTTGGATGTATTTGATGAATTTTTTGTACTGAAATTTCCATGCAATCTTCCACTCCACGGATTTGAGTTGGAACTATTGCTTGGTGATGCATCCGGTCCACTCAAATTTTGAAATTCTGCACTTGAATTTTCAACATTTTCTTTGTCATTTGGTTCAAGATTTAGTCCTTCTTTGGCATCTGCATAGAAGCTTGACATTTCATCAAATACCACATCTTCGCTCACCTTCACCTATCGTATGAGTGGGTTATAATATTTATATCCCTTTTGCTCAAGGGAGTATCCAATGAAGACACACATTTCTACTTTTGGGTCAAGTTTCGTCCTCAATTCATCTGGAACATGTACATATGCACTATAGCCAAAACTTTCAGATGTGATAAGTTCAGCTTTTTACCTGTAAACTTCTCTTTAGGTGTAACTTGATGTACAGAAGCAGTTGGAGTTCTGTTCATGATGTATATGGAAGTATGAATAGCTTCTGCCCAATAGCAATGATGCATATTCTTCTCAGCCATCAAGGCTCTTACAATTTCTGCAATATGTCTATTTTTGCATTCAGCAACACCATTCTGTTGTGGTGTGTACCTGCATGAAACTGACATCGAATTCCATGACTTTTTAGAAAATTGCTGAACTCATTTGATATGTATTCACCTCCTCCATCAGATCTTAATGTCTGAATATACTTCCCTGTCTGCCTTTCCACCATAGCTTTAAAATTCTGAAAGTGAGTGAATACCTCACTCTTCTCTTTCATGAAATAGACCCACACTTTCTGTGTATGGTCATCAATGAAAGTAACATAAAACCTACAACCGCCCATAGATGTGGTCTTTGCAGGACCCCCAAACATCTGTATGTACTATTTCGAGCACATTCTCACTAACATGCTTGTCATGCAAAAACAATGATCTTGATTGTTTACCAAATTGACATGTTGCACATACCTTTTGCATCTCTGCAACCTTGAAATTTGGTAGTCCATGGACAATCTCCTTTGACTGCATCAATTTCAGCCTTTGCAAGTTTGCATGTCCAATCCGTTTGTGCCACATCTCTATATCAGCAATAACTCCTACACCTTTTGCAAACATGGATGCATTCATTTAAGGATTTTTCACATTTAAGGTGAACATCCTACCCACTTTGTTTCCTTTGGCAACTCAATCTTCCATCCCGTTTGTATTCTTCTACATATAACCCATCAACATTGAACTTGGCTTGTAATCCCTGGTCAACCATTTATCCAACAGAATCCAGATTCTTTGTTATGTTTGGAACATGCAACACATCAGCAAGATGTTTTACCTTCCTGTCCTCCATAGACAATGTTATGTTTCTTGTATGCTCGATAGGGGGTGATGTGTTATCACCTGTTTCAACATATCCAGGGACTGGCAATTTTTGCAAAGTACTAAACCATTCCACATGATTGTTCATGTGATTTGAAGCACCTGAATCAGCATACCAGACATTATCATTCGATTTTGAAACACCAACAGACATCGTATTCATCATGTGATGTTGAACCATGAACAGCTTCTCAGAATCACTTGTGGATGCATACTTGTTTTGATGTCTTTTCTTATTTTGATTCTTCAACCTCCAATCACGTTCAAAGTGTCCAAGTTTACCACAATTCCAACATCCTTTACTATCATTACCTGAATCATTTCTTTGGAAATTTCTACGACCTCTTTGGCTCCCCCTGCTTCAAAATTGTCCTCTTCCTCCTGCATGATTCTGTTATTGACCTTGGTATTGGTTATTGTTTCATCTTCCACTTCTGAAACCTCTACCTCTACCCCTTCCTCTACCAGAGTAGAATACCTGCTCAGAACTGGGCTTTCCTTGGTAGTTTGAATCCTCTATCGCACTATTATGTGACAATTCGATCTCAGAAAAACATAGTTTTTGTGTATCAACAGTACACGGAATCACTTGAAATTCTAGATCTGGAATATATGAGTGTTGCCGAACACAATGCAAGTTACAGTTTTTGAAACTGACCTTGTTTTTCTGTGTGCCATGTTAGAACAAAGCAATCACAAATTGATGCTTGCAAAGAGCTTGACACAAGTCAATGGTCAGATTGAAGTTAAAGAAGTCATTTGAGAAAGTGACGAGATCTCAATAGTGAAGCTTGTATACATATGTACATTACAGATGGAAATTCTTGTACTATGAGTGTAGATGATCCTTAGGATGATAAGGAGTAATGCAATAGATGCGGGATGAGTCTAGAATCATATGTATATAATTCAATGATGTAAAGAAATATATGAGAGTGTCATTAGAAGCCAAGTGTCAATGAGGTAGATGTGTAGAGAGTCATCTTCAGAAATTAACGACAAGTATTTCTCTAATTTCTTCTCAGCCTAATCATGTGGATCAAGAAATCTTATACACATCTAATCTAGGAGCTATGAAGCTATGTTCAAAGTTTCATGGCCTAATTCCTTTCATGATGTGAGTATGATCAATAGGAACATGTGTATGTAAAATCTGCAAGTAGATCTCTCAGAGTCACACATTTTTCGTGCCAATGTTTTGCTTGGATCTCAGCACAGAGTGTAAAGTTTTTGATGACTGAGCATTCAAAATCTAAGTTAGAAGGTAAGGAAGCTATGGCTAAAAGCATTTGGAAAAACGAGATGTGTATTGTGAGAAATCAACCTTAGAAGTTAGCTATGTCAAAGTCACTTGTTCAGGAAGACAGTTTCTGACATACTTTTGATCTTAAGGATCAAATTAAAGTTTTAATGATTCTTTTGAAGAAGTAATGGTGGATATGATTGCGCAAAGGTAGCTTGGAGATATATGCATCATTAATTTGAAGAAATATGAAGATATGTGCAGGTAATGAAGTCAACCTTTGAAGCAGACTTCTTGAAGAAGGAAGATTTTCACTCAGAGAAGTGATAATGAAAGATTTGATAATGAAGGTAACATTTGTGTAAAGTTTGATATATAACTGATATAGAGGTGCTCTTAAATCAGTATAGATCAAGCCTTTGGAGAATTAGAGGTCTCCAATAGTGGTGTCAGAGCTAAAGATGCAATACAAGTGAAGTAAAGGCATTGGAAGTCCCAACTGTTGTAGATATTTAAGTTTCTTCTATTTGATGGTGGACAAGATCAAATTCTTGAAGACAACCTGAAGAAGTGCAAAGCACGAGTTCAAAGGATCAAGAAGGATTAAAAGCCTCATATCAAAGGTACATTATATCATCATAAATTTTAGTAATTGCAGACACAGAAGATCAAAGATGGGAGAAAGCTTGCAGATTGATAAGCTAGATAGGGAGAACTATCCAGCTTGGTCTATCACAATGGAGGCACACCTCATGAGCAAAGATTTGATGGCATTCATTACAGGAGAAGAAGAAAAGCCTGATTTTGAAGATCCTAGTGTTCCAACTAAGGAAGAGCCTGCAAATTTGAAGAATTGGATGAGGAAGGATGCTCAAGCTAGGAGCATCATTTACATGGTTGTAAATGATTATCTTCTACCTCACATTAGAGGATTAGAAAGTGCAACAGATGTGTGGAATGCTTTGGAAGAGCATTTCCAAAACACAACCAAGTCAAGGAAGTCCTCATTATGGGCAGAGCTCACAACTTTTAAGAAGAAGAGCTCACAATCAATTTTTGGTTATGTGGCAAGGATGAAGGATATTGCAAATAGCTTGGGAGCAATAGATGAAGACATTGAAGAGGATAAGTTTGTAAGGAAAATACTTACAGGTTTGAGAGGAGATGAGAAGTGGAAGCCTTTCATATTGTCCATAGAATTATCATTAGATCATTTTACTCCTGATCTTAATCAATTGCTAGGACACATGATAACTTTTGAGCAGTTTAAGGGGGATAATGATAGGAGTGCAAGTCAAGCTATGTACTCCAAGGACAAGAAAAATAATGGCAAAGGGAAACAGTCAACTGATGATGAAGGAACTTCAAGTCAAGCTAATTTCACAAAAGGAAAGATGAACTTCAGAGGTAAAGGAAGAGGAGGTAAGAACAAAGACAATACTAAAGCTTGTTGGATTTATGGCGGAACAAATCATTTGGCAAATGATTGTTGGTATAACAATCAAAATGGTGGAAGTAATAATCAGAGCTTCAATCAAAGAGGTAGAGGAGGCAGAAATCAAACTTCAGAGGAAGAGGTGGTAGGACATCATATGCTAAAGGAGGTGAAAGAAGTTTTCAATCTCAGTCCTACAACAACAATTATTATAATTATGCATCAGATCAGAAAGATGACATGACTCTCATCTTGAATGCAACTCATGAAGCAGTAGGAGAAGATCAAAGGGTATTCTATATCGACTCAGGATGTAGCAATCATCTGAGTGGCAATATATCATTGATGACTGATATGGAAACAAACGTGAATGGACATACAGTTCAAACAGGAGATAACACCAAGCATAAAGTGGAAAGCATTGGATCAGTGAAGATAAAGAGTGGAAGCACACTCTTAAGTAAGGTACTTTATGTTCCTACTATTTTTAAAAACCTGATAAGTGTAGGACAAATTGTGGAGAAGAGATATGAAGTCAGATTCACAAATGATGGTGTTTATGTGCAAGATCCAAATCAGGGATATAGAAATATATTGCAGGTAAAAAGGAAGGAAGGTTGTTTACTCTCAAGGTCCAAGGTAATGTGGGACATGCATTATTTACTTATGGAAGTCAAAAGATGTATGAGTTAGATCTATGGCATAAAAGGCTAGGTCATTTTAATGAGAGAGCCATAAAAGAAATGTCAAAGAATGATGTAGTGCTTCGGTTTCCAAATGTTGAAGGTCAACACATGGTGTACAAGTGTGAAGCTTGTCAATTAGGTAAAGCACACAAAAGTTCATACAATAAATCAGGGTACAAGTATTCAAATATGCTTGAGTTGGTTCATACAGATATGTGGGGTCCTTCAAGGGACTATAGTATAAATGGATCCAGATATTATGTGTTGTTTGTTGATGATGCAACTAGATAGATTACTTTATATGTAATCAAGGACAAATCAGAAGTGTCCAAGACATTCAAGCATTATCATGCTTATGCAGAAAGGATTACAGGACAAAAGCTCAAGAGGTTGAGATTAGATGGAGGGGGAGAGTATTTTTCTAAAGAGTTTGATGATTATTTGTGGAATGCAGGTATAAAAAGAGAAGTAACTTGCAGGTACTCCCCTCAACGAAATGGAGTTTCAGAAAGAAGAAATAGAACTCTTGTGGAATTTGCAAGAGTAATGATGAAGGAGAAGAATTGTCCAAACTACTTATGGGCAGAAGCCATCAACACTGCAACATACCTTGTGAATAGGTTACCTTGTAAAGCTTTGGATGGAAGAACACCTTATGAAGCATGGTGGGGTAAGAAACATATTCTTGATCATTGTAAGGTATTTGGATGTTTAGCATATGCTTATGTTCCTTCACAATTGAGACATAAGCTAGAACCCAAAGCACGGAAGTATGTGTTTATTGGGTATGATGATAGACAGATGGGTTACAGATTGTGGAGTCCATCTACAAAGCAATTTCTTGTTACAAAAGATTTACATTTGATAAGAAAAGCACATGGTATACAGGGTCAACAAATGATTATGCAAATGTTGAAGAAATACAAAAGAAAGGGAAGAAAAAAGTAAGGGTGTATGAAGAAGATGTTGATGATGTTGATTGTAAAAATAAATTGCAGGACAATGTTGAAGATGGGTCAAGATTTTATCGAGAATCAAATGTGGCTGAGACTTCAAGAAGTGCAGAGGTCAGAAGATCTTTGAGAGAAAGAAAAGAACCTATCAGGTATAGCTATGATACATCTTTCTTAACAACAAAAGATTATGCTTACATTGTGAAGACAGAAGAAGATCCAATCACATATGAAGAAGCTAAAGGTAAACAGAATTGGGAGAAGGCAATGCAAGAAGAGTATGATGCTCTACTTGAAAATGAAACATGGGAATTGGTGCCAAGACCAAAGATGCTAGACTTGTGGTTAAAGGTTATGCCCAAACTTATGGGGTAGATTATGATGAAACCTTTAGTCCAGTTGCTAAGATGTCTACAATTAGATCTCTAATTGCTATTGCTGCTTGTAAAGGATGGAATTTATCACAATTAGATGTGAAGAATGCATTTTTGAATGGATACATTGCAGATGAAGTGTACATGGAGCAATCAGAGGGTTTCATGGATTCAATTGGATCATATTATGTGTGTAAGCTCAAGAGAGCTTTGTATGGTTTGAAGCAGGCTTCAAGAGCATGGAATTACAGGCTTGTTAAGTTCTTGAATGAATGTGGATATCAAGCATCTGTGGAGAAAGTTCACTCCAATACACTCCAATACACGCAGCAGAAGTTAGAGAACCTCTTCTAGAATTTGCCCTGCAAGAGACATGCTTACTAAAACGTGATTCAATCACAACTCAGAGATGCAATGGCTCAGAAAATTATTCCACACACAGTAGACACTGATATATTTCTAACAAGCTATAGAGCACTCCATTTGGAGTTCATTTGACTAGGTAACCGACTGCACAAAGTTAGAGTACCTGTCATCTAAGGTTATGCAAAAAATTGAGGTTCACAAGAAATGTTCCCAATAACTATTGGAGAATGATCAGTCTGAGATATTTGAGATACAATGAGTATGAGAGATAAGCTTTCCAACAAGATATAATATGCATTAAATGGACATGTACATAGAGAGATATCACCTTGACAAGGTGGCTGTGTATAGAAAAGGTATACGACTGGAATACCTTTGTATCTTCTAGCATAGAAATGAGGTACCTTCTGATATCCATTACTGAGAGACTGAACAGCATATGCTTCCACATCATCTCCTTTTCATCTCCACAAATTTTCACGTTCAAATGACCTCTATATATAGAGGTATGGGCATGGGACTTTTCACCTACCTTTGCATCTTCTCTCACCTCTTGACCTTTCACTTCATGTCCTTTGCCTTTCCATTTCCTTGGGTGGCTTTTGATGCTCCATATCACTCCATATGGATAAGTTCACGACTTTTATGAGTATTCTTTATCTCTAAATATATTTTGGCTTTTATCCAAGCCACAAATAAAAATGCCCTTTTTAATTCAACACTCTACTGTAAGGTTAAGAGTGTACCCTTTATATTTTTACAGTCTAGCTTCATTTTAGGATTACAACAAATGCATAAAGGATGAAGAGGTAATAAATGAGAGGTGAGTATGTGTCAAGCCTCACAATTGGAGCTTGCACATGTTCCATAATTTTCAGCACTCCCCGTCAAGCTACAATTGGGAGTCCATGCTACTCTCCAATTCTTCGCCTCTTCACATTTTGCTTCTTTGCCCTTGTATCTCTTCCTTCGATTGGTAGGTGATCATCCTTCACTTTGAAGCTCCTTTGGCTTCTCTTCAGCTTCATTCTTGCTTCTTTGGCTCTTTGCAAGAGCTCTTCTTCAATCTCTATCAAGGAACATGCTTCATACAAACTCATAGAATGAAATGAGATCACCTTGGTTGTACTTATCTTCATTGCTTCACTCTCTTCCTCTTTGTTGTCCTCTTTTTGTACCTTCATGGCTTCATGGCTTCACATCTTCTAGCCTTGCATGCTTTGCTTTGATCCTTCTTTGTCTTTGGATCATCTTCAACTTTGTTGATGTTTGCACTTCGCTCTCCTTTTGAGATCATCATGGTTGTCATGCTTTCTTCCAACTTGTCTTCATACTTCTTTTGTGCATCATGGCTGTTCCTTGCCTTCTTAGCACTCCTTCAATGTAGGTGGCTCCTTCTACTCCTTCAATTTACCTTTCATGGCTGCTCTTGCTATTTGTTTGAGCTTGGCTTCTTCTCCTTCAAATCTGAAATTTGGTTTGGCTCAACTTTGTCTTCTTTGGACTCTTCTTGGATCTTCCAATCCTTGCAAGCTAACTCCCCCTTGCTCCATAATATTTACTCCATTCTTCATGGCTGATTTTGTACCTGCAAAATCATCAATGGGCTGATCATACATGAACTCTTTATGAGTTCCTCTTCATGTGAAGCATTCTTAGCTTCCACATCTTCCAAGCTTCTTCATCGCCTACAAAACAACACAAGAAATTGTGAATGTGATCAATGGTGCCTCTTGCACCTAACAAGGGTTGCCATTCCTCTTGGGATGGTCTTACTTTACCTCACATAGGCTTGTCATTCCTCTTTGAATGGTCTTACTTGCCATAGGCTTGCCACTCCTCTTGGGTGGTCTTACTTGCCTCAAGCTTTCACTAGACCTTCACTTGGTCTATGGTGCTTCTTGCACCAAACATAGGCTTGTCATGCCTCTTGGGATGGTATTACTTGCCTTCACATAGGCTTGCCACTCCTTTTGGAATGGTCTTACTTTCCTTTACTTTGGCTTGCCACTCCCTTTAGGTGGTCTTACTAGCCACACCCTTTTCACAATACATTCACATGATTTATGCTTGGAATTTACCACCACATACAATGTGGATTTTTTCTCAAAACCTTTACCTCAGCCCTTAGCATTACAAATGGTCCTTTTTACCTTCCTTTGCTTCAGCCAACATGTCACACTTTGTATGAGTGACTCTTCCTTCTATCATGGCACTTGCTTGTGCTCAAACCATGGGGAGTATCCTCCAAGTCCTTGTTGAGTCCTCAAGACTTTATGGAAGCCCTTACCTTGGAGTCTTCTACTCCTCTTTTGATGGGAAGCCCACTCCTAGGCTTCACCCTTGTCCACCTTTCAGCTTGGGTTCCAATCTTCAAGTCTTCAACACTTCAAGTGTTTGAAAAACATGTAGCTTGGGCTTCTTCCTTCACTTTGGCTCCACGCTTTGCATCCTTCATCCAAGCTTTGCCAATCTTTTCTTTGGCTTGTGCAAATGGGAGCATTGAATTCACTTGATGCATCTAAACTCAAAGATCAAATGCTTTTAGTTATCATAACATAAGCATACATATTTGCTTCAGCAAATTTACCTCCATGAGTTTTATCCACAACAAGATACACCCACAAATTTCATACATGGCAGCCTTGCATCTTACCAATCTTCATAGCATCCAAACAAATGTACTTTCAGCTCATCCATGGCTGAACATGAACAACCTTTAAAGCATAAGTATCATGCTAATAAATTCACATAAGCATGTATGCAAATCACCAATCATTTGAGCTTATTTCAGCTCTCTTTATGCCAATTCACATGGCTACATAAACTTGCAAAGTTCAGCTTGTATAGGCTTTATAAAATAGCCTATTACTCATCCATACATCATGGATCATACATATTTATTCTCTTTGACCACACATGCATACATTCTTTGATTTTTGACATCAATCATCAACTCCAAATTCAAATTATATTCAGCCTACACATGGCTATCCAAAACTGTCATACATATTGATCATAAACTTCATGAGCATGCATACAAAAGCATATACCAATGCATAAGCATATAATGCTACCATCAAGCTTACATTTAAGCTTAAAACTTCAGCCATGTACATAATATAATCTTGCACTTCATTCAATTGAGTGCAATACCTCAAACATACAACAATGTTCATATGCAACTATATGTAGTTGCTCATCCAAGATACTTTTCTTGAATCTTCATCTCCTTCCATAGGCTGCTCGTAAATCCTCATTCAAGTGATTAGTATTTATAACATGACTCAATGATCAAGAATCTATAGAAGAGAGTAATACAAGAGAGTGTATCACTTATAATAGCATAAAGCAACAAAATGTCTTACATACTCAAGCTTCATCTCCATAGCTTTCCAATGAGCATGATAGCTCCAAGCTTTCCTTTGACATCTCTGCATCTTCTTCAAGATCTCTTTGCACATACATGGGCTCCACTCCCAATGCTCTGCAAGCAAAGCTTTGATACCAAAATGTGGAGAAATTTCACTCCAATACACTCCAATACATGCAGCAGAAGTTAGAGAGCCTCTTCTAGAATCTACCCTGTAAGACACATGCTTACTAAAACCTAATTCCATCACAACTCACAGATCCAATGTCTCTGAAAATTCGTCCACACACATTAGACACTTATAGCTTTCTAACAAGATATAGAACACTCCATTTGGAGTTCATTTGACTAGGTAATCGATTGCACAAAGTTAGACTACTTGTCATCTCAGGTTATGTAGGAAACTGAGGTTCACAAGAAATATTCCCAGTAACTACTAGACAATGATCAGACAAATATATTTGAGATACAGAGAGTATGCAAGATAAGCCTTCCAACAAGATATGATATCCATTAAATGGACATGTACATAGAGAGATATCACCTTCACAAGGTGGTTGTGTATAGAAAAGGTATATGGCTGGAATACCTTTGTATCTTATAGCATAGAAATGAGGTATCTTCTGATATCATAAATTGAGCAGGTATGGAGGTGAAGAATTTAATGATATGAAGAAATGTCAAAGCTTGGTAGGTAGTTTAAGCTATGCTACCTTGACAAGGCCAGACCTATCATATGCAGTAGGTGTGTTATCACAATTTATGCATTGTCCAAAGAAGACTCATTGGATTGCAGCTCAAAGGGTACTCAGAAATATCAAGGGAACTCTGAGTGAAGGTTTGTATTATGGATTTACTTCTGATACAAGAATCAAAGTGTTTAGTGATGCAGATTGGGCAGGTGATTCAGATGATAGAAGGTCTACTCATGGGTATCTCTGTTATATTGGAGATAAATTAGTTTCTTGGTGCTCAAAGAAGCAACATACAATTGCTTTGTCATCCACAGAAGCTGACTATAAAGGAATGGTAGAGGCTTCAAAAGAAGTGATATGGTTAAAGACCTTGTTGAAGAGTTTTGGAACTGATCAGAGTACTCCAATTATTTTTGGAGACAATATGAGTTCATCATATTTGGCAGCTAACCCTGTTTTTCATGCCAAGACTGAACACATAGAGATTCAGTATCATTTCTTGAGAGAAAAGGTACTTGATAAAGAGATTGAAGTATTGTATACTCGAACAAAAGAGCAAGTTGCAGATATGTTGACAAAAAGCTTAGATGGACCTAAGTTACAGAGGTTCAAAGAGATGGCTGGAGTAAAGAAGAATGAAATAATCACAATTAGTGACTGAGGGGGAGTTGTTGGAACAAAGCAATCACAAATTGATGATTACAAAGAGCTTGAAGCAAGTCAATGGTCAGATTGAAGTTAAAGAAGTCATTTGAGAAAGTGAAGAGATCTCAGTAGTGAAGCTTGTATACACATATATGTACATTACAGATGGAGATTCTTGTACTATGAGTGTAGACGATCCTTAGGATGATAAGGAGTAATGCAACAGACGCAGGATGAGTCTAGAATCATATGTATATAAGTCAATGATGTAAAGAAATATATGAGTGTCATTAGAAGCCAAGTGTCAATGAGGTAGATGTGTAGAGAGTTATCTTCGGAAATTAGCGACGAGTATTTCTCTGATTTCTCTCAATCTGATCATGTGGATAAGGAAATCTTTTGTACACATCTAATCTAGAAGCTAATGAAGCTATGTTCAAAGTTTCATGGCCTAATTCCTTTCATGATGTGAGTATGATCAATAGGAACATGTGTATGTAAAATCTACATGTAGATCTGTCAGAATCGCGCATTTTTCGTGTCAATGTTTTGATTGGATCTCAGTGCACAGTGTAAATGTTTTGATGAGTGAGCATTCAAAATCTAAGTTAAAAGGTAAGGAAGCTATGGCTAAAAGTATTTAGCAAAACAGGATCTGGGCTGTGAGAAATCAACCTTAGAAGTTAGCTATGTCAAAGTCGCTTGTTCAGGAAGACAGTTTTTGACATACTTTTGACTTAAGGATCAAATCAAGGTTTTAATGATTCTTTTGAAGAACTAATGGTTGATATGATTGCGCAAAGGTAGCCTGGAGATATGTGCATGTTTGAAGAAACCTGAAGATATGTGCAGGTAATGAAGTCAATCTTTGAAGCAGACTTCTTGAAGAACAAAGATTTTCACTCAGAGAAGTAATAATGAAAGATTTGATAAATATAGGTAACATTTGTGTAAAGTTTGATCTATAACTGATATAGAGGTGCTCTTAAATTAGTATAGATCAAGCCTTTGGAGAATTAGAGGTCTCCAACATGCCCCCACCTTGCAGGCTCGAAACAGAGGTCGAGATGGCTCCAAAACTTCGATATGACAAAAACAAGTCACCCTAAAGGTCTTCTACCTTCACGCTGATTTTTGTAGCAAATGGAGGTCATTTTTGGATCACATTTTCTCCACGCCTTGCTGCATACTCTTCACTGTCACCTTCTCCACGAGCTCTCTATAGCCATGCTGGCTGTGATACCATGTCATGAGGAAGGAGATAAGGAGGAGAGCTCACACACACATTGTCACAATCAAAGAGAAGCACACACTCAGATTGAGGCAAGGAAGAATGATCTTCTTATTCTTCTTCTTCTTCTTCTTCTATTACATAAAAAGGAATGTACAAAAATGACCTAAAACAAGAATACAACAAGTGCAATATATAAAGACCAATACATAAGGAAAAACCTAATGTCCGCAAATTTTAATGAGCTGGCAAGAAACAAATGTACCATCACTCTTGGTAGATAAATCTAATAAAGCTCACTGAAGTGTCCCTGACATATACCGGCATGACCACTGTACATGTCAGAGAAATGAAAAAATGATACGTGTCATCCTGGATCATCACATGTTGAGCTTGATATATCAACACATATGAGGCTTGACATGGTCACAAGCCATATGTTGCTCACCTGCGTGTCTTTGATTGTCTAGCATATGCATTAGTACTTGAACAACAATATAGGAAATTAGATGATAAAGAAGTGAAATGTCTTTTTGATGGGTACACTTCTGAAAGCAAAGGCTATCATCTATATCATCCACAAACTAGACGCATTTTGGTTAACCGTGATGTTGTTTTTGTGGAAGATTCTATTCAGCCATTACTTTCATGTGCTAAGGAGACATCACTTAACTCCAAAGATGTGTATGACACCTTGCTGCCTCTTTTTACAAGCGGAAAGTCTAGTGTTGGTCCAAATGAGGCAACTTCTCAACCTTTGCAGGTTTCACATGATGATGTGGATCATTCTATTTCTTATGCATATTTACATGATGTACTTATTGATGAGAGAATTGATATAGAAGAGGCAAAAACTATGCCTAAATGGCTGGTGCAAACTTTGCAAGATAGCAAATTAGATGCACCTCTATCATATCATACTCAGTCAAGCTCTCATAGTGCTTCTTTTACATCAAATTGCTATGCTATGAATGCCTCTAGTCTTTGTGATGAGAATGAGCTTGTTTCATTTGATGAACCACAAAATTTTGAAAATTGGATGGTTGTTATGCAATCATAATATGGTGCTATTATGAAAAATGGTACCTGGCCTTTATACTGTGACTTGCCTCGTGAAAAGAAGGTCATTGGCATTAAGTGGATATACAAGTGGAAGCGTAAGCTAGATGGAGTAGTTGACATGTATAAGGCTAGGCTTGTTGTAAAGGGTTATGCTCAAGAAAGTGTTAGGAGTGATGATTGGATGCACTCAAGAACTGAGTTGGTGTTGCAAAACCTGCTTCACACCTGCCCTCCTTTGACTCCAGATATGCTAAGTACACTTCTTGAGCTTCCAAATGACACCAAAATATACTATATGTACTTTTGAAATGAGTTGAGTAATGATTTGATCAAGACAGACTACTTGTGACTATAAGATTTAAGAAAACTTGCTATTTCTGTAGATACACCTGCTCAGAGTTATGCTCAGTGTGACCAGCACACTTAAAATTGATCTAATTGCTTTTGGACATAATCAATTAGCTTAACAAGCTTTCATTTGCAAGTGGAATGAGAGGAAATGACAAACTACACTCTGAGAAATCAATTTAGCAAACTTAGGAACATCCCCGACATTTTAGGAACTGTACAGAGAAATACCAGAGATCACTTCGAGCGCAATTTCTCCCAGATGGTTGATCCAATGATCTTCAAATTTCGTAGGCATATAGTATGCTTCAAGCTTGTTCCAATGTGCTTTGAATCATCCAATTTGGTTCAGTAGATCTTGAGATATGCCTCTTGGAAGTTGACACAGTTGAAGGTACACTCAGAGAATAACAAAGATGATAAATATGAGTATATGTATTAGATCTATTGATTGTACATTCCCATTGGCATGATATGCAATGCCCAATGGTACTCAGAGGTGTAGGCTATGGTGTAGCTCACACACACTCAATGAATTACTCAGAAATGCCTCGGGAGGAGTGAAGGATACACGCGACATTTTCCTAGTGACTTTTTATATAGATTGAGTGAAATTTTGAATTTTGAATCCAAGTCAATCTCCTAAAATCTTTCACCTAAAGATTGATTGAGATATTCTCTCAACTAACCAATCACTTTTTCACGAATTAGACTAGTAGGTGTGATTACATGAGTGGTAAAGTCATATAGACTTTTACATGAGATAAATGGTAAGAACAATAAGACTAGGTTCCTATGGTTCTTGATTCTTGTAAATATATCCTTCAAAAGTTCCAAGCTAAACCTTCAAGTTCCAAGCTTTATGTGAAGTCTTCAAGGTTGATATCCAAGCCAAGTGTTAAGGCTTGAATTACACCAACAGCTCCCCCTCAAGCCAAACACTTTGGCTCAAGTCTTCATCTCTAGTCTTCAATTATTTCTTGCAATCCAATCATGGATTTAAATCTGCATAGCTTGCTTCCATCCAGAGCTTTAGTAAGCAAATCTGCACATTGCATATTAGTAGACACATATGACAATTGAATATCTTTGCTAAGTAATTTCTCCCCTCACGTAGTGGTAATGAACCTCTATGTGTTTTGTTCTAGCATGATAAATTGGATTAGCTGCAAGGTGAAGAGAACTTGTGTTATCCCCAAAGATGATTGGTGGTCTTGTGTATAGACCCAATTCTGAATATAGAAGTTTCAACCAGATAGCTTCTTGAGTGGCATTTGCTAGCCCTCTATACTCTGCCTCAGTAGATGATAAAGCTACTGTGGGTTGTTTCTTGGATGACCAAGAAATTGGTTTATCACCTGCAAAACATATGTAACCAGATGTGCTTCTCCTGTCATCCTTGCATCCTGCCCAATCTGCATCTGAATATACCTTAATATCAATGTCTGATGAGTAAGGAAAGTACAAACCATGATTTTGTGTTCCCTTTAGGTACTTTACTATCTTCTTTGCTGCCTCTAAATGAGGTACTCTTGGTTTGTGCATAAATTGGCTAAGTACACTAACACCATATGATATATCAATCCTGGTTAAGGTAGCATAATTTAGACTACCTACCAAACTCTGGTAACTGGTAATGTCTTGGAGTTCTTCTCCTTCATGAGCACTGAGTTTATGGTTGACCTCCATAGGAGTGCTTGATACTTTAGCTTCCTGCAAATTAAACTTCTTGACCATATCCTGAATGTACTTCTTCTGAGTAATAAAGATACCTGAATTTGTATAGACCAATTCAAGTCCTAGGAAGTACTTCAATAATCCAAGATCATTAATCTTGAATTCCTTCATCATCTGTCCTTTGATGTGTCTAATTCCCTGAACATCATTTCCTGTAATAATGATGTCATCAACATAGACACACAAGTATATTACCTCTGAATTGTTCCTTTTGATAAACAATGAAGTATCTGCTTTACTCATTATGAATCCTTGGTCTAGGAGGTAGGTTGTCAACCTGTAATTCCATGCTCTAGGTGCGTGCTTCAATCCATACAGAGCCTTCTTCAATTTACAAACATGATTTACCTTCTTGGGGTCTTCATAGCCAGGTGGTTGTGACATGTAAACTTCTTCATATATCCATCCATTCAAGAATGCATTCTTCACATCCAATTGGTACATGTTCCAATTCTTGGATGCAGCTACACTCACCATAACTCTGATAGTTGGCATCTTGGCCACAGGAGAAAATGTCTCCTCATAATCAATGCCTTGGGTTTGTGCAAAACCCTTGGCTACCAACCTAGCTTTATACCTGTTTATTGTACCATCTGAATTCCTTTTGATTTTGTAGATCCATCTGGATCCTATCACCTTCATAGATTCTTTCTTGGGTACCAAGTCCCAAGTATCACTCTCCTTCAGAGCTTCCATTTCTTCATCCATTGCTTCCTTCCATTCTGGTTTAGTGATTGCTTCTTCAAATGTACCTGGTTCTTCATTCAAGAGATCCTTTGCAAGATATACAGAATGCTTAGTTACAAGAGAAGTATCATACCCATATCTAATAGGCTTCTTACTTTCTCTCTGAGATCTCCTCATAGCTTGAGTTGAAGATTCTGGTATATCCTCAAGCTTCTTCATCTTCATTTTCCCTTTGGATTTCCAAGCCTTGAACTCTTCAATGTTGATGGTGTCTTCATCATCTGAGCTTGTGTCCTCTTTCTGAATTGATTCTTCCTTGATAAGCTTGGGGAAGTCTTCTTCCATATCATAAGGTAGACTAACCTTCCTGCATTCATTTTCATACCATGAATCATTCTCATCAAAGATGACATCTCTGCTTACCTTGAAGCCTTTGTTTGAGGGGTTGTAGAATCTGTATCCCTTCTGATTCAAATCATAACCAATGAAGATACATTTTTCAGCTTTAGGGTCTAGCTTTCCCCTTACCTGTGAGGGAATATGCACATATGCAAGACAACCAAAGATTTTGCAATGATCCAGAGATGGTCTCTTACCATGCCAAGCCTCATAGGGTGTCATTCCATTAAGTGATTTTGATGGCAACCTGTTAATTAAATATGTGGCAGTAGATACACTCTCTGCCCAAAGATAATTTGGCAATTTCTTTTCATTTAGCATAGACCTAGCTGTCTCTACAATGAGTCTATTCCTTCTTTTTGCTACCCCATTTTGTTCAGGTGAGTACCTTGTAGTAATCTCTCTCTTGATGCCTCTTTCCTGCAAGAAATCTTCAAAGTCATTGGAGAAGTATTCTCCACCACCATCTGACCTTAGCTTCTTCAAATGTCTACCTGTTTGATTTTCAACTAGTGCAAGGTACCTCTTGAAACAATTAAATACTTCATCTTTATGTTTCATGAAATATAATACAGTCCACCTGCTATAGTCATCAATGAAGGACACATAGTACCTTGATCCAGATATGGATGGCTCCTTGCTAGGTCCCCAAACATCTGTATGCACCAATTCCAGATAATCTTCATGCATCCCTTTCTTGGTATAAGGCAATCTGTGTGACTTACCGAATTGACAAGCCCCACACTTGTATATCATGTGTTGCTTGGATACATTAGGTATCCCAAGCACACATTGATCCCTGCTCATTTGTTTTATGGTCCTCTCTCCAATGTGACCTAATCTCTTGTGCCAAATCTCCAATTCTGATAGGGTTTGATCTTTATAGTTGTACAAAGCAATATTCTTAGTGTCTTCAAGTTCAAAGGTAAACAATCTACCTGATTTTTCTCCCTTGGCTATCCTTCTGAATCCATGTCTTGGATCCTCCACATATGCACCATGTTGAGTGAACCTGACCTGTAGACCTTTTTCCACAATCTGACCTACACTCATCAGATTCTTGGTGATTGTTGGAACATACAACGCTCTGCTCAATAAATTCTGATTACCATCACTAGTTTTGACATTGCCTACTTTAACAACTGAATGTTTAGTGTCATCACCTGTCTGCACTTGGTGCTTGCCTTTGGGTTCTTCCAAATCAGAAAGTAATGCAACATTTCCAGCTACATGATTAGAGCAACCTGAATCAATATAGAATAAGTGATCATCATTGATACCTGATTTAGATGTCATATTCATGATCAATAGGGAGTCATCTTGTTCCTCTGCATAATTGTTGTAGTCTTTCCTATTTCTGTATCCACCTTGATAGTTGCCATTGTAATTGTAGTTGTTGTTATAATTATTGTTGTAGCCATGGTAGCCTTGAGATTGGTTGAATATGCCTCTGCCTTGAGAGTATCCTCCTCTTTGGTGACCTCTTCCTCTTTGGTTCTTGTAGTTTTTGTAGCATTCATCTGTGGTATGGTTAGACAAGCCATTAATGTTGCATGGAGATTGGTTGTAGGGTCTCCCCCTACCTGATTTACCTCCTCTGCCCCTACCTCTGGAAGATCTACCTCTCCCTGCATAGTTTGCTTGGGAGGTAGAGCCTTCTTCATCAACCTTCTTACTTTTACCTTTATCTTTTATCTTCTTATCAGTATAAAGGGCAGAGGGGTTGTTACCTTTTGATTGCTCTCCATTCTTTGTGAACTTTGCTTCATGTGTAAAGATTTGTCCAATCAAAGTTGTTAGATCAGGTGCTTGGATGTCCATGTATAAGTCCATTGCTGTGGTAAAGCTCTCCCACTTGTCATCTGCCTTTAGTCCATTGATTACTTGTCTGACTATTTGCTCTTCCTCAATCTCTTCTCCAACACTTGCAAGTTGATCTGCAATGTCTTTGACCTTGGTAACAAAGTCTGAGACTGATTGCTTTGATTGCTTCCTAAGAGTGGTAAACTCAATCCATAGCTGATTCTTTCTGGCCCTTGTGCTTGATGAAAAGTAAGTTGACAAGGTTTCCCAAGTCTCTTGGGAAGTTTTGCAATTCCTTATGTGTGGTAGAAGAAAATCAGAAATAGAGTTTAGAAGATATGACCTTGCCAAAGCATCTTTTGCACACCATTGATTGAGTCTCTCTTGCTCTTCCTTGGTGGGTAGACCTCTAGCTTTGAATGAGGGCAATTCCTCATCTCCTGATATGAATCCAAACAAGCTCCTTCCTTGTAGATAGGTCTTCATTCTTAGAGACCAAGCTTGGTAGTTGTTCCTGTCTAATTTGTCAATGAAGGAAGGGAAACCATCACCCATGATTACCTTATATGCTCTGATACCACTGTTAGGAGTGATGATTGGATGCACTCAAGAACTGAGTTGGTGCTGCAAAACCTGCTTCACACCTGCCCTCCTTTGACTCCAGATATGCTAAGTACACTTCTTGAGCTTCCAAATGACACCAAAATATACTATATGTACTTTGGAAATGAGTTGAGTAATGATTTGATCAAGACAGACTACTTGTGACTATAAGATTTAAGAAAACTTGCTATTTCTGTAGATACACCTGCTCAGAGTTATGCTCAGTGTGACCAGCACACTTAAAATTGATCTAATTGCTTTTGGACATAATCAATTAGCTTAACAAGCTTTCATTTGCAAGTGGAATGAGAGGAAATGACAAACTACACTCTGAGAAATCAATTTAGCAAACTTAGGAACATCCCCGACATTTTAGGAACTGTACAGAGAAATACCAGAGATCACTTCGAGCGCAATTTCTCCCAGATGGTTGATCCAATGATCTTCAAATTTTTTAGGCATATAGTATGCTTCAAGCTTGTTCCAATGTGCTTTGAATCATCCAATTTGGTTCAGTAGATCTTGAGATATGCCTCTTGGAAGTTGACACAGTTGAAGGTACACTCAGAGAATAACAAAGATGATAAATATGAGTATATGTATTAGATCTATTGATTGTACATTCCCATTGGCATGATATGCAATGCCCAATGGTACTCAGAGGTGTAGGCTATGGTGTAGCTCACACACACTCAATGAATTACTCAGAAATGCCTCGGGAGGAGTGAAGGATACATGCGACATTTTCCTAGTGACTTTTTATATAGATTGAGTGAAATTTTGAATTTTGAATCCAAGTCAATCTCCTAAAATCTTTCACCTAAAGATTGATTGAGATATTCTCTCAACTAACCAATCACTTTTTCACGAATTAGACTAGTAGGTGTGATTACATGAGTGGTAAAGTCATATAGACTTTTACATGAGATAAATGGTAAGAACAATAAGACTAGGTTCCTATGGTTCTTGATTCTTGTAAATATATCCTTCAAAAGTTCCAAGCTAAACCTTCAAGTTCCAAGCTTTATGTGAAGTCTTCAAGGTTGATATCCAAGCCAAGTGTTAAGGCTTGAATTACACCAACAGAAAGAGGCATTGATTTTGATGAGACCTTTGCTCATACATGCTGAATGACTAATTTTCATAGCATATGTGCATGTGCAACTCATCGTGGTTGGAATGTACATCAATTGGACATTAAAAATACATTTCTAAATGGTGATTTGCATGAAGAAGTGTATGTTTTTCAGCCCCATGGTTTTGTGCAAAAAGGGCATGAAAGCAAAGTGTGCAGGTTGAAAAAGGCATTATATGGTTTGAAGCAAGCACCATGTGCTGGAAAAGATACATGCCTACCTGATTGCACATGGTTTTGAAAATAGTCCAACTAAGAGCACCTTATATGTTAAGCATGCAAATGATGTGCTTTTGATCATTGTTGTCTATGTTGATGACATGTTGCTCACTGGAAGGATGATAATACAAAGAGATATTGAAAGACTCAAACAACTTCAATATCCTTCCTCCGTTAATAATTAGAAGATCTATGACCTTAAGAGTAGTCTAAAGTTGGAAGAATATCTTTATGCTATTAGTGTTCTTGCTATTTGAAGGGAATTATGGGCAAGAAAAATTGATAGACTGAATAAAACCGTATTTGATTTATTTAGGAAAAAGAAAAAAAAGAGATTTCATACCTATGCTTAAAGATAAAAATGGTAGGTTGGCTATCAATTGTGGGAATAATTATCTTGTGACCGATACCTTCGTTACTGATGTTTTCTCTGGTACTCTCAAGAGGGGGACTACATTCAAGAAGCCAAAGTGAAAATTGCTAATATCATGAAAAAACTATCTCTGTAGAAATGGCCAAAGTCTTGGACCTACCCCTCTTTATTAATGAGATCAAAGAAACCATTATTATAATTAAACCCGACAAATCTCTTGGGATTGTTGGCTTTCCTCATGATTTTTTAAGAAATTTAATGACTTCATCATGCTCTTTATTCTCTTTATCTTTAAAAAGGTTGCTACTCAAGGTAGTCTCCCGGTTGACATCAACATTGGGGCTATTAAAATGGTTTATAAAAAAAAGGATCCAAGGATGGTCTAAACAATTGGAAGCTTATCTCTCTTCTGACTTCAATTTATAAAATCTTTTCTTCCAATCTTGCTAGAAAAATTGGACCCATCACGTAAATAATATAATCCTCAAGGAGTAGAAATGTTTCATCAGATGTCGGTATATCATAGAAACCATTATATTCCTTATGGGATGGAACAAACTATGCTAAGGAGCTTGCCCAAGTTTTCTTCTTCTTCAAGCACTACAAGAATAAAGGGGACATAGTGATGCCCCCAATTGAAAAAAAAAGTGGGGACAATCACTTACGTGATGATCCCATTAGATAGTGTTGCATACGCGATACTGCAAAAGAGAAATTAAAAAAATAAATCGAGTGCATTGAATAAGCGATGAACAACATCGCATAAGTGATGCATATAGTTGTTGCTGCTATGAGCGTCGATGCTTACCGATGGTTTTAGCAATGATTGCAAATTGGATGCATTGCTACAACATCGCATAAGGGATGCTCCGTGAATTTGAAAAAAAATTTGATTTCTCCCTACACATTTGTGTCGAGATCAAGTGAGAGAGCGAGAGCGAACGAGCAAAGGAGCAACTGAATGAGCAAACAAGAGCAAACGAGATCGAATGAGCGAATGAGAGTGAACGAGCGAAGGAGCGACCAAACGAGCAAAGGTACATGCACATACATACACACATATGCATACACACACATGCACACATATACACATATACACAGACATACATATACACATATACACACAAAATCATACACACACATAGACATATACACATGCACATACACATATAGATACTTGCACATATACATACACACATGCATACACATGCATATGCATACATAGATAGACACATGCATACACACACATGCACATACATACACACATACACACATACACACATATACACATATACACACACATACATACACACATATACACACATACACAAATGCACACATATATGATATGCATACACACACATTTACAAATGCTTACATATGCATACACACACATACACATATAGATACTTGCACATTTACACATACACATATACATATAGATACTTGCACATATACATACACACACATACATTCCCAACACATATGCATACACATGCATATGCATACACATGCATATGCATACATACATAGACACATGTATACACACACATGCACCTACATACACATGCATACACACACATGTGCATACATACACACATGTGCACACATACTCACATGCATTTGTACACACACATGCATATGTATACATACATACACACATGCCTATGTATATATACATAAACACAAGCACATACACACACATATGCATACACACATATACATATACACATACACAGACAGGTACTTATGCATACATACACACACATAGACACATATACACTCACATGCATACATACATATACACACATACACATACACATATAGATACTTACACATACATACAAAAACATAGACACACACATGCACATGCACATATAGATACTTACACATACATACACACACATAGACATGCATATGCAAATATATATACATACACATACAGATACTTACACATACATACTAACTTCTGCTTCAGCTGTTCCCTCAGCTACGTTATGATCTCCTCTTGTTGCTTAATTTCTTCTTCGGCTTTAGCAATAGTTTCCTTGTTTTTGAGTATCTCTTTAGCTACCACGTCAAGGTGATCAGTGTCCTCTTTACATTGCATGAGGTAGCGATTCTCAGCTTTTTTCCTTTTTCTTCCAGGGCTCTAGTTAAATTTTCCTCTGTAATTGGCATGTGCTCTTCAATCGTTGTCTTGGGAAGTATGTGTGTCCTTTTTGTGGCTGGAACTTCCTCTTCTACTTGCTTGACTTCCCTGAGTCTCTTTGTTCCTCTCATTCTGGGTTGAGAGCTAGTTTCTGCCTCTTCCACTATCTTGACTCCTCTTTTCTTTTTAGGAACAGTGGCGACTTTGGCATACTTCGCAATAGCGGTTGATGATGGCATTTCCTGCAGGTGCTCTCTAATACCTAAAGCGTGGTAAATCAATATTGTCAGAGTGACGCGCCATTGAGGAACTTCTTATTGTTCGATTGCTTCTTGGCCTCGAATAGTCTTTTTTGTATGTAAGGAGTCAGATTGATTTGATTTCCAATCTGCTTGATTGCGTGTGAGAGAAGTTGAACAATAATCTTTTGAGGAGCCGTATAGTGATGCATATTTGGGAAACAGAAGTGTTGGTGGATGAGCATGACTTCCTCTTCTATGTCAACTCTGTTAATGTCTGTGAATGTTCTGGTCTTGGCCCCATGACTCTCTTCCTTTTACGACGGTGATACCGTCCTTCTCCCATCCGAATGCTTCCTTAATCAAATCATGTGTGAACTGGATGACTACCCATTCACCTACGCCATCCATTACTCTAGCCTCGGGCACCAAAGGATCATGTAGTGCAGGTTGTAGTGTATTCATAACTTGAGTGCATCTGTGGAAGTCAAGCTTATAGATTGGCAATTCAAAATAGTTGTGTATGCCCGCTTTCTTCATGATGTCTATTGTAGACGGGAGTCCATGTAGTACATCAAAATCCTGGGACATGATTGGAAATTGGTGATCTGTGTCCATTATTTTGATAGTTGCCAGGAAGAGGTACTCCCCAGTCGGTTGATCTTCCTTGAACTAATGTCCCTTTGCTTTGGTGATACTTTGTAGGGGAAATTCCAATACTTCCTCTTGTACTGTTGCTTCCGAATCTTCAGAAGCCATCTGCACTTGTAAGGAAAAGCGCATTAGCTTCAAAGGAAAGTATAGAAGCTGTGTAGTGCATTGCAGTGATTTGTTGTTGTTCCCTCACTCCATTTCCCATGGTTCTATAGGTGAGATCTCTTACCACATTTTTTTATTTCTTTTCCTGAAAGAAGACAATCATTAGTGTAGCCGAAGCATTTATTTATGTACATAGTAGGTACATTCCTAAGAAAGTGGAAGCTATGCCCTAATTCTCATTGAAGAATGTGCACCACTACTTTTATCATGTAACTCATGTGCCGAGTGCTTGGCCTTGTCCTATTATGCATACTTTAGGTGTATCTGATACTTTATGAGTGCAATTGGAATCTCCGTTGTTCCGATGGTCCACTCCTTGGAGTCGCTTGGGTTTCCAAATCCCTCTCGTTGTCGCTGTGATATGTCGTGGCAATTTTTTGATTCCTCAGGCTTCATGTGTCTTCTTGGTTTCCTCTAGTGTCCTCGTATTAGAGGCTCTGCTCTTCCTTTGTCTTGGACGAATCTGTTTTTGCTTTGTCATTCGAATGTTTTGAAGTAAGGTATTCTCCTGATTGCGTATTTCTTGCTTGGCTACTTGTTTAACCTTCTTGGGAATCCATATCTGCTGTCGTGCTTTCTTAGCTTCAACCAAAGGCTTAGGGAGCCATACTTGCAAGAGTATTTTTGTTTCAGATTTTTGTGATGTTGACTTGTTATTTCCCTTTTTCTCCTTATGAGTTGGTGATGACGTTTCCGATTTTTGTACTTGATCTTTGCATACCCATTTGAATTTGTTCTCCCCTTGATGCGAGTATCTGAATGTTGTCTTCCACATCGGTGATCCTTCTGTCGTGTGAGGGACTTCATGAGAGTTGGTTTCCTGATTGTTTGGCATTTCATCAACTAAATAGGGTGGTATCACCTTTTCCTTGGACACATTAGGGTTTGAGCTCCCTGCTTCTTCTAGACTGGTTTCTGAAGTATTGGGGTTGGAATCATGTTCCACTAGCTCTTTTTTGCATTCTTCCGCACTCTCGATGGTTGTTGATTGAGGTAAAGGCTTCTCTCCTAATAGACTAAAAACTTCCTCATGCCCTATCTTGGCTGAAATATAGCCTTGAGCTAGGTTGATGTTTACTTCATTTTCAATGATCCAGTCCTGTCCTAGGATCAACTATTCTATTAAATCTTCATCTCTGCACACTAAGACTCGTTGTTCCATGGAAGAATTTCCTAGGTGCATGGATACGTTAGTTACTCCCATGCATTCTATGATTTGACCTCCAATTCCTATCATTTGGGCTTTTGTGGAACTCATAATCATTTGAAGATCTTTTATGACCGTATTACGTATGCAACTAAGTCCTGCTCTTGAGTCTATTAAGGCATTTATCAAGTTGTACTCTTTCTTGCCAATTCCTAGGCTTAAATAAGGCTGTGACATGTAGGAATTTGTCGTGTCAGATTTATGGACTCGGTAATTAGCCATAGGTGTAGCTCAGTGATGAGTAGCACCTCCTTTAATGTCAATCCGGGAAGACATGAGGATGGTATGAAGACCTCGAGCAAGTGAAGGCACAAATGTGTGAGTGAGAAGCACACTAACATGCACACACATACACACACACGCACACACGGCAAGGACAAAGAAAGTAAGACAATGGAATCACTTCTATTGCAACCAAATTCTCATACAAGCTCAAAACTACAAGAAGCTACCCCAAAAATGAGCTCTCTAGCTCTATTTATAGTTTTTGACTAGCTTTGGCCCTGTCCAGACCTAGTGTCCGGCCTAGTTAAAAATTAGGTTCCAGGGCTTATTTGAGGACTCAAACGAGATTTAAAAATTATGAAAATTGGAAGGCAACTACTTCTAAGGCTCCCCAAGCTCAAGGACTCCTCGGCTTGTACAAAATGGAGCTACAAAAAGGTGAAACAATATTTACAAGGGTTTTTAGTGATGAGAATCACTTTTAACATGGTGTAAGGTTTGGAAAAATTTAATGGGTTGCCTTAGTGCTAGATCTGCATGTATGCTCGTACTTGCTTCATCTTCCAACACTCTCCCCCCCCAGGATCTGTCGCCTCTGACAGACCTTTGCTCTACGGTTTGGTCAATGTAGTTCTGGAGAATGTCGGTTGCCAAGTCATGTTCTTTGATCCGTAGCCCTCTGATCAGGTCTCTCTGAAGGGCATCCCAATTGACTGGTCCCGGTATGTCCGGTTGTGGCATTGTGTAGAGCTCTGAATGCATCGTTTGTTCGCATGCGAAGAGTTGTAGCAAATGAGTGGGCCGTGGCACGAACACCTCTGAGTGTGCCTCCCAGAACCCCGTGGTGAACATATCATCAAAAGTTTGCTTGTAGCAGGCAGGGAGATATCTGATTCGTGCGTGCCATGCATAAGCAACTCGTATGCTCGGGGTTGTGCTCATATCATATAGTAGGTCATAATTACCATTAATGAACCCGGGAATCGGAGGCTGAATGTGACATACATTGCGGAAGGTTTTGAGCACTACCTGCATCATATCCAATATTTTGAGCATCATCTGGGCAGCTACGTCTGGCATGGGGTGGAGGCGTGGAAGCCAATGTCTGATAGTAGCCATCATATATGCTACTGTAGGTGTGCCTGTTGGGGGTGCAATGGAGGGATAATTTAGCCATTGTTTACAATTTGCATTGTTCTGAACCTTGATGGCGAATGCTTTCCATGATCTCCTTCTTTGAACTGGCCCAAAGCAAGGGTTATATTTCAAATGCATGGGAGCATGGTCCCATGTCCGTAGCATCTCCGGATAGGTTTCCAGTAATTTCTGCCTCCATATGGGTTGGAATATGGCCCCCTTTTTGGCTTCCTCTGGGATATCCTCTGGTTCGAACTGAGTTGCGAAGGTGGGGTATTTGTTGGTGAGGCGTTTGATTTCAGCATTATAGTCAGCCAACAGTACAAAATATGGTTTATACTGTAACTCTGAACTAGTTATCAGTCTTCTAGGGGCCAGATGTCTGAAGTATTCTGATTGAAGTGTGGTTTCTTCAATGGTCTTCATGGCCAACATCTGGTTGGAGATACGTTCTTCATGAGTCCGCCCCATTTCTTCTACCTGTTTCATCCATGCCGAAGGGGGCTCTTCATAAGTGTCATGTCCCTCTTCCGTGATTCTGCCTCCTGGAAGAGGTTGTGGCTCATAATTATCTTCAGTTGTTTCTTCCACCAGAATGACAATGGTCTCCTCTTCGTTTGGCTGATCAGGTGGAGAGGGGGGTCGTTCATATTGTAACAGCTTAATCTTTAATTCCGCCACCTGCTGTCGTAGCTCAAGTACCTCATTGGTCATTGATGATTCAGGCTCTGGTGAAGTTGCAGCATTGACCATCTCTTTAGCTGTTGGTGGTTGTGGTGTGCACTTGGGATCTTTGTAGGTCCTTTACCTGGTCTACTAACTGGTCGTGTGCCTCCAAGAGGGTAGCATATTCTTCTAACGCCTGCTGAATGTGTGTTGAGGGAATAGCCATGAATTTGGCGGGGTCTATAGGTGCTCCTGGGGTATTTTCCATGGCTGCTTCTAGATTCTCCTGGTTTTGTTGTTGTAGCCTTCTATTTTCTTCTTGAGCCGCTGCTAAGTGGCGACGAAGTAGAGTCATGTTTCTTTGTAGTCTAGCATTGCGTCCCAACTGATCTCTGAGTTGTTCCTCCATAGCCTTACCTGTCTCCATATACTTGGCTTCCATCTCTGCATTCGATTGTTGGAGGACAGTCACTTCGTGTTGTAATGTTGTATTACTTAGCTCCAAGGCATTGACACGTGCCTGGAGTTGAGCCGAGAGGTTGCATAGCTCTGTGTTATTTTCTTCTAGTAACTTATATTCTTGCTTAAGTAGAGTGGCCGCTTCGAACATGGTGTCTAGTGCATTACTAAATGATGTGGATGCAGGGGTAGAGGTGGAAAATGCAAAGGGTCGGGAAATGGGGAAGGGAAAAGTGGATGATGTGCCTATGAGTGAAGTGAAAATGTGATGATGTTGGAACAACCGTGGTGGTGGGTGCTCCTGTGGGTGGTGAAATGTCCATGTGCTCAGACGTGATAGTGTGTGGAGTGTGAATTGTGAACACGGGAATGGTAGGTGGTGTGTTAGTGGTGGCCGTGAATGTGGGGGAGTTGGGTTGGGGAAGGGACTTTTTATTATAATTCTCAACTTGTTGGAGTATATTTACAAGGTGTGTCCAGAATGAAGGTTGGGTGCTTTGGGTTGATTCCGAGGGTGTTACAAGGGGTACCGTGGATAGGAGTTGGGAGGGAGGAAATGTATTGGTGGATGGAAATGGGTGTGTTAAGGTTTGGCTAGTGGCAAGTGGCTGTCCGAGGGCTGGGAGATATGAAGGGTGACCTAGTATAGTTTGATCGGTGGCAGGATGACCTATATGGGGTTCAGAAAATCGGGTGGAAGTGGTGGATGTAGGTAAAGGGAAGGATAGATGAGTAGTGGTGTGTATAACGGTTTCATCATGGGTGGATACTGGTTGTTCAGGAAGACTAGTGGGGAAGGGTTCTGAGGGTTGGATGGGAGGTGATGGTGGAGATGGTATCTGTGTATTTACATCTGGTTCCTTACTGGGAGTTGGGCTGGCCATGTGAACATCTTCTGAAGTTGTGGTAGGCAGTGCGGTAGAGACTTCCATTTGAATCATTTTTCCCCGTCGTGGTCTTGTATCGATCCTTCGTTGGTCATATGGAGGGGTATTACGATAGACCATGGTCCTCATGGCCTCCCCTATTCCGCATGTTTCCGCCAAGAGATTCAATGATTCTACGAAATGCGGGTCGACATTCTCCGCTTGCAGCATCTAGTTCACTAGTGCTCTATTTGCCTCTTCTGATAACTTGTGTCTTTTCTGTACCTGCTTGATTGTCTTGTAGAGCCGTTTGAGTTGTGCCGTGTAGGCAGGAGCTTCCTCTTCACTCTCCTCTGGTTCATTTCCCCATGCTTCTTCCTGATTCTGTGTGATTTGAGCATGAGGATGTTGTGTCTCATCTTCCTAATGTACCCTTCTTGCCTCACTCTGTGGTTGTTCTCTTTGGGATGATGATCCGGGACCGGCATTGTCAGAAAAACACTCACTATCAGATAAGTGGGCAGTCTGCAGGAAGTTTTCAAAGTCAAAATTTGGATCCTCTGTTAATGTGGCCATGGATGCAAACTCAGCATCGGTGGGTGGTGGAGGGGCAGATGGAGTGGGTTGTACCATATCCCCTGATTGTGTTCCTTGGAGATGGATGGTGAAAGGGGCTACTTGGGCCTCTTCTCTAGGGGAAGCTTCTGTTGTGGCCTCACGAGGGATCAGGACCTGTGAAAGTGATCCATGCATTCTTTTCGCAGGTTGAATCCCTGACTTCCGCCCCTTGAAGAATTCCAGTTGTGAGTATTTAAGGGCCCTTGCGATCGGCACATCATAGGCAAGGCATCTATAGATAATTCTGGTAATCGCACAGCATCCATTCAAGGTATGCTTCCTCACGCCTCGCTTGCCTACTTCATATAATTGGTCCAGGATCCATACGGGCATTTTAATTGGCAAGCTTCCAGTCTCTGCTAGGTATAATCCATACCATATTTTCTTATGAGGTTGGGTGAAGCGGTCTTGAGCTGGAAATGCGAAGTGTTGAAGGCACATCTGCAGTGGTATGGCAATGTTGGGGGTGAGGGCACACATTTCTTTCAACTTCTTGATTTTGTCGTTCTTCATCGACTCTGGTATCAAGGGATCTCGATCGGAGGGTACATGGGTGCCATACATCTGAAGGGCTTCCCTGATTAAAGTAATATTCAATTCAAACCTCTTCATTTCTTCTTGGTTTGATAGAGAGGGCACCAGGAATGTGCTTGAATGATCTTTATCTCCTGTCGGCTTCAGTGTGGCAATCAAGTAGTAGCACCTGAGAAAATCCGGTCTAGGCAAAGCTGCACTAAAGTAATCTTGCAATCCCGCTTTCTGTCAGATATCCTGAAGAGGAGCTGCATTCTGTAATGTTTCAAATTCTCTTGAGAAGAATTGGAATGTCCACCATACTCCTCCGAATTCTAACTTGGACTCCCAGATATGATATGTGTCTCCCAAGTCTCCTGGCATCTCATTGAACCAATGAGAATGCCCCTTTACTCTTTCTGTTAGGCCACTTGGTGGATCCGGAATGGGAATTCTTCTCATGTTCAAAAACTCTCCAGGCCTAGCTGTCAGTGGAGCCTCCACAAGCATGGTATCCCAATTGCTTTGAGTGCTAGTGCCTGCCTGAGAGCTTGTGCCTACTGCTGCTGCCATGGGAATCGGGTGCTTATCTGCTAGAAGAAGAAAGGCACATTAGTGTTGCATAGGAAAGAGGATGTAATGGTGTTCCCTTCACAATACTGACATGAAAATCCCGAAGGTTAGTGGTTAGAGGTGAAGTGTTTGTGATAGATGTTAGTGGTGATTAGAGATCAGTGTCATCCTAGATGCATACTTTGGTTATGCAATGGACTCAGAATGCACCTATGTCAGAGTGGATGGATTTACAAAATTGGGTTAGGGGGTTTGATACACGGTTTAAGTCTCCAAACTTTGATAGAGGATTCGTAGCTCTTAGAGCTAAAGACAGGTAGAGATTTATGAACTAGAGTGTGATGGATTTGGGACCTTTTGGGCACCCATTTCCAGACATTCCTCGGTTTGACTGAGTGTGGGTCAGGGTGGTATTTAGGTAGAGTTCCTGCGTTGTTAGTCGAGAGGACTTGTGAGTGTTGAATTATGCCAGTAACTAGAGTTGGAGCTATTTGGGCTCGTAAACAGGCCTTGGGCACCCATATGTGTCTAGCATTGGGGCTAGCCTTCATTAACCGCTTAGGGACGCAAATAGACGTGGTGCGCCTAGGAGGTTGCCTAGGGTACTCCTTCAATTTTGTCCTTGATGGTGTGGCTTGTTTTTTGGCTCCTCGAGAACCTACTATTAGAGTTGTGGGTTTTCCATCCTTGCGGATCCAGATCTGCTTCGTGCCACGAGGTACTCCGTGTTGCACTGGTTGGTGCTCTTGCCTTTTGATCAGCGGCCTCCTTCGTGTCGAGTGATGTTCGGTCTGCCTGTTTAGAATCTTCTTTGGATCAGCTGGGAACTCCTTATTGGCTCCTGTACCTTCGGTAAGATGGACACTCCTCTGCACCATAGAACTCTGGACAAGAACAGCATTGTTATCTTCATGTGGATTCCTGGAAAGACCAGGAGTTGGTGCCTTTCCTACTGGTTTGAGTGCTTGATTTTCTAATTCAATCGTAAGATAGCTTTGGCCTGCCCAAGCCTGAAGAATTCCACTTCTTAGATTGAGGTTGACTGCGTGATCATAGATCCAGTCTTGGCCCAAGACAAGAGGTTCGGTAAGATCCTCGTCTTCACACACTAGCACTTTTGCTGGCATGAGGACCTCTTGAATGTAGAGGGGAAGTTCCACCTCTCCCATGCAAGGGGTTTCAACACCTCCTAATCCTATCAGATATGCTTCTAGGGGTTTTACCTCCAATTGCAGATGTTGGCAGTAAGAAAGCCGGACTGCACTAGTGGCTGCACCTGAATCAATTAAAGCTCTTACGGTCCTTGTACTGTCTCCTTGTCCAACTTCTAGGGTCACAAAAGGTCGTCGATCCACTATCCTATGGGTACGTTCACCTGAAGCCTCACACATGGCCATGTGATAGCCTGGAGACTCTTGAGTGTCAATCATAGGCTGATCTCTCCCTTGCCTCCTCAATTTCATTCGTCGGATGCGCTCTAAGGCCTCTACTTGTGCTTCCTCTCGAATTCGTTTTTCCTCCTCTTTACGTTTCTTGGCAGTGTTGAGCCGATTTAACATTTCTTCAGTTAGGGGTTCTTGGTATAACTTGACTCTACATCCGCTTATGTAGCTAGGGAGAATATTGCCTTCCAAAGTGGCTAGTTGTACTGCCCCACTAGTTGAAATCCTATTTATGATCATAGGTCCATAGCCTCTTTTCTCTAATTTTCGTGCATGCTGCTTCAATGTGTAGACTAGGACTAGGTCTCTTGCTTTCAAGCCTTTATCCTTCACATGTGTATCAAAATATGCCTTTTGCCTCTTCTTCGCTGCATAGATTCCTAATAACTTCATTCAAGAAGTGAGTCCCTCTATCACTGACTAGCTCTATAGGTAATCCATACCTGGTGAACATATTCTCAAACAAGAACTTAGCTGTTGTTTGTGCATCGTTCTTTGTTGTGGCTTTTACCTCTACCCACTTAGTTAGATAGTCAGTGGCCACAATGATATACTCAGCATGTGAACCCTTAGCTGGGGGATTAATAGGACCTACAAAGTCTATTCCCCATTTAGAGAATGCACGTCCACCCATCATAGGTTTCAGTGGCATCTCATCTTTGCGTATAGGATACTGAGTTCTCTGACACACATCACACCGTTTCACATAGGTATGAGCATCCATGTGAAGGGTCGGCCACCAGAAGCCCGCAAATAGTATTGCCTTGATCACCCAATCTGGTCCAAAGTGTCCTCCTGCTACGCCTTGGTGAGTAGTTTCCAAGATCTTTAGATATTCACTCTCATGAACACAGAGTCTCAGGTAACCATCTTTTCCACGCTTGTATAGATTATCACCAATGAGTGAGTAATCTAGGGCTTCTTGTTCTAGACTTCTTTGCCTCGTCATAGTCATGTCTGGAGGGAATGTTTTCGTCCTCAGGAAGGATACTAGGGGTTCGCTCCAATCTGGCACTATGGACACTTGATAAAGAGTGGCATGTTCCACAGGGGGTTTAGTGCAGCAGATTGGGCATTCCTTGCACCACTTCTCGACATCAGCTTCCATAGTCGGCCAATGCACTCCTAGTCTCCTCAGGGTCTGTAGGGTTCGTTGTTTTGAGTAGTGTTGCTCTAATGCACCTACATGTGCTAATTGCAACCACTTAGCGTACTCATCCTCTTCCACACAACAAGCCAAGATCCCTTGATCTGTGTGCTTGTACATACTTCCTACCATGATGTGGTACTTTTGGGCTTTTACTACCTCTCTATCCTGTGTGGCTATTACTGGGTGGTTAGGCCCGTATGTCAATACTGGCACTAATGGCTTAGCCCACTGCGGCAGCACTTCCAAATTAAACAAGTAAGCATCAGGTAAGTCATCTGATACTCCTTGTGGGGCCTCTCCAGATGTGAGCCTAGAGAGATGGTCTGCTCTCAAATGAGTCCTGCCTTTCCTCACTACTACCTCAAAGTCATATTCCATTAGTAAGAGAAACCATCTTACTAATCTGCATGTATTACACGGCTTGTTTACCAGGTACAGTAGAGCTTGGTGATCAATAAAAAATTTGAACTTATTTGTAAGCAAATAGTGTCTAAACTTTTTAACCGCGTACACCATGCCTAATCCTTCTCGTTCGGTGGTTGTATAGTTCCATTCAGCAGCATTCAATTGCCTACTGGCATAGGCAATAGGGAGATCCATATTACCTTCACCCGTAGGTTGTGCAAGTACACATCCAATAGCATAATTGGAGGCATCCACATGAACATGGAATGGCTTGTTCCAATCTGGTGTGGTCAAGATTGGTGTTGAACATAATCTTTGTTTAAGCTCCTGGAAGGAATTCTCACATTCATCAGTCCACTCAAAGTTAGTCAGAAGTCCGCACATGGGCTTTGCAATGATAGCATACATGTGAATGAACCGGCGGTAGTAACCACAATGCCCCGTGAAAGCCTGTACTTCCTTGACGTTCTTTGGCCTAGGTAGTTCTGCAATGGCTCTCACTTTCTCTTCGTCAGTGGATATGCCGTTCTTAGACACTATGTGTCCTAGAATTTTGCCTTGCCTGACCATGAAAACACACTTTTCTGGGTTCAAGCAGACTTGATATTCTCTGCATTTATCAAAGATCTGTCTGAGTTCAGGTATATGGGTCTGTCTAATGTTGGAATGAGCGCAAAGATCATCAACATAGACTTCCAAATTCTTCCTCAAGAACTCTTTAAATACATGACACATCAATCTTTGAAAGGTAGCAGGTGCATTAGTAAGCCCGAATGGCATTACCCGAAAGGCAAATATGCCCCACTCCATGGCAAAAGCCGTCTTATGTTGTCCTCTAAAGCAATGGCTACTTGATTGTAGCCTGAAAACCCATCTAAGAAGCTGTACACTTCCTTGCCTGCTACCATTTCTAATAGATGCTCAGTGATAGGAAGCGGATAATTATCTCTGATAGTGGCTGCATTAACCTTCTTCAAGTTAATGCATACTCGTAATTTGCCGTTCTTCTTGGGCACCACTACAATGGGGGATACCCATTCAGTGTGCTCAATTTCATAGATAAACCTGGCTTCCACCAAGCGGTCTATCTCCTCTTTAATCTTGGCGGCGTAGTTGTCATTGTATGTGTAGGGCTTCTGCTTAGAGGGTCTGGCATCTGAGGTCAT
This sequence comes from Ceratopteris richardii, assembly GCA_020310875.1. NCBI lineage: Eukaryota > Viridiplantae > Streptophyta > Polypodiopsida > Polypodiales > Pteridaceae > Ceratopteris > Ceratopteris richardii. Next base: position 142,969,913 of record CM035425.1, on the reverse strand, counting down.
GGGGATTGTGTGTGAGCATATGTCTAGGTCAACACCCTTCAGATCCTTGTAGCTCCAAGCAAATACATCTCTGTATTCTCTTAGCAAGGCTATCAATTCATGCTCTTTGTCTTCCGTCAGGTCATGGCCTATGTACGTGCATCTCTCCTCTTCTTCTCCACAGCTACCACAATTTTCTTGGTGGTTTCTTTGTTATCATAGGCCTCCCCTGATTGCGCCTCTCGTTTAGGCATTCTGATCATGACTCTCCTGTCATCTATCTCATACTTCTTAAAATTTTCCGGAACCTCCAACAAATATTCTTCCTCTTCTGGTGTGACTTCTCTCTTCTTTCTTTTCTTTCCTTCCTCCTTCAGGGTCACATGTGTGGCTAGCCTTACATCATTTGTAAGCTCTCCATGCCTCTGGGGTTGAAATTCTACTTCATAGAAGTATTCTTCATCTGATGCAAAGGGTGGGTCCATAATGATTGACTCTAGATCGGAGTCACTTGCATCCTCAAATGCATCAGGGCTAGGTTCACACTCTTCTAACACTGCCTCTCCCATGATTGGCTCTATGGAGAAGACTGAAATGTCATAGCCATCTTCATCACAGTGAGGTGTCCATTGTTCTTCATTGATGGCTACATCCATTGTTGCTAGGATTTCTGCCCAGCCATGGGGTTCAAATTCCTCGTCAGGAAAGACTACAGGTGCATAGGCTGGGTCTTGAATTGATCTATGTGTTTCTTTTGCACCTACCTCTCTGGCTTTTTCTCTTTTCTCTTTCTACTGCCACTTTGCACATCCATAAGTGGGTGTCTTCATGCATCCATGAGGATCCTGATCTTATGGAATGCACAGATTCCGTATCATCTTTGGCTCTATGGATGGGATTCCATTGGATAGGAGGGACATCTCTATGAGAGTAATCTTTGAGATTCACTTTGGTTGTAACACCTAAGTGTTGCAGGTACAAGGAGTTGGTTCCCTAGTCCTGTACCACTTGCAACTGTCGCATAAATGGTCTTCCCAAGATCATTTCATAGGCATGATTTTTGCTAAAATCACATATAGCAAATGTATGCTCGAACTCGACACCACATGTAGTGAGAGTTATGCCTTCTAGCAATCCCAAGGGCCTCTCAATATGGCCATTGGCCATCTGCAATTTCATTCTCGTCGGTCGGAGTGCTGGCTTGCCCCAACGCTTCCAGAGGGAAGTTGTAGCAATTGCAACTCCTGCACCTGAGTCCAAAATTGCCTTGGTTGTGTATCCCTGATGGGTAACTGGGAGATAGGTATTTCCTTCTTCTCCTTCACTCATGTCTCCTATCTATCCAATGGTATTTCAGGCACTGTTCTATGAGATCCTACCTGGGAACGCGATTTCGCTATGTCTGGCACTTGCTTGGCTACGTGTTTCCACACTTCTGGCTTAACTTTGAGTAGCTCTTCTAAAGTGAGATTGCACTGCACCTTAGTGTTCTTTACTACCTCTGTATTCCTAGGTATGATTGAATCTTCGTTTCTTATCATGACTGTGGGCGCTCTCAGGCAAGTAGACTTGGTTTCCCATGGGCCAGTGAAATGGGGTAATTCCTGCAGGGAGTTAGACTCGGAGTATAACCTCTCTTGGTTTCGTGCACTCTCCTGCTCTCCATAGATGGAAGGAATATCTTGAGGGAATTGATCATGTGTGTCATCCACAAGTTCAATGGGAGGAGGGGCTTCACTTTCATTAGCCCATTTGTCTTCTTGAATCTCTCGTAGGAATTCTGGAGTGAACCTATTCATAGAAGAGGAGGTGTCTGGTTCAGTGGAATTAGGCACATAAGCTTCCTATGGGGGATGGCTTATGTTTTTGCTTGCCTCATCTCTTTCTCGATTTTTTTCTTCCTTGGAAGATCTTGCAATTATGCTCTCTAACTTCTCTAGGAGTCCATCCAAGTGCAATTGTGTCTTAGCTGAGCCTGAGTGGTTGAAAAGGCGACTGGCTTCAAACATGGTCTGAGCCAATGTGACCATTTTCGCACACAGCTTGGTTCTCTCTATCTCTAGGTCAGCTCTAGGGTAGCACTTGTCATGATCCGCCACATTTGGCCCTTCTTGAATTCTGGCCTGATATGCTTTAAGCCTCATATCTAGATCTTCAGGAGTGGGATCGGCTAGGACTGATCCTACTCTGGGTGGTGGGTGGGTCAAGGGTGGTGTATTGAAAGGTTGGGGAATGGAAGAAGATGGATTGGCAGGTAAAGGGAAAGGTGGTGGATGGGTGGTGTGAGAGTGGTTTTGAGATGCGAGTTCACTTATCTTTGCTTTGGTTTCTCTCAAGCTTGCTTCAAGTTCACTCATTTTCTGTGACCATTGTCTTTTCATTCTCTCCCGGCTATCTCTCCATGCTCTTGTCCTTTTCTTGGTTATACTCTTTGTCTCACTAACCTCAGCACTCTTTTCCTGCCCTACTCCTTGAGTTTGCTGCAAGGCTTGGGCTCTAGTGACCACATGCACTGGGGCTGTGGAAGTTATACTTCCCGTAGAGTCTACCACTAACCCAATGACGTTGATAGGAGTGATTTTAGGCATGTTATTAGGGTTCCTTTGGCAATCTCGTAGGAGATGCTCTTTTCCGCAGTCTTGACAGAAGCCCTGAATTGTCACTGGTTGGGGTTGTGTAGAGGCAGGCAGTGGACAATCAGGTATAAGGTGATCTCCCTGACATCTGAAGCATGGTCCTCTAGGGAATGGGGGTCGTACCTGCCTAGGTTGAGGTCTAGAGTTGGGGTTTGTGTACATGACATTAGCATACTCAGGCTCCCTACTATTTTCACTTGGGTCCTCATAATAGTATGACTCGTTATGCTCGGGTGACTGCATGTAGTAAGCATGTGGGCTATCAATATGTGTGGAGTCAAAACTATGGTCACTTGGATCAATGTCTGATAGCAATGGGGTGATTGGGACTATGGCTTTGTTCGGATTTTCTTCAGCAGATGCATATTTCACCGGGATCACATTGGTTGGAGCTGGGGGTTGCTGCACTAGGACTGGTTGAGGTCTCTGCTGCCCTTGATAAGGTGGCTGATAGGGTTGCTATGGTCTGTTGTATTGTTGTGGAGGGTATTGATTCTGGTATCTACCCTGTTGTGGATATGGCTAAGGGTAATTTTGCCTAATAGTTTGTTTGCTATATGGGCAGTCCTGTGCAGTGTGGTTGGTGTACCTTCACTCTATGGAGCAGTATTGGCTACTAGGATTCACTTGGGATTGGGCCATAATGAGACATACATTTGCCATATGGTCACCTCCACAAGTGTAGCACCGCTTAACTGGGGCAATTCTTGGAATTTGTTTGCTAGAGACACCTAGTTTTTGAGCTACCTTCTCGGCAAGTTCCTCAATGGATGTGGACTGACCAGATGTGAGACTACTAGAGTTATCCGAATCCTTATAGATTTTTGATAGCTCTAACTCCTTGCCTAGATTATCCTCAATGTCTATGCACATGCGCACGCATTCTTCTATAGTTCTGGGGTCCTTCAAATACACATATGACCTAAGCTTGGTGCTCAACAAGCCATCTAAGAACAAAGCCACTTGCTTGGCTGGTGTGGGTAACTCAGGCATTGGGCACCTCTCTAGGTATTGCCTAAACCATCTTCCTGCTAGTCTGATCGTCTCTTGAGGTGTTTGCTTGAAGCTATGAATTAGTGAGGAAGTGTTGTGCCTTATACCACTCTTAGAAAACTCAATGATAATGCTTCTAGGAGCTGGTCTATGTTTCTGAAATGCCTCTCGTTCAGTGGTTGAAACCACGTGAGGGCAGTGTTCCTAAGGGTTAGACCAAAAGCATTATATTGTGTAAATAGATCCTCTACCTGTTTAGCTTTTCAAGACTTGCCTAAATTCTACCACATAGTCATAAGGCTCTCTAGTGCCATCGAAGTAATTCTTCATGGACTTCACCAGTTGAGTTGGCCTCAGAGTCCTGGTGTGTTCTCTCGGCCTTGGCAAAGGAAAATCATCAGCATTTCTTTGGTTCCTTGGGTCTCTAAATCTCTCGGTTTCTTCTCTATCCGTCCCCGTTCTCCTTCTTTCCCTTCCTTGGGGTTGGCAAAGCTTACTTCAGGTCTATCTCTACTTCTATCTCCTTGAGCTCCATGAGCCTGGGAGGTCCCGGCTCCTTGGTGACCATAGGACACATTAGACCGTGGTTGGGGAAAAACAAATTCACCCTTCCATGTGTAGGCATGTCTGCCATGCTCGGTGACCATGAAGATTCTCTCCGATGTATTGTCTAGGTATGTTACTTTGCCTGGGCTGTCAGGGTCTTTAAACTCATAGATTGTGAGAGCACTCACTTCTTGAGGGTGAGCAGGTTTATATCTCCAAAAGGCCTCATCGGTTTCTCAGTTTAAAAGCAAATCTATGCTTTTATTATCCTGTGGAATCCACTCTGGAGTCATGATTCTGGTCAAGACAGATTTACCACGGGGAGTTCTTGGCTCTCTCTCTAAATTCCCTTGCTATATATCACCCATGTCGGTCTCGGCAATCACATTTCCAAACTCATCAGTTCTATCAGGAAGAGTGGTGACTACATATATAGTCCCCTCTTTATCTAGGTATGCTCCATTCTCAAACTTGACTACCGGTTGTTCTAGTCCATGGGGTTGATCGGGGTTCTTAATCTGGACCACAGATCTTCTCAGTCCGTCTTCGTAGATGCGAGCACCTAGACGATTAGTCCTGATGTATTCCAATTGAGTCTTGTAAGGTCCTTCTGGCTTTTCTAGATAAGCCACCCCTGAACTACCTACTGGTCTCTCCATGTGATAGGACATTTCAGAATCACTTGTTTCTGATCGTGGAGTGTATGGGTAATCACTCAACTGCTGGGCCGAGGACCTAGCAGTGTGATTGACACTCGCTTCAGAAGATCTGAGGCTTTGTCTGTCTCGGCCTAAGTGTCTGCTGGACCTAAGGTTCATATGCCTGGTTTCTCTACCCCCTTGGTTCCAAGTACACTCTCATTGCAGGTTAATTGGCACCAATCACTTTGTTCTTTTTAGTTGATTATTATTTTTATGATCTTGTCTGATATCACGTCGTCAGGAATACTTAACTGAATTTCGCACTTGATAAATGATCGATTCAAGTTTACTTTTGTCCCTTAGGGTTTTCGCACCTAAGATCTACTTAATGCTTGCACTTGGTTGATTAGTTCTCTTGGACTTAATTCGTGCATGACGTTGTCCTAATTAATTACCACACCTAAGTCGTACTTAGCCTAGGCTAGGAATTGACAAAGGAGGGTTGAGAGAACTTCCAACCTCAATCCTCTGGTTGCTCAAACCGTTGCACAAACCCAGGAAGCCTTCTCCCAAGCCTGGTACTCACCCTTGCTAGCTTGCCCTGGAATACCTTGAGTGCACGCACAGTTCCTGCAAAATTTCACAAGTTAATATAGCTCATTGACCACAATGAATTGAAAGACACACATCAATAATTATGGGCCCCCCTTGGAGTAATTTACGGAACCCCCAAAATCTTAGGACCTCTCAGGATTCAAGAGATCTCTCCCTGGTGTCTAGGTCTTTTGCCCACTCCTAAGGCTCTAATGTTACCCCAATGTGTCCACAATTAAGCCCAAATATACCTCACTTCACTCCATTAATTTACTTTAAAATTTTATGCATTAAGCCCATGTATCGCGATAGGTCGGGTCGAGGTGTCACGATAAGTCGTGGGTATCGCGATACTTCGAGGTGTCGCGATAGTTCGAGGTGTCACGATAAGTCGTGGGTATCGCGATACTTCGAGGTGTCGCGATAGTTCGAGGTGTCGCGATAAGTCGTGGGTATCGCGATACTTCGGTGTGTCGCGATACTTCGAGGTGTCGTGATAAGTCGTGGGTATCACGATACTTCGAGGTGTCGCGATAGTTCGAGGTGTCGCGATAAGTCGTGGGTATCACGATACTTTGAGGTGTCGCGATAGTTCGAGGTGTCGCGATAAGTCGTGGGTATCGTGATACTTCGAGGTGTCGCGATAGGCCGAGTTATGGTGAATTTTGCTGTTCTGTCTAGTGATCCTAGGAGCTCTAGGCCTGCGCAGTGTCCTGGTGCACTCAGAATTGTGATAGGGTGAAGTTTCCAGAGTGTTGCGATAGCTCGAGCTTGATGCCTCGGAGTTTGCGCAGACATAATCCGTACCTGCTGAGCTTGCTGGAGATGATGATGGAGCTGCAACCTGCAAGAAACATGCAAAAAAAACACACACAAGCAAGAACACACACTCGCTCTCTCTCAAACTCGCACAAAGCAAATGAGGAAATGGTTTGGAAATGAGAATATAAGGTGGAGAAGGAGATGAAGGTGGAGATGAAGATGGAGATGGAGATGGAGAAAAATAAAAAATTTACCTACTACTTACCATTCCAACGCGTCCTCTCTACGTCTTACCATCATACGCTCGTCCTCAAAGCTCGAATCCCCGACAATGATGCCAAAATTTGGTGTAGCTCAGTGATGAGTAGCACCTCCTTTAATGTCAATCCGGGAAGACATGAGGATGGTATGAAGACCTCGAGCAAGTGAAGGCACAAATGTGTGAGTGAGAAGCACACTAACATGCACACACATACACACACACGCGCACACACGGCAAGGACAAAGAAACTAAGACAATGGAATCACTTCTATTGCAACCAAATTCTCATACAAGCTCAAAACTACAAGAAGCTACCCCAAAAATGAGCTCTCTAGCTCTATTTATAGTTTTTGACTAGCTTTGGCCCTGTCCAGACCTAGTGTCCAGCCTAGTTAAAAATTAGGTTCAAGGGCTTATTTGAGGACTCAAACGAGATTTAAAAATTATGAAAAATGGCAGGCAACTACTTCTAAGGCTCCCCAAGCTCGAGGACTCCTCGGCTTGTACAAAATGGAGCTACAAAAAGGTGAAACAATATTTACAAGGGTTTTTAGTGATGAGAATCACTTTTAACATGGTGTAAGGTTTGGAAAAATTTAATGGGTTGCCTTAGTGCTAGATCTGCATGTATGCTCGTACTTGCTTCATCTGCCAACAATAGGGATAGGCTCTTCTCCTTGGAGATACCATTCATCCCTTTGCCTAATCCATTCTTTCCTTTTCTTGATGCGTTCTAGTGCTTCTTGTCGAGCCTCCTCTCTAATCCGTTCCTCCTCTTTCTTCCTATTTTGAGCACCTACTAAACGTGTTAACATTTGATCCGTCAATGGCTCCATGAACCGTTTCACTCGGCATCCACTTATATAGTTAGGAAGAACGTCTCCATCTAAAGTGGCCAGATTTACTGCTCCACTAGTAGAGATCCTATTGATGATCAGAGGTCCATATCCGCGTTTTTGTAACTTCTTGGCATGTTGTTTTAAGGTGTAAACCAGGAATAATTCTCCTTCTTGAAGTCCCTTGTCTTTTATATGTGCATCATAATATGCCTTTTGTCTTCTCTTGGCTGCATAGATTCCTGCTACCGCTTGTAACCTGGTTTCATGTAACTTCTCGATTTGGTCTAGTTGTTGGGACAATTCATGTCCGTTCCACTCATACTGTTGGGCTACTCTCAATGTTGGGATTAAAAAATCAATTGGCAAAATTGCATTCTGCCCGTACACTAAATTGAATGGGGTAGTTCCAATGGCAGTCTTGTATGCTACTTGGAAGGGCCAAATTGCATGATGCAATTGTTTGTCCCAATCAGACCTTCCATTGTTGACAATCTTTGTCAATATTGTACATAATACCTTATTGGAACTTTTCGCTTGACCATTGGCTTGGGGGTGTGTTGCAGAGCTAAAGAGCGCAGAAAGCAGAGAAAAAAGACGGGCCCCAAAATTTTTCCGATTTGGACACACAATTTTTTGTAACATAACCACTTTTGTATATATTTTCCGTTGTAAATGCACTAGAGGAGTCCTCTAGATGCATCCCCCCAGAAGATTAGTGAATTACCCATGTACATTAGTAGGAAGTTAGCAATTTAGTGAATAAAGTGCCGGTCTCTTGTGTGAAAGGACCAAACTTAGGGCACTAGTATATAAGTCAAAAGTGACTCATTGTAAAGGATCTCTTGTCATTGTGAAGAAGAGCACTTCTGAAATTTCGAGTTTGCCTCTTCCTTGCTGATTTTGATCTTCATTTTGCTCATGTATGTGTGTGTGATGCTTGAAATGCAAGTGTAGGACTGTTGTCTACCCCTTCCCCCTTGTTTTGAGTGGCTGTAGTGCGTGCGTAAGCTAGGAGAAGCAAAAACGCGGGTGTTAGTAGTTCCCGTAATTCACTGTTTCTGCCATAACTTGCAGCAGAGTGGTTAGAATTGAGTGAAACCACCACCGTTGGATTCGTCTTGTCGAGAGCTTCGAAACGAGTACCCTATTGCCTATGTTCGGAGTTCTGGGCGGGGAGAAAACCTCAAAAAACCAAAACTGCTGAAAGTAGGCTTGCGGCAACACTTCCAGTTTTTTCAGTAGGTGTGGGTAGTATTAGTCTTTTCTCTTGCTTGGATAGTTAACTCACTTCATTTTCTATCACGTGTGCAAATGTCTTCATACACTTGGTAAGTCACTCCTTCGGATTGATAATTAAATGTGTGCAAAGGACTCCACTATATGCACTTGTATTGCAATCGAGGTATAGTCTCATTGGTACAAGTCCTTGAGTTATTACGGCTCAAGTACACACGTTTTTGGCGCCGTTGCCGGGGAGGCGCTCCACCAAGTTGCCTTCGTGATAGTTAGAGAGCAAGTGTGATCGAATCGTACTTGTAGAGGTGAATTTATCCATTGACGAGTAGTATTCCATTTTAGCACTTGTCACTTCTCATCCTTGAGGTGTGTGTGATAAGTTTTAGGTTTAAGTGTAGGAGGAGGGAAGAGAAGGAAGAGTTAGGGTTAGGTTAGAAGGAGAGGAGGAGTGAGGAGAAGAGGAGTAGGAGTAGCCAAAAATTCCCAAAACTACCAAAAAAATTAGTAAATTTCAAATTCTGTCAAAAAAGTATAAAAACCCAAAAAATTGACTCATTTGACACTTGCTGGAATTCTGGTATCGTGAGCGACAGCGACTGGTATCGTGAGTGAAGTATCGTGGAATCCAGACTCTTAAGGCTAGAGATTGTATTCAAAGTGCAAGCAAGGATAGATAGAGGTGAGATTCCACTCAGATTATTTGCCAAAAACTCTCTAAACATGCATAAACACGTAATTAAGGAAATGCGCAGTATCGTGGGAGGGAGAAACTGAGTTCTTTGCCATCTTTTTGTGTAATACAGAGGTATAGGAGGGACGAGGAGAGTAAGAAGAGCAAGGGGGTAAAAAAATATTTGAAAAAATTTGCATTTTGGCTTGAGTATCGCGATCGGTTGAGTTTTGGTATCGCGATACCAAAATTCCCTAGTATCGCGATACTCGCCGAAGTATCGTATCGCTTGATACCTGCCTTGGTATCGCGATACCATTTTTGGTATCGTGACCCCGAGTTGGTATCGCGATCGTACATTTTCTGTGGTATCGTATCGCTTGATACCGATCTTGGTATCGCGATACCATTGTTGGTGTCGTGTCGCTAAGTTGGTATCGCGATCGCGCTTACTGCAGAGGTATCGTATCGTCCGGTACTAATACTTGGTGTCGCGACACCATTGTGGTGTCGTATCGCCTAAAGTTTCTAGTATCGCGACCTCACCTTATCGAGTGGTATCGTATCGTTTGATACGGTGGTATCGCGACACGATTTTAGTATCGCGACACTGCTTCAGTATCGCGATCGTGCCCTCTCAAGTGTCGTATCGTCGACTGCTTGTCTTGGTATCGCGACACTACTTCGGTGGTATCGTATCGCCAAGATTAGTATCGCGATCTCACTTACTGCGGTGGTATCGTAACGTCTCCTGTCAAGGATCGTATCGTGACACCACATTGAGGTCGTATCGCCTCTTATCTCCAGTATCGTAACGTCTACTTTGCCGGTATCGTATCGTGGTATTTCCCAGTGAAGTATCGCGACACAATATCTGGTATCGTATCGCCTGGCACTAAAACCTGGTATCGCGACACCAGACTGATATCGTATCGTCTGGGTGTCTGGTATCGTATCGCCGAGAGCAGTATCGCCAGGAAGTGGTATCGCCGAGATAAACCCTTTCATTAGTCAGACACTTTGAGCCTTTAGGAGAGCTAACCAAGGGGAATTTAAGAAGTATAAAGGGAGGCTTAGGTGTGTGGATGAACTTGAGGTCAGGAAGAGTGCTAAGTAGCCGAAGGAGTGTCATCTCTTCTATAGGAAGCACTGCTCAGGTCAGTCACCACTCCGTCTACTCAGAGACCTCTAGTGAATCTGAGGAAGACATACCCATGGCATCAGAAGACATGCAAGGTCCAGCACCACATAGGAACTTCATGTCTACAGTGGAAGGTGAGTACCGCACCGCCTTACAATATGTGTCCACAAATACCCAGGAGATTCCGATCTACCTGGATGGTTTAAACAGGTATGTTGCCAGAATGGCAACAGTACAAGATGTCACCATCATACCACGACCAGCTGTCAAGTACGAGGGAGGTGCTTACACTGACAAAATGGGTCACATCTACATAGTAACTGAATTTCCTGAGAGAATCAATGAAAGAGGAGAGTTCATGGATCCCAACAACTCTGAAGAGTTAGTGACCACCCTTAGAGGCAGATCACAAGTATCACGGGTCTTGAGAGGAGATTTGATACCTCAAGACGACTACTTGTTGGAAGTCTACATGATTCAAGGAGCAGACTTATTGCTCCAAACTGACGTACCTGTTCAAGGAATAGGAGAGAGCCCCATGACATTCTATGAGTTGAAAGACCCAGAGGACGAAACTAGACTCACTTACCTAGATAAGAATCGAAGAAGATATTGGCCGGTAGGTGTCCTAGACAAGGCTCGGCTGAGATATATGGGTGCGCCTGTATTTCCTCAGAGGGAGCAGGCAACTACCTCGCAGAATCCTTTTGGAGATCAACAAGAGACGGAACATACCACATCAGGACAGACCAGTCAAAGAAGTGTGCCCAACCGTACTCATGTACAGTTTGCAACTCCAGGTGAGCACACTCATAATCAGACCCACACAGGGATGGGGAACCATTTCCGACCACCAATCAGACCACGACCACCTGTGGGAGGACAGCCAGGAATACCTCCATTAAGACCAGCTGTCCCGGTTTTCCCTGTAATGCTCAGACCACCTGAACCAATGAGAAGATTGAGACCAATCCAAGTAGCTAAGTTTATGAGAAACCATTATGATGGATCAGGGGAACCATATGATCATATTGCTGAATTTAAACAAGTTCTAAGAGCGGAGCAAGTAGAGGACTTCTTCGTGCAGTATGAGTCTTTTGGACTCACCCTCACAGGAACAGCTCTAACTTGGTTCCAACCTTTAGATCCCAACCGATTTGGAAACATGGAACAATTTTTTCAAGAATTTATAGGAGAATTTACAAAAAGAGGGATTAAACACAATTCGGCATCATTAATCCATAGCTTTAAGCAAAACCCTAATGAAACTGTGAAGACAGCTGCCCGAAGATTCAACCAATACGTGGATAGATGTCCTACGGCTGAGAGACCGACTCAACAAAAGATGATTTCATTGTTTTTAGATGGACTCTCTAACGGGACCCTAAGAACCCTAGTGTATGTGAAGAGGTTACAAACATTGAGTGAGTGTCTTCAAGAGTGCATCGACTTGGAAGACAACCTTGCTGAGGACCTCAAAGGTACTACCGACCTCACAAAATCAGAAGACTCAAGAAGCACAGTGACGTCCAATTCTAGTAATATGGAAGAACTAGCAGAACTATTAGCGAAGAAACTAGGAGTCCAAGGACAGAGAGCTTACCAATATCCAGCTCAAAGAGTGCCTATGTGGAGGAGGTGTAACTTATGTGGAGGAGAACATCCCACACACTTGTGTGCCAGAGGAGGAGCTGGTGCACAACCAATGTACCCTCACAACAGACAGCAACAACAAGGGACTTCCTCATACTGTCACATCGAGCAAAAATATACCAATCATACAACTGAGAACTGTCCCTTTAATAGGCAAACACGACCTGTCAATCCACCACAATACCGACCTTATGGATACCCACCTAGAGAGCTTGGTAGGGAGATGCCTAGATACAATCCGTATCCGGTAGGAGCACAGAGACAATACGAGCAAGCCCTGTATCCACCACCACAACCAGTATTGGGACCCCAATTGTCTCAACCTCAACAAGTGGTACCTGTGAAGTATACTCAACCGGAAGAAAACTTGGAGAGAGCCATAATACCAGCTTCAATAGCGACCAATGTAGAATCAACCAACCAAGGGTATGAACCTCCACCAGGAGAGTACTATCCATATGAAGCCAACATGATGGAATGTGAACCAGTATATGACGTGGCTTATTATGGATATGAAGGATTTGATCAGACCTATGGAGCGGAAACTGCAACTTTAATGTATACAATGCCCAAAACACAGCAACCGTCGAGACCTCCTATTAGACCACCCGTGCAAAGAGGACCATGTTATAGATGCGGAGGGGATCACTTCATTCGGGAGTGTCCTCGACCTTACAACCCTCCACCACCCAGGATTTGGGAAGGATATTGTAGTGATTGTGGGAAAGAACATCTTTTTAGAGATTGCCCTAAGAACCCTACAAAAACTCAAGGTCCTGCACCAATCAACGTAATTGAGGTCATAGAAGAATCTGGAAGTGATAAGGAGTACACTGTACCGCTAAAAGCTATTACTAGAGCTCAAACAAAACAACAAACAGGAAAACAACCGGAAGAGAAACTAGAGAACAATAAAACAGGAGACGCTAACATTCAGATAGTCGAGGATTCAGAGAACTCATGTGAGAATACCCAAAACACCAAAGTGCAAAAATGGAAAGAAAGACGAGAAAAGCTCAAGGAGAAATGGGCAAGAAACAAGAGCCAAAACAGCAAAAAACAAGCAAAGGGTTCTAGAAAACATAACGAACAACAACTGCATAAGGAGACCCCTGAAACACCATCAATTAGTCCAGAGGCAAAGAAGCCAGGATCAATTCTAGCTGACTCAAAACCAGAGGAATTGGACATGTGGCTAAAAGCATACCAAGCTAGAATCAAAATGGGACCAAACCTAGAACAACATGAAAGACTGTACCCTCAAGGGGAATTGGAGAAAGAAAGACTGGCAATATGCAAAAAACTCATAGAAGTAGCACAGGCGACTCTAGAAAAGACTATCCCAATTTTGCCTGAAACAAGGATCGCACAAGAACCATATGAAGAGTACATACAACCTAAAGATAAGGAACCTAGTCGGGAAGATGATAGAAATGAACAAGAACAGGTATCCATAATACCCGACCTAGAGGAAGATTGGTCCAAAGACTTGTGGAAAAGAATTAGAGAAGAGCAATGGAAAAAGGATGGAATCAGTCCACCTCCTTTTGAGGAGATAATAGGAGCAAATAGTCACCATGATCATAACCTAGAGGAAGCATATGAGGAAGTGTCAAGGGTTGATAAAGAAAGAGAGGAAACAATGAGCATTTCAACATTGCCTAATTACATGGGAGACTATGAAAGAGAGTCGATAATAATACGAGCACCCACAGTGCAGGGGAAAGAAAAAGGGAACTCAGAAGAGAGTTCACACAATCTAACAGAACTTAAGAAAACAAAGGTGCAATGTAAATTGACTGTGGAAGAGTTGCTTCAACTTAGACCACATCTATGGAGACAGCTAGCAAATCAAATAGAACAACCGGCAGAGCAAGGAGAAATGAAAGGAAAGGAAAAAGAAAACCACTCCAAAATACGTGTTCCAGTTGATAAAGTAGGAGAATTTAGCGAAGGAGATGAAGGTAACACGTGTTTACCTGTCACCTACAATGGGTACATGACCAAGGCCATCTTAGACACTGGAGCTGGAGTAGGAATTGCGACGAAGGAAATTTGGGAAAAGTGGGGTAAACCAGCCTTACGACCCACTCGCATGAAGTTACAGTTAGCAGATGGACATGTAGAGAAACCCCTAGGAATATTGGAAGGAATTAGGTTAACCACGTGTGGAGTAGAGTTTGAACACACATTGGCCATCTGTAAGTTCGAAAAAGCAAACAATTATGAAATGATATTAGGACGACCATTCATGCGACAGATGCGAGTAGTACAAGATTGGGGCAGAGATTCATTATATCTCCAACATCAAGGGAACACTACCAAGATAAACCTGCACACATTCGCTTATCGGGATGTGCCTCCATTACAATGGAATCCAGTCCACAAAGAAGAAGACGACCTATCCGTTCACAGTGCTGGATCAAGTGACCAATCTTGGATGCACGAGGATGCCCAGTTGTGGATGTGCAAAGAAGCCAAGAAGGAGGAATGTAAAAAACAATTGTGGCCAATAGGGCACCCTAATTATCGATCGGTAGAAGACCCCGATTATATGCCTCAAATTTTTTCAGATGAACTCTTTGAACCACATGGCTGGATGGAAATCCTAGCCACATTAGACGTTTGTGTGAATGAAGAAGTATTGACGATGAACGACTGTATAGACGAGGATGGATATGATGTGAACCTCTACATGGTTGTCCTCCAAGAAGTAGAAGCAGGAGAACTTGTAGAGGAAGAGGAGAAAGAAGAATACGAAAGCATAGAAATGGAACCAGAGTTCGACTCTGAAGAACAATATTTAGAAACTATGCAAAAAGAATCAAAAGAAAGGCCGACAAAAGTCTTAGCGATTGACACCATCCCAAGCTTACACGAGCATAGAGAGGACACAAGTAAAGTGGAACCTGAACCAGACCACTTCGAAGTTCCAGAACATTTTAAAAGATACGAAGTGGAAGAAAGGAAAATAGCAACTCAAATGCCTAAACGAGAAGCACGAGACGGAGAAGCCTATGATAACAAAGAACAAACCAAAAAAGTGGTTGTAACGATAGAAGACGGAGAAGAGAGATGCACGTATATTGGGAAAGACGTATCAGACGAGGAAGAAGAGGAACTCATCCGCCTTATCCGAGAATATCGAGATGTGTTTGCATGGACATACAAAGACCTTAAGGGTGTAGAACCTGGCATATGCTCTCATCGAATCCCTATGACTGCAGATGCGAAACCTTCTAAACAACGCCCTTACACATATAACGAAGTTTACGCTGCAAAAATAAAGGAAGAAATTGACAAATTACTAGCGGCAGGATTCATTTATGAGATTGAACACACAGAATGGGTTTCGCCACTAGTTGTAGTGCCCAAGAAAAACGGAAAATTAAGGGTGTGTATCAACTTAAAAAAAGTAAATGCAGCAACTATACGCGACAGCTTCCCTTTACCCATCACAGACCATCTTTTGGAAAGAGTGGCCGGCAAGGAGGTCTATAGCTTCTTGGATGGATTCTCTGGTTACAACCAAGTAGCTATTGCAACTGAGGACCAGCATAAAACCGCATTCGCGACTGAATGGGGAATCTATGCATTTAGAGTGATGCCTTTCGGGCTCACTAATGCGCCAGCCACCTTCCAACGATTGATGTGTCATGTTTTCAAAGAATTTCTGAGAAAAAGCATGGAAGTATACGTAGATGATCTGTGTACATACTCAAATCAACGACCAGATCACATACCGGAACTGCGGAAAATATTCAACAAATGTAGGCAGTATAGAGTTTGCTTGAACCCAGAAAAATGTGTCTTCATGGTAAGACAAGGAAAAATCCTAGGACACATTGTTTCAAAGAATGGAATATCTACAGATGAGGATAAGATTAAGGTTATATTGGACTTACCAAGACCCAAGAATGCGAAGGAAGTGCAAGCCTTTATGGGACACTGTGGATATTACCGTAGGTTTATTCACATGTATGCCATAATAGCTAAGCCCTTATACGGTCTATTGACTCAGTTCACTTGGACGGACGAGTGTGAGAAGGCCTTCAGCGAGCTTAAAAAGAGGCTGAGTACAGCCCCAATTCTAAAATCTCCCAACTGGAACAAACCTTTTCATATTCATGTTGACGCTTCTAACTATGCAATTGGATGTATCCTGGCTCAACCGGCCGATGAAGGAAAGCTTGATCATCCAATCGCTTACGCGAGTAGACAATTAAACCAAGCAGAGAGAAATTACACGACTACTGAAAGAGAGGGCTTAGGAATGGTCTACGCAGTAAAAAAGTTTAGACATTACCTCTTAGCCAACAAGTTCAAATTCTTCATTGACCATCAAGCCTTGTTGTATCTAGTCAATAAGCCTTGCAACACAGGGAGATTGGTACGATGGTTCTTGTTACTAATGGAGTTTGACTTTGAGGTAGTGGTCAAAAAAGGAAACACACATGTGAGAGCAGACCACCTTTCTAGATTAAAACACGGAGAGCCACCTAACGGAGTACCGGATGAATTACCAGATACGTACTTGTTCAATCTTGAAGTATGTCCCAAGTGGGCGGAACGATTAATTCCCATACTCACTCATGGCCCTCAGCACCCAATCAACAGGAAGAGCAAAAAAGAGATTCTTCAAACAAGAAATTTACACATTGTTGCGGGAAGTATGTATTATAAGGAACCTAACGGAGTTTTATTGAGATGTGTCGAGGAGGATGAGCAGAAGCAATTAATTCACCAGGCACACATAAACAAGTGGAAAACCCATCAAGGAATGCAGGGAACAATACGAGAATTAAAGAGGTTAGGCGTATATTGGCCTGATATGTCCAAGGACGTTCACGAGCATGTGAGTAATTGTGGGGAATGCAAAGAAACAAGCCCTGAGGATCACGTGTCCTTACCATTTTCTACCATAGCGCCTAATTGGAGTAAAGCACTAGTGCAATTCCTCAAAACCAAAGAGCACAAGATAGGAGCTAGCCTAGCAAGAAAGCGATCCTTAGAAGAATTGAGCAAAGATTATGTGATAATGGGAAAACAGTTGTTCAAAAGAGGAAGAGACAATCAACTCAGATTGTGCGTGCATGAAGGAGAGTATCTTCCCATATTAGAAATGGCACATGCAGG
Source organism: Ceratopteris richardii (assembly GCA_020310875.1). Classification (NCBI taxonomy): domain Eukaryota; kingdom Viridiplantae; phylum Streptophyta; class Polypodiopsida; order Polypodiales; family Pteridaceae; genus Ceratopteris; species Ceratopteris richardii. The sequence continues at coordinate 142,952,825 of CM035425.1, read as the reverse complement.
AGCTGCGGGAGGACATTTTTCAGCAGATAGAACGGTCAAGATGATTCTCTTTGCAGGCTTGTGGTGGCCAACTCTACATATGGATGCTGAAACATATGTGAGAAGTTGCGAAATATGCCAGAGAGTGAAATACCCCGTTCGAAGAGACGACATGCCTTTAAGACCCATGGTTTGTGCAAGAGCATTTACCAAGTGGGGAATTGACTTCATAGGACCCATCAATCCACCAGCCAGAGGCTCACATGCAGAGTACATCATAGTAGCCACCGATTACCTGACTAAATGGGTAGAAGCCAAGGCTACCAGAAAAAATGATGCTCAAACCACAGCAAAATTTCTCTTTGAGCATATATTCACACGATTTGGACTACCGATCGAGATAGTGAGTGATCGAGGAACTCATTTTCTGAACGAAGTCATTGAATCTCTAATGAATGAATTTCTAGTGATCCACAAAAAATCAGCCCCATACCATCCCCAAGCCAATGGTCAGGCAGAGAGTTCCAACAAGGTACTGTGTACGGTATTGACAAAGATTGTCAATAATGGAAGGTCAGATTGGGACAAACAATTGCATCACGCAATTTGGGCCTTCCGAGTGGCATATAAAACGGCCATTGGAACTACACCTTTCAACCTAGTGTATGGGCAGAATGCAATCTTGCCAATCGACTTCTTAGTGCCTACATTAAAAGTAGCTCAACAATATGAGTGGAACGGTCATGAATTGTCTCAGCAATTAGATCAAATCGAAAAGCTGCATGAGACTAGATTGCAAGCGGTAGCAGGCATCTATGCCGCTAAACGGAGACAAAAGGCATACCATGACTCACATATCAAAGATAAGGGACTAAAAGAAGGCGACTTAGTCCTAGTATACACTCTAAAACAGCACGCAAAGAAGCTCCAAAAACGCGGATATGGCCCTCTGATCATAAATCGAATCTCCACTAGTGGTGCAGTCAATCTCGCCACACTAGACGGAGACATTCTTCCCAATTACATCAGTGGATGCCGAGTCAAACGATTCATGGAACCTCTGACCGATGAAATACTAGCTAGACTGTTGGGAGCTCAAAATAGGAAAAGGGAAGAAGAACGAATACGAGAAGAAGCGAGACAGGAAGCCCTAGAACGCATCAGGAAACGGAAAGAATGGATGAGGCAAAGAGACGAACGCTATCTCCAAGGTGAAGAACTTATCCCTATGGCTAATTATCGAGTCAATAACCCTGATACGAATGGTGTGTACAACGCACAGCCTTACTTAAACTTAGGGATTGGTCAGACGGAGTTTAAATTGATAGACGCATTAATCGACTCAGGAGCAGGACTTAGTTGTGTACGAAACAAGGTCATAAAAGATCAGCAGTTGAAGGTGAATCCCACAAGTGCACGGTTGATAGGAGTGGGAGGTCAAACCCTAGAATGTATTGGAACGACAAACATATCTCTACACATAGGAAATTCCTCCATGAAACAGAGAGTGTTAGTCTGCAACGATGAGGACCTGATCGAAGACTTGATTTTAGGACAAGACTGGATTATCGAGAATGAAGTATGTATCCATCTAGCTCAAGGGTATATCTCTGCCAAAATAGGGCACAAAGAAATATTTAGCTTACTAGGAGAGAAGCCACTGTGCCAACCTAAGATTGTGGAAAATTCGGAGAATAGCTTAGGTAAAGAACCACAAAGGGAATCCAGTACCCAGGCTCCTAGAGTCACTATGGAAACAGCAGAGACCTCGAATGCAAGGATGACCGCAGAAGAACCTGAACATTCCCAAACGGCCAAGAAATGTTCAACCACTACCCAAAACTATCAACAGGCTACCCAACCGACCTATTGGAGAACCTCAAGCACAGGTTCCGGTCCGACACAACACAAATACAAATGGGTGCGCAAGGATCAAATGAGCATTCAAGGACAACCAACACCCAACCCAGAACCAGCAAGAGGAGTAACCAAGTCTATGGAAAAAGTAGTGCAAATTTGGGTTCCGAAACCCTTACTCGAAGCTCAGAGAGGCCGACAACAGATATGGATTCACAAGAAGGCTGCTCGGATTGCAAAGAAAGCTAGGACAACCCAAGAACATATCTCTTTTCAAGAAAGACGAAGCAGCAGACCCAGGAAATCTCAACAGCGAACCCTAGGCACCAATTTTGGTGCTCTGAGTCAGATCAAACCAACACCAGCCAATCAAGGACGCAACAAAAGAACATGTATCAATAGGATGAACACGAGTCAGATATGGAGGCCAAAGAAAGTGCAAAGAAAAACTTCACCATTTGACAATCCCAATTGCACTCATGAAGTACACAATGCACCTAAAGTATGCATAATAGGGCAACCTTACACGGCCACGCATTTGGCACATGATGCTCCAAACAAGATTAGTGGTGCACATTCTCCAAGGGAGATTAGCTCTCAGCTTGAACTCAAGTAGGAATGGATCTACAGTGTAAATAAATAAAAGCTTCGGCTATGCTAACAGTTGTTCTCTTTCAGGAAAATGAAAAAGAAACTAAAGAGGTGGTAAGAGATCTCAACTATGGGGTTATGGGAACGGAGTGAAGAACGATGATACTCAGAAATGCACCACACTACTGCATCCTTTGGTATGAAACTAATATACTTCACTTACAAGTGCAGATGGCTTCTGAAGACTCTGAAGCTACGATCCAAGAGGAGGTCCAGGAATTTCCTTCTCAATGTCTTACGAAAGCAAAAGGACATTGGTTCAGAGATGAGCAGCCGGTTGAGGAGTATCTCTTCTTGGCCAACATAAAGATCATGGACACAGAGCATCATTTTCCGATCATGTCCCAGGACTTTAAGGTTTTACATGGACTGCCTTCCACGATCGACATCATGAAGAAGGCAGGAATTCATAAGTATTTTGAACTACCTATCTATAAACCGGACTTCCAACGTTGTACACAAGTCATGAACACCCTTCGACCAGCACTACATGATCCATTGGCACCAGAAGCCACTGTGATGGACAAGAATGGAGAATGGGTGGTAATTCAGTTTTCCCATGAGTTAATCAAAGAAGCATTTGGATGGGAAAAGGATGGTGTCAACACGGTCAAGGAAGAGAGTCGTGGTGCAAAAACAAGAACTTTTGTTGACATTAATAGGGTGGACATTGAAGAAGAAGTCAGATTGATTCACCAACATTTCTGCTTCCCGAGTATGAACAGATACACGGCACCTCAAAAAATCATTGTGCAATTATTGTCTCATGCCATAAAACAGATCGGCAATCAGGTAAACCTTACACCCTATGTGCAAGAAAGATTGTTCGAGGCGAAAAAGAAATGGGAAAATAAGAAATTCCTCAACGGAACGACGGCCCTAACCATCATGATTTACCATGCATTGGGCATGCGAGAGTACTTACAAGAGATGCCATCTTCGATGGAGTTGGCTCAATTTGTCAAAGCAGCCACTGTACCGAAACAGAAGAAAGGTGCAAGGATCGTAGAAGAAGCAGAAACAAGCTCGCAACCCCGAATGAGAGGCATAATGAGAGGCACAAAACGACCTCGAGAAGTCCAACAAGTAGAAGAAGAAGTTCCAAAAACAAAGAGAGCCCATGTACTACCGAAAACAACTACCCAAGGGAATAGACAAATTACGAAGGAAGAGCTGACTCAAGCACTGGAGGAGACGCACAAATATACAGAAGGGCAAATTAATTTGCCAGTGCAAGGTCACCACTATAAACAATCACAACAAGCAACAGATCAGAAAGCCAAGCTCACAAAAGTTCATAGATATAAAGAAATAGGCTTGGATAATTCTAGTTCGGTCTCGGAGAAACAAGAAGAACCAGACACTTCATTGCTCAATGTCGATATTCAAAGCGAATCAAAAGATGATGGACAGTGGGAGGAATTAAATGAAGTGGACTATGGCGCAACCCAAGACGGACACAAAGAACAGGATCAGACAAAAGAGGTAGACACAAATGCTACTAAACAGCCGGAAGAAGAAGAAAGGCAACAACCTGTTCAATCAAAAGACGCCTCCACTACCCATATCAAAGAAGGTAAATCCGATAATGAGGAACCATTAGAGCTATCAGAGGATAAGCCTCTAGAAGAAGGACATGACGAAGCACCCTTCACACCACTGAGGGTTGTGGCAGAACCATCCCCCATGGATGTTACGTTTCACGGAAGCGCCACGAAATCTAAGGATCAAGGTAAAAACAACGAAGAATTGAATGTACAACTACAAGTCCGACAACCACATAATGAAACCATTCATGTGGACAAAGGGAAAGATGTACACACAGGAGAAACCCCAAGTATACCAAGGACATGGCTAAACGTCGATATAGCTCAGCTCAAGCCTGTGGTGCAGGATATGATTCGAACTGCACTAGACACTCAACAGTTAATGCTTGATGCTGATGAAGATTACGATCAGGCCATGCGTGAAAAGCAGGAGCTTCAAAAAGAAGGTATGGATCTGGCTGATAGGTTATCAAAAGCAGAAGCTCAAGCCTTAAAGAAACACGAGGAAATAAAGAAGGCCAAAACACAATGCCAGGTATTAGAAAAGGAAAATGCCCAACTAAAAGAACAAATCTTGGAGCTCACGAAGAAATTAGATATGACAGAAAAAGAGAAGACAAGGATCAACGCTCGTGGTAAAATACTCGAATCACAGCTCAAGGTGAGTATGGAGGAAGCGGAAAATTTAAGGAACAGGAACAAGGAACTCATGACCGCTCTCCTCAATGATCAACCACCAGCAGAAATTAATCATTCAACGGAGGACATAAAAGAATTGGAAGAAAAGATCACCAAGATGGCAGACCAGCTCAAACAGGAGCAAGACACCATTGCTGACTGGGAGCAACGGTATATGAACGACACTGCAGCACTACGCAAGAAATGGAAAAAAGCAGAAAACGATTATTTCCGACAGTGCAAAGAAGACATAGATCACATGAATATAGTTGCTCAAGAATTGATCAAACATCAGGAGACGATTGCCAAGGCTGAAGCAGAATTAAAGAATAAAGATGACATCATTAAACAGCTGCAGGAGCAGATTGAGCAAAAAGAGAAACAAGGGACACCAGTAGTTCCTCCAGAAACCACGGCTACTGTGGAGGAAGAGGTACGTCCTCTCTCTCCTCCCTTGTATCATTCACCAATAAGGGCGGAAAAGGAGGTTCCACTAGAACCTAATACTCGCGACATTGCAGAATTGAGCAGACCAGAAAGGGCACTACTGGTGTCCCAGCTCACTGCTGAATTTGAAGATCAAATAGTTCAGATAATGAAAGAGGCTCAGATTGAGCATAAACAATTGGATCAAATTTTGAAGCCATTCAACGTACCATACGGCCTACTTAAAGAACAGACGCGGCAGTACATAAAATCTGCAACAAATAAGGATCCGGACCACAACCTCCACTTTAAACACGACACGTTCAATTACACTCAAGAGGAGTTCGAGAGAGCAGATCCGATATGGAGACGAAAGCTTTTGGAAAAGAATCCTACATTGCGGGTACAGTGGGAAGCATCTCCATATGCACTTCAAGTCAATCCATCTTTTTGTCCTGTACCCCGCAGAAGATCTTGGACGCAATTTTGGGAAGGACAGCGCCAAGGCAATATCAATAACCAGTGGCTCAATTATCCATTACTACCTAGTCCGCCACACAACTACCTACCGACAGAAGAATATATGGTCAAAACAATGGAATTTTGGATTGCAAGATATGCTACAGTTCCGGACTTAGCCGTCAAGATGACCAACAAAATATTCAGCATGCTTATTACAGTTTTGAAGGTGTTCCAGCATGCTAAGTACACATTTTTAAATTTCATCGGCATTACGCAGGGCTCAGAAGCATTAATTTTTGATTTATCTACTATTCCCAGCCGACTAACTATCATGGCATATTATTCTCGTCTCATGTTTTTGCCATCGACGTATATGCAGACGTTTGAAGAAGCATTCTTCACAGGCTTCTTTGAACTTGATTCAGAAATTTTTGTGAAGATGACTTCGAATTTAAATGCAAGACTGGTGGCCTATGAAACTAGCTTCTTCGCTGATCACAGACAGGCGCCAGAAGACGGAGTGAAGTCAAAGCAATGGAAGGAATTTATGATATGTCATGCAAATCTGCTGAACCAACGAGAGCAAACAGCCATCCAAACATACACGCGTCGCCTCAGAAAGCCTGTCGAGGACGACAGAGTTCAGGAGGAGGGACGTGTAGAGGGACAATCAAGCAAAAAGAAAAGAAGAAGAAGGTCCAAGTCCAAAAGTGCACAGTAAAAGATAAAACATCAAATGATCAAGGACCACTCTCTGCAGGAAGCCCCGCAGGGGTGCAACACCCATCTCTGCACAGAGCCCCGCAGGGGCACGCACCAGGCTACAAAGCTAAACCCCAGGGTCCCGAGTAGTGGACTTTTCAAACATCAAAGTAGGGCCAAAAGTTAGAAAGGGGTAGAGGCTGAAAAGTTGAAGAGGGTGACTAAGAACAGCACATTCCTAGTCACTGGTGGCGTGCGTGGCAACCCGAGTCAACAGGCAAGACAACTACATCAGGCTCTCGAGTTGTAGAGCTTGAATCAAGAAGGCCATCGAATCTGCATGTCTGTTTAACTGCAGACAACACTGACCAAGGGGAGCGTGCAGTGGAAAAGCTAAAGCGCCTCTAAAACGTAATGCAAGATCAAGAAGCAGACAACACTAACCACGGGACGCGTTCGCGAAGCAAAGTCTGTCAAGGGACGACAGAGACGAAGAGGGGGAGAGTGTTGCAGAGCTAAAGAGCGCAGAAAGCAGAGAAAAAAGACGGGCCCCAAAATTTTTCCGATTTGGACACACAATTTTTTGTAACATAACCACTTTTGTATATATTTTCCGTTGTAAATGCACTAGAGGAGTCCTCTAGATGCATCCCCCCAGAAGATTAGTGAATTACCCATGTACATTAGTAGGAAGTTAGCAATTTAGTGAATAAAGTGCCGGTCTCTTGTGTGAAAGGACCAAACTTAGGGCACTAGTATATAAGTCAAAAGTGACTCATTGTAAAGGATCTCTTGTCATTGTGAAGAAGAGCACTTCTGAAATTTCGAGTTTGCCTCTTCCTTGCTGATTTTGATCTTCATTTTGCTCATGTATGTGTGTGTGATGCTTGAAATGCAAGTGTAGGACTGTTGTCTACCCCTTCCCCCTTGTTTTGAGTGGCTGTAGTGCGTGCGTAAGCTAGGAGAAGCAAAAACGCGGGTGTTAGTAGTTCCCGTAATTCACTGTTTCTGCCATAACTTGCAGCAGAGTGGTTAGAATTGAGTGAAACCACCACCGTTGGATTCGTCTTGTCGAGAGCTTCGAAACGAGTACCCTATTGCCTATGTTCGGAGTTCTGGGCGGGGAGAAAACCTCAAAAAACCAAAACTGCTGAAAGTAGGCTTGCGGCAACACTTCCAGTTTTTTCAGTAGGTGTGGGTAGTATTAGTCTTTTCTCTTGCTTGGATAGTTAACTCACTTCATTTTCTATCACGTGTGCAAATGTCTTCATACACTTGGTAAGTCACTCCTTCGGATTGATAATTAAATGTGTGCAAAGGACTCCACTATATGCACTTGTATTGCAATCGAGGTATAGTCTCATTGGTACAAGTCCTTGAGTTATTACGGCTCAAGTACACAGGGTGGTATGGGGCTGATTTTTTGTGGATCACTAAAAATTCATTCATTAGGGATTCGAATACTTCGTTAAGGAAATGCGTTCCTCGGTCACTCACAATCTCAATTGGTAATCCGAAACAAGTGAATATATGCTCAAAAAGGAACTTTGCCATGGTTTGAGCATCGTTCTTTCTAGTAGCCTTCGCTTCTACCCATTTTGTCAAGTAATCAGTGGCTACTATGATGTACTCAGCATGCGATCCTTTGGCCGGTGGATTAATGGGTCCTATGAAGTCAATACCCCATTTAGAGAATGCTCTCGCACAAATCATAGGTCGCAATGGCATGTCATCTCTCTGAATTGGGTATTTAGCCCTTTGGCATGTTTCACAACTTCGCACATATGTTTCAGCGTCCATATGTAAAGTTGGCCACCACAAGCCTACGAAGAGAATCATTTTTGTTGTTTTGTCGGCTGAAAAATGACCTCCTGCTGCACCAACGTGTGCCATCTCTAATATGGGTAAATACTCTCCTTCATGAACACATAATCGTAATTGGTTGTCTTTTCCTCTTCTAAACAAGTTTCTTCCCATGAGAACATAGTCTTTGCTCATCTCCTCTAGGGATCATTTTCTAGCCAAGCTAACTCCTTCCTCATGTTCTCTTGTCTTTAGGAATTTCACTAATGTTTTGCTCCATTTGGGTGCTATCGTTGACAAAGGTATGGACGTATGATCCTCTGGGATTGTCTCCTTGCATTCTGCACAATTACTTACATAGTCATGGACATTCTTGGGCATCTCAGGCTAGTATACTCCTAATCTCTTTAATTCCCTGATGGTTCCATGAGTCGCTTGGTGTGTTCTCCATTTGTTCACATGTGCTTGTTCAATTAGCTTCGTTTGTTCATCCTCCTCGACACATCTTAGCAAAACTCCATTTTGTTCCTTATAGTACACACTTCCCGCAATGTTATGCAAGTTTCTTGATTGGAGAATTTCCTTTCTGCTATCCTTATTGATTGAATGTTGTGGGCCATGGGTGAGTATAGGAATTAATTTCTCACCCACTTTGGACAAACTTCTAGATTGAACAAATACGTGTCTGGCAGATCATCGGGTACTCCGCTTGGTGGTTCTCCATGTGTTAACCTTGAAAGATGATCCGCTCTTACATGGGTGTTTCCCTTTTTTACTATCACTTCAAAGTCGAACTCCATTAATAGTAAGAACCATCTTACTAATCTTCCCGTGTTACAAGGTTTATTGACTAAGTACAGTAAAGCCTGATGGTCTATAAAGAACTTGAATTTTTTGGCTAGGAGATAGTGTCTAAATTTCTTCATTGCATAGACCATTCCTAATCCTTCTCGCTCGGTAGTGGTATAATTCCTTTCAGCTTGATTCAGTTGTCTGCTCGCATAGGCAATTGGATGATCTAATTTTCCTTCATCAGCTGGTTGGGCTAAGATACATCCTATTGCGTAGTTAGAAGCATCAACATGAATATGAAAAGGCTTGTTCCAATTTGGCGTTTTCAGAATTGGAGCCGTGCTAAGCCTCTTCTTTAACTCATTGAATGCTCTCTCACATTCCTCTGTCCAAGTGAATTGAGTTAATAGCCCATACAGAGGTTTGGCTATTATGGCATACATGTGGATAAAGGGATGGTAATATCCACAATGTCCCATAAATGCTTGTACCTCTTTTGCATTCTTTGGTCTAGGAAGCTCTAAAATGACCTTAATCTTGTCCTTATCTGTGGATATTCCATTCCTAGAGACTATGTGTCCGAGGATTTTCCCTTGTCTCACCATGAAGACACACTTCTCTGGGTTTAAACAGACTCTGTACTGTCTACATTTATTAAATATCTTCCTCAACTTAGGAATATGATCGTGTCTTTGATTGGAATATGTACATAGGTCATCTACATATACTTCCATGCTCTTTTTCAGAAATTCCTTGAAAACATGACACATCAATCGTTGGAAAGTAGCTGGTGCATTAGTGAGTCCAAAAGGCATCACTCTAAAAGCATAGACTCCCCATTCGGTCACGAATGCGGTCTTATGTTGATCCTCAGTAGCAATAGCTACTTGATTGTATCCTGAGAATCCGTCTAAGAAGCTATAGACTTCTTTTCCTGCGACCCTTTCCAATAGATGGTAAGTGATGGGTAGTGGGTAACTGTCACGTATGGTGGCTGCGTTCAGTTTCTTCATGTTAATGCACACTCTCAATTTTCCGTTTTTCTTAGGCACAACTACTAACGGCGATACCCACCCGGTGTGTTCTATCTCATATATGAATCCTGCCGCTAGTAACCTGTCTATTTCTTCCTTAATTTTAGCAGCATAGATCTCGTTGTATGTATAAGGGCGTTGTTTTGATGGTTTAGCATCTATTGTCATTGGTATCCTATGAGAACAAATCGAGGGTTCCACGCCTTTGAGATCCTTATATGTCCATGCGAACACGTCTCGATATTCTCGGATCAGTTGTATGAGTTCTTCTTCTTCTTCGACTGATACATCTTTGCCTATGTATGTGCATCGTTCTTCTCCGTCTTCCACTGTTACTACAATTTTTTTTGTTTGTTCTTTGTTGTCGTACGCTTCTCCGTCTCGGGCCTCTCGTTTAGGCATTTGAATGGCTACCTTTTGTTCTTCTACTTCGTATCTTTTAAAATGTTCAGGAACTTCGAACAGGTCAGGGTCTAGTCCAATTTTACTCATTTCGGCTTCTTGTTTGTGTACTCTAGAAGTGGCTTCTATTGCTAAGATCTTTGTCGGTTCCTGTCTCTCTTTGGTTCGAATGGTGTCTAGATAGCTCTCTTCTGAATCAAATTCGGGTTCCATTTTGATACTCTCATATTCCTCCTTCCACTCTTTTTCCAAGATTTCCCCTTCTTCCACTTCTTGAAGGACAACCATATAAAGTTTTACATCATAGCCTTCCTCGTCTATGCACTCGTTCATTGTCAAGACTTCCTCATTTACGCACACATCTAAGGTTGCTAGGATTTCCATCCATCCATGCGGTTCAAAGGTTTCATCCGGAAAGATTTGAGCCATGTACCTTGGGTCCTCTACAGGTCTGTAGTTAAGATGTCCTATTGGCCATATTTGTCTGTTGTCCTCTTATTTCTTGGCTTCCTTACACATCCATAACTGAGCGTCCTCGTGTATCCATGATTGATCGCTTGATCCAGCACTATGAATGGATAGGTCATCTTCCTCCTTGTGTATGGAATTCCATTGTAGAGGAGGAACATCCCGATAGGCAAACGTATGCAAGTTTATCTTGGTTGTATTTCCTTGATGTTGCAAGTATAACGAATCTCTACCCCAGTCTTGCACTACCCGCATTTGTCTCATGAAGGGTCATCCCAATATCATTTCGTAGTTGTTCGCTTTTTCAAATTTACAAATTGCTAGTGTGTGTTCAAATTCAACTCCACATGTATTCAATATGATTCTTTCTAGTATTCCTAAGGGTTTCTCCACATAACCGTCTGCTAATTGGAGCTTCATGGTTGTGGGTCGTAAGGCAGGTTTTCCCCATTTCTCCCAAATCTCCTTGGTGGCGATTCCTACCCCGGCTCCTGTGTCTAATATGACCTTGGTCATGTACGCATTGTATGTGATAGGTAGACATGTATTACCTTCATCCCCTTCACTAAACTCTCCCACTTTATCAACTAGGATTTGTATTTTAGATGTGTTTTCGTCTCCCTTTCCTTCCTTTTCTTCCTTCTCTTACCCTAATTCTAATTGACTCGCTAATTGCCTCCATAATTGTGGTTTTACCTGAAGTAATTCTTCCACTATTAATTTGCATTGTACTTTTGTCTTCTTTAGTTCTGTTAAATTGTGTGAACTGTTCTCTGACTTCCCTTCGGCTTTTCCCTGTACTGTGGGTGCTCGTATTATCATAGATTCCTTTTCGTATTCTCCCACGTAATTAGGCAATGTTGAAATGCTTTGGGTTTCTTCTCTATTTCTATTGAGTCTCGATACTTGCTCATACACTTCCTCCAGGTTGGGGTTTGGTTGATAAACTTCCACATCTATTTCCTCAAAAGGAGGCTTTGGTACTCCATTTTTATGCCATTGTTCTTCTCAGATTCTATTCCATAACTCCTTTGGCCATTTTGCCTCTAGGTCAGGTATGGTTGACAGTGGTTCATCCTGGGTTCTAGTTTGCTTGTGCTTGTCATCCTTCCCTCTAAGTTCTTTACCCAAGGCTCCGACGTGTTCTTTATATTGATTATCTGGTATTCTTGTCTCTTGTAGGGCTGGAATAATCTTTTCTAGGGTAGCTTGTGCAACCTCTATAAGCTTTCGACATATTGCAAGCCTTTCTTTTTCTAATTCTCCTTATGGGTAAAGTTTTTCATGTTGTTCTACTTTTGGTCCCATCTTAATTCTAGCTTGGTAAGCTTTTAGCCACACGTCTAAGTCGTCAGGTTTTGGGTCAGCTAAAATGGATCCTGGCTTCTCTACTTCTTGGGTAAGCAGTGGAATGGGTACTTCTTTTTGAATTTCCTATTTTTTTTGTTCTTTCACACTTCTGGTTTGTTTCTTATTATCTTGACTTTTGTTTTTCATCCATTTGTCTTTGAGTTTTTCTCTTCTTTCCTTCCATTTCTGTGCTTTAATGTTCTGGGTACTCTCACATGGGTCCTCCGAATCTTCAACCATTTGGTTTTTGAGACTTTCCTTCCTAGTGTCTTCTTGTTCCTGATCTGGTTGGTTTTCTTTTCGTTCTTTCATTTGAGCTCGCGTAATAGCCTTTAAAGGCACGGTGTACCCCTTATCACTTCCTGGTGCTTCTATCACTTCGATTACATTAACAGGTGTTGTATCCTGGGTTTTATTAGGATTTTTTGGACAATCTCTAAAAAGATGTTCCTTTCCACAATCATTGCAGTACCCTAAGTCCTAGGGGGTGGTGGATTATAAGGCCGAGGACATTCTCTAATAAAATGGTCTCCTCCACATCTATAACAGGGTCCTCTCGGCACAGGTGGTCTAATGGGTGGTCTCATGGGTGGTTGTGCTTTAGGCGCAGTATACATCAGAGTCGCTACCTCCGTTCCATAAGACTTATCATAACCATCATATCCAGAGTAAGTCGAATCATATGCTGATTCATACTCTAACATGTTGGCTTCATAGGGATAATAATCTCATGAGGTTAGCTCATATTCAGGGTTTGCTGATTCTACATTGATCGTCGTCGATGCTGGCACAATGGCACTTTCCAAGTTTTCTTCTGGCTCAACATACTTCACAGGTACCACTTGTTGAGGTTGTGACAGTTGTGGCCCTAACACTGGTTGAGGTGGTGGATATGGTGCTTGTTCATAAGGTCTCGGTGCTCCTGCTGGTGTTGGATAGGGATTGTATCTGGGCATCTCTCTGCCTAGTTCTCTTGGTGGATACCCGTATGGTCGATATTGTGCTCCGCTCCGCAGTTTAGCAACGCCTAAGCGGAGCAGTTTAGCTGCTAAGCCGCGGGAGCAGTTTAGCTTAGCCTCCGCGGGAGCAGTTTAGCTTAGCTCCGCGGAGCAGTTTAGCTTAGCCTAAGCTCCGCAGTTTAGCTTAGCCTAAGCTCCGCAGTTTAGCAACGCCTAAGCGGAGCAGTTTAGCTTAGCCTAAGCTCCGTAGTTTAGCTGCTAAGCGGAGCAGTTGTAAGGGGCACGACTGCCTATTGAATGGATAGTTTTCTGTAGTGTGGTTGGTGTATTTTTGTTCTATGTGGCAGTACAGGGCAGTTCCTTGTTAGTGTTGTCTGTTGTATGGATATGTCTGGTGTGCGCCAGTCCCTCCTCGCACACACATGTGTGTGGGGTGATCTCCTCCACATAGGCTACACCTTCGTAACATGGGCACTCTTAGGGCTGGGTGTTGGTAAGTTCTTTGCCCCTGGACTCCTAATTTCTTTACTAGTAGCTCCGTTAATTCTTCCATATTACTAGAGTTGGATGTAATGGTACTCCGAGAGTCTTCTGATTTATTGGGACTGGGAGTACTCTTGAGATCCTCCGCGAGGTTGTCTTCTAGGTCAATGCATTCTTGAAGACATTCACTAAGGGTTTGTAATCTCTTCACATAAACTAAAGTTCTTAAGGTTCCATTCGTGAGTCCATCCAAAAACAATGAAATCATTTTTTGCTGAGTGGGTCTCTCGATAGCTAGGCATCTATCAACATACTAATTGAATCTCCGGGCAGCTGTTTTCACTGTTTCATTAGGGTTCTATTTAAAACTATGGATTAAAGACGCAGAATTGTGTTTAATCCCTCTTTTAGTGAATTCCCCAATGAATTCTTGAAAAAATTGCTCCATGTTTCCAAACTGATTAGGATCTAATTGCTGGAACCAAGTCAGAGCCATTCCTGTGAGGGTGAGTCCAAAGGACTCATACTGCACAAAGAAGTCGTCTACTTGTTCTGCCCTTAGGACTTGTTTAAATTCAACAATGTGATTGTAGGGTTCTCCTAATCCGTCATAATGATTTCTTACACATTTGGCCACTTGGATAGGTCTCAATCTTCTCATTGGTTCTGGTAGTCTAGGCATTACGGGAAAGACAGGAAGTGTTGGCCTAACTGGAGGTATTCCAGGCTGTCCTCCTATTGGTGGTTGTGGTCTTACTGGTGGTCGATACTGATTCCCTACTCCTGGGTGGGTCTGATTGTTTGTTTTCACTCCTAGAGTTGCAAATTGTACATGAGTACGGTTTGAACCACTCCGTTGGCTAGTTTGTCCTGACATGGTGTGTTTTGTCTCTTCTTGATTTCCAAAGGGGTTCTGCGAAGTAGTTGCCTGATCTCTTTGAGGGAATACAAACAATCCCATGTATTTCAATCAAGCTCTGTCTAAGGCACTAACCAACCAATATCTTCTCTGATTTTTGTCTAGGTATGTGATTCTAGTTTCGTCTTGTAGATCTTTCAGCTCATAAAATGTCATAGGGCTTTCTTCTCTTCCTGGAGCCAGTAAGTCTGTTTGAAGTAATACATCTGATCCATGGATCATATAAACTTCCAATAGGTAGTCATCCTGAGGTATCAAGTCTCCTCTCAAGACTCGTGTTACTTGGGATCTACCTCTAGGGGTCGTCATTAGCTCCTCAGGGTTTGGTCTTCCTGGGTTTTCTTGTTCCACTAACTCTCCCCTTTCATTGATCATCTCAGGAAATTCAGTCACTATGTATATGTGACCTACCTTGTCCATGTATGCTCCTCCTTCGTACTTAACAGCAGGTCTAGGCATGATCGTGGCATCCATGGAGGTTACCATCCTAGCCACTGATCTGTTTAAGCCATCCGGGGAGATGGGAATCTCCTGGGCATTAGTAGAAACATACTATAAGGAGGTACGATACTCTCCCTCTACCGCGGTCATGAAGTTTCTACTTGGAGCTGGACCATGCATGTCTTCTGAGGCCATTGGTATCTCCTCCTCAGAATCACTAGAGGTATGTGAATAGACAGAGTGGTGACTGACCTGAGAGGCACTTCCTACAGAGGATATGACACTTCTTTGGCTACTTAGCACTCTCCCTAACCTCAAGTTCATTCACCCTCCTTAGGCTCTCTAGGTCTCTAAACCTCTCCTTGAGTGGCTCTTCAAATGCCTTAAGTGTGCCCTACAAAATGCTACAATATCTCTGGACGATACCACTTCCAGGCGATACTGCACTAGGCAATACTACTTGGGCCACGATACGATACCAGAAATCTAGGCGATACGATACTTGGAGTAGCAGACGATACGATACTGCTTTGGATGCGATATGATACTGGATTCCCTGACGATACGATACCACCAGAGTAGACGATACGATACCAAGAAGGGCAATACGATACCTGAATAATAGCCGATACGATACCACAACTAGGAAATGATACGATACCAAATTGGTATCGCGATGCGATGCCTGAAAATGAGACGATACGATACCAACAGTCCTCGTGATACGATACCTAAGAACCGAGTCGATACGATACTGATCCGTTCATGCGATACGATACCAATGCAAGTGGCGATATGATATTACCAGCTTGCACGATACGATGTTAGAATGAAGGGACAATACGATACTTGGTATGGTATCGCAATACTAAACTAGGACATGTCACGACACGATACTTCAGGGGGTTGACGATACGATACCAGTAGTTGTGCGATACGATACTGCAAAACCCGCATGATACGATACTGGAATGGTATTGCTATACTAGTCTGGGAAGAGGGCGATACGATACTAAACGTGGACCGCGATACGATACCACTTTTGGCAAAGTAAGATCGCGACACCAACCTGGCGATACGATACCACGAGTGGTATCGCGATACCAAGGCTGGTGACCGGCGATACGATACTTCGGCGAGTATCGCGGTACAAGGGAACTTTTGGTATCACGATACCAAAAACTCAACCGATCGCGATACTCAAGCCAAAATACCTCCAAATGTAAAAATTTTTACACCCCCTTGCTCCTCTCTCACCCCTTTTCACTCCTAGCCTAGTGTCTCTATCAAGAAAGCTCAAAAAACAAACAGTTCCCCCCTGCGATACGGGTTGCGCAACTAATCACGTTTTGGTGCACTTTTCTTGTGTGTTTGCCAAAGAAATCTTGTGGAATCTTACCTTTGTGAAGTCTTGATTGCACCTTGAGCTCAACACCTAGCTTTGATAGCCTGTAGCGCACGATACCACACTCGCGATACCGATCGCTGCTTGCACACGATACTAGAAGGCAAGAAAGTGTCAAATGAATTCAAATTTTTGGTTTTATATCTGTTTGGTGGCAAAAACTGAACTACACTAACTTTGGCAAATTTTTCTCCTGACCTGAAGGACCCTATAGAACTCAATTAGAATTTCTCCGAACCAACCGCTTAGGTGCTCGCATCTATGAGGATGATTTGCAAAGACAAGTTGTGCAAATGCATAACCCTGACCAACCCATTGGATTGGAACGTCCAGTGGTGAAATTCGAAAGAGACGCATACATAGACAAAGAAGGAACGATGTACATCATAAGTACTCAGCCAAACAATACGAATGAGTTTGGCGTAACTCAGCTAGAGACGGAAGCTAAATCCCAAGGAAAAGAACCAGTAGGAGAAGAACCTAGGACATCTAGAGGGAAATCTGTATTGACACGAGTACTAGTTCCAAATTGGACCCCTCAGGACAACAGAAGCATAGAGTTATTTGTGAATAAAGAAACTGACGAGGCATTTTGGAGATACAGAACGAAACAACCTAGTGAGGTAGGCTCCATCATAATCTACGAGTTCAAGGACCCGGATACACCTGGAAAGGTTGTATACCTGGATGAAACTTCAGAAAGAATATTTGTAGTACCAGACCACGCAAGAAACACCTATACATGGAGAGGTGAGTTGGTATTCCCTCCATCTCGAACAAACGTAAACGGGAGCCAACAAGGGGCAGGAACATCCTCAGCCCACGTTAATCAAAGGGAGAAGAACAAAGAGAGACCGGAAGTAAGTTTCAATCATCCCATAGGGAGAGATAGAACCAACATAGACACCGAAAGAGTGGAAAGACAAAGAGAACCTAGAATACCAGGTGGTAGAGATGATTTTCCTCTACCTAGACCACGTGAACACGCAAGAATATTGAGACCCACTCAGTTAGTAAAATCCATGAAAAACTACTTCGATGGGATAGGAGATCCCTATGACCATGTAGCGGAATTTAAGCAAGTGCTACGGGCAGAACAAGTCGAAGACATGTTCACGCAATATAACGCATTTGGACTAACGTTAAAAAATATCGCTTTAACTTAGTTCCAACCATTGCAACAAAGGCAATTTAGAGACATCCATCACTTTTTAGAGTCGTTCATCACTGAATTCTCTAAAAGTGGAATCAGACATGACACATCTTTGTTGATTCATAGTTTCAAATAGACCCCTCAGGAAATAGTTAGACTTGCAGGACGTAGGTTTAGACAATATGTGGAAAGATGTCCTATGCAAGAGCTACCCTTACAAGCCAAACAAGTTTCATTGTTTCTAGACGGCTTTTTGAGCTCTAAACTACGCTCCTATGTGTACTTGAAGGAACCCAAAATGCTAGAGCAGTGTGTAAGAATTTGCATAGACCTTGAGGATAACTTAGGAGATGAGTTGGAACTCTCAAAGGTCTATAAGGACTCAGACTGTTCATCTCTAGCATCCACAAAATTGTCTAGCTCGATATAAGACCTAGCAGAAAAAGTGGCCCAGAAACTAGGAGTTTCTAGTAAACAGATGCCCAAGTTAACAACTAACATACGTTGTTACACCTGTGGTGGAAATCATTTGGCAAATGTGTGTCCCAATGCAACACAACTGCAAGCCAACCCTAGTGGCCAGTACTGTACAATTGAGAGAAGATACACAAATCACAAGGCTCAAGACTGTCCATACAACAAACAGACAGTGAGACAGAACTACCCGCAAACATACCCACAGCCAGGTAGGTATCAAGGTCAGTTCAATGCTCAGCCTCATTACTATAGGCCTCCTCAGAACTATCCTTATCAGGCTCAACAGAGACCACAACATGTTTTAGCTCAGCAGCCACCCCCACCAGCTAATGTCATCTCAGTCAAATACGTTGCTGCAGAAGAGAACCTCAATAGGGCTTTAGTTCCCGTTTCAACCCTAATTACTGATAGTGATTCGAACTCTAACAATTTTGACTCTACTCATGTAGATAGTCCACCCGCATACTACTCAGAGTCACCAGAACATGTGGAGACATATCAATATGATAGTCCACCAGTGGAACCTAGTTGGGAGCCCGACTATGCTAATGTGATGTACACAAACCCGAATCCACGGCCCCAATTGAGACAACAAAGACCACAGGGCCCTAGAGGACCATGCTTTAGGTGCCAAGGAGATCATTTCATAAAGGATTGTCCACATCCTCCATAGCAGGACAGTCTCAATATTATAACATACAAGGCTTTTGTGCCGATTGTGGCAAAGAGCACATAATCAAAGATTGTCCTAAGAACCCTGTTAATGTGTCAAATGTTACACCGATCAACGTGATAGGTATTGTGCACAACGCAGATGGATCCAACCCTACATACGTGCCTATCCAAGCTATAACAAGAGCCCAGACGCTCTTACAGAATCAATAGCTTAATCAGGAGAAAATAGTTGGAACTAGTGAAGTTGGAGAGTATAGCAGTAAAAAGACGAAATCTTGGAAAGATTCCAGAGAAAGGATTAAGAGAAAGTGGAGTAAAAGGATAACCGAGCTGGAAGGAAGTTTAAAAGAATTGAGAGCCAAAATCCTAGAGTTGACCTCTCAAGAATCGAATCAAGAGAACCCAGCTCAGAAATCAGGATCAGTTTTAGAGAACCCATACCAGAAAACTTAGACATGATGTTTCGCGCGTATCAAGCAAGATTAAAAGAAGGACCCCAGATAGCTGAAATGAGTAAGAACTACCCTCGAGCAGACTTAGAAATTGAGAGAACTAAACTTTGCATGAAGATGGTAGAATTAGCACAAGCAATGTTTGAAGCCTCTAGATATCTAAATTGGAATAACATGGCAAAACCTGAATTACACTTTCAAGGATTAATGGAGAGGTTAGAATACTTGATTGATAGCAAGGAGAAAAAGAATCAGCATAGGAACCCTATTGCCTTAGAGACACAGGAAAGGAATGCACCACCCCTGTCTCAAGTACCCAACACAGAGAATCAAGACAACCTGTCTTCCATACATAGGTATTCACATGAATTTTTGAGAGAAATCCAAGAAGAGAAGTGGAGAAAAGAACAAGGCACCCATCCTCCTATTCAAGAAATAGATGACTTACAAGAACAATTTCCCCAAGACATTCCCTCTATTTACGATGATGTAGAGGAAGAGCAACTGAGTGAACACACAGATTTTGAATCCAATTCTTTGCAAGAATTACCTCAGTTCACAGGACCTTGGGAAGACAAGTCTATTAGCATGAGAGCACCCACTATACTAGTGAGGAATGAAGAATCAGTGATCCCTAGAAACACGGAAGTGATCAAGAACACCAAAGTACAATGTAATCTCACTCTAGAGGAATTATTGAAGGTTAAACCAGAATTGTGGAAACACGTAGCAAATCAATTCCCTGAGCTTGCCACTACTCCCTCACAGATAGGAACACACAAGAAGGTACCAGAAGTACCTGTAGAAAAGATCGGAGATGTAAGCGAAGGAGAGGAAGGTAACACTTATCTTCCAATAGTCCATTAGGACTACACCACGAAAACCATCTTAGATTCAGGAGCCGGAGTAGCCATCGCTACCACCGCTTTATGGAAACGTTGGGGTAAGCCAGCATTAAGACCTACCAGGATGAAGCTACAAATGGTTGACGGACACATAGAAAAACCATTAGGCTTACTAGAGGGCATATCTCTCACCACTTGTGGTGTAGAGTTTGAACATACTTTTGCCATTTGTGATTTTGCAAAAAATCATGCTTACGAGATGATATTAGGACGACCATTCATGCGTCAGTTGCAAATCGTACAAGATTGGGGAACTAATTCTTTGTACTTGCAACATTTAGGTGTGACTACTAAAGTCAATCTTAAAGACTATTCCCATAGAGACGTACCCCCAATACAATGGAATACCATCCATAAGACACAAGAGGAAACGGAATCAGTACACTCATTGGAGTCAGACCCCTCATGGTTGCATGAAGATACTCATCTATGGATGTGTAAGGTAGCAAAACAAGAGGAAGAACGGTTAGAAGCCAGGACCTCAGGTGCAGAATAACATCCACGAACTCTTCAAGACCCAGCTTACGCACCTGTAGTATTCCTAGACGAAGAATTCGAACCTCATGGTTGGGCAGAAATCCTAGCAACCATGGATGTAGCCATCAATGAAGAACAATGGACACCCCACTGTGACGAGGATGGTTATGACATTTCAGTTTTCACGATAGAGCCAATCATGTGTGATTCAATTATAGAAGAATGTGATCCTAGCACTGATGCATTTGAGGATGCAAGTGACTTCGATTTAGAGTCAATTATTATGGACCCTCCATTTGCATCAGAGGAAGAATATTTCTACGAAGTAGAGACTCACCCTCAGAAACATGAAGGAATTACGAATGAGGTGAGATGAACCACACAAGTGACTGTCAAGAGTGAAGGTAAGAAAAGAAAGAAGAAAGAAACCATGTCAGAAGAAGAAGAATCCTTGTTTGAAGTTCCGGAGAACTTCAAGAAATATGAAATAGAAGACAGACGAATCATGGTACGAATGCCTAACAGAAAAGCTGACATTGGAGAAGTATATGATAACCGAGAGAAAACCAAAAAAATAATAGTTGCCATAGAAGGAGAAGAAGAGAAATGTACATACATAGGGCATGATTTGACGAATGAAGAAGAACAAGAATTAGTTGCCCTATTGCGAGAATATAGAGATGTGTTCGCATGGAGTTACAAAGACTTGAAAGGAGTAGACCCATATATATATTCTCATAGAATCCCTATGACTCCAGATGCAAAACCTACGAAACAAAAACCATACACGTACAATGATAACTACGCTGCGAAGATTAAAGAAGAAATAGATCGCTTGATAGAAGCAGGAATCATATACGAAATTGAGCATACCGAATGGGTATCCCCCATTGTGGTCGTGCCCAAGAAGAATGGAAAATTATGTGTGTGTATTAACCTTAAAAAGTTAATGCCGCCACGATTAGAGACAGTTATCCTCTTCCTATCACGGAACACTTATTGGAAAGAGTTGCGGGCAAGGAAGTTTACAGCTTTCTTGATGGTTTCTCAGGCTATAATCAAGTAGCCATTGATCCAGAAGATCAACACAAGACGGCTTTTGCCACAGAATGGGGCATATTTGCATTTCGTGTGGTGCCATTTGGCTTAACAAATGCACCCGCCACTTTCCAGCGACTCATCTGTCATGTTTTTAAGGAATTCTTACGCAAGAATTTGGAAGTCTATGTCGATGACTTATGAGCACACTCGAATATAAGACAGACGCATATCCCAGAATTAAGGAAAGTATTTGACAAATGTCGAGAATATCAGGTTTGTTTGAACCCAAAAAAATGTGTTTTCATGGTCAGACAAGGCAAAATTCTATGACACATTGTATCAAAGAATGGAATTTCGACAGATGAAGAAAAAGTGAAAGTAATTGCCGATCTACCTAGACCAAATAACGTAAAAGAAGTACAAGCATTTATGGGTCACTATGGTTATTACAGACGATTCATACACATGTATGCAATCATAGCCAAGCTTTTGTACTCTCTTTTGACCAATTTTGAATGGATAAATGAGTGTGAGAATTCATTCAATGAACTCAAACGACGTTTGTGCTCAGCACCTATATTGACAACCCCGGATTGGAGTAAGCCATTCCATGTACATGTGGATGCTTCCAATTATGCCATAGGATGTGTGTTAGCACAACCCACGAATGAAGGCAATATGGATCTCCCCATAGCTTACGCGAGCAGACAGTTGAACGCAGCAGAAAGAAATTACACCACAACGAAACGAGAAGGATTAGGAATGATCTACGCAGTAAAGAAATTCAGGCATTATTTGTTGGCAAACAAGTTCAAGTTCTTTACAGATCATCAAGCCCTATTGTACTTAGTCAATAAGCCATGTAATACAGGAAGATTAATACGTTGGTTTCTATTACTCATGGAGTATGAATTTGAAGTAGTTGTGAGGAAAGGAAAAACACATCTTAGAGCTGACCACCTTTCAAGACTAACCTCGGGAGAAGCTCCTCAAGGGATAGCAGATGAATTACCGGATGCATATTTGTTTAACCTTGAGATGGCACCAGAATGGGCTAAGCCGATAGTCCCTATTCTCACATATGGACCCAATAATCCTAGGATAAGGATCAAGGAAGGAGAGATTACCAAGTCTCAGAGATTTCAAATCATAGCAGGAAGTATATATAAACAGGATAATCAAAAGATTCTTGCTTGTTGTGTAGATGAATCAGAACATGCAAATTGGTTGCAATTAGCACATGTAGGTGCATTAAAGCAACATCATTCTAAACATCGTACTTTGCAGACTCTGCATAGACTAGGAGTATATTGTTGTGTAAAGGATGCCATGTTTGTTGTGAAAGACCACCAGTAGAACATGCTACATTATATCATGTGTCTCTCACACCAGAATGGAGTGAACCTTTAGTGACATACTTGAGGACGAAAAAATTCCCTCAAGGAATGACCTTAGCACGACAACAAAGTCTAGAGCAGGAAGCTCAAGACTATTCACTTATTGGCGACAATCTATACAAACGAGGACGAGATGGATACTTAAGACAATGTGTTCATGAAAGCGATTATTTGAGCATATTAGAGACTGCACACCAAGGTGTCGCAGGAGGTCATTTTGAACCAGATAGGATAATCAAAGCCATCCTCTTTGCAGGATTATGGTGGCCCACTCTTCACATGGATGCACATACCTATGTCAAGAGATGTGATGTGTGCCAAAGAACTCAATTTCCTACTCACAGAGATGAAATGCCATTGAAACCCATGATGGGCGGACGTGCATTTTCTAAGTGGGGTATAGACTTTGTAGGACCCATTAACCCCCCTGCAAAAGGTACACATGCTGAATACATTACTATTGCGACAGATTATCTTCCCAAATGGGTAGAGGCAAAAGCCACAAAAAAGAATGATGCACACACGACTGCAAAATTCTTATTTGAAAATGTCTTTACAAGATACGGATTGCCTATAGAGTTAGTGAGCGATCGAGGAACTCACTTTCTAAACCAAGTCATTGAATATTTGTTACAGGATTTTATGGTGATTCACAAGAAATCCGCACCATATCATCCTCAGGCCAATGGTCAGGCTGAAAGCACTAACAAGATCCTTTGTAACGTACTGACGAAACTCGTGAACAAAAAACATTCAGATTGGGACAAACAGTTACACCACGCTGTTTGGGCATATCGAGTGGCCTACAAGACCATACTCAATGCAACTCCCTTTCAGATGGTTTTTGGTCAGAATGTTGTGCTTCCTTTGGACTTCTTGATATCGACCCTTAAGGTTGCACAAGAACATCAGTGGACCGGCCATGAATTATCAGCAAGAATAATGGACTTGGAACGATTAGGAAAAACCAGGCTGAAAGCAGCAGCATGAATATACGCAGCTAAGAAGCGACAGAAAGCATATTTTGATGCGCATGTGAAAGATAAAGGCTTGAAAGAAGGAGATTTAGTTCTAGTATATACGCTGAAACAGCACGCACGGAAGTTAGAAAAGCGAGGTTATGGACCTATGATCATTAACATACTCTCAACAAGTGGAGCAGTACAATTAGCCACCTTAGAAGGAGACATAATGCCTAATTACATTAGTGGCTGTAGAGTCAGGCTATATGAGGAACCTCTTACTGAGGATATGCTTAGACGACTCACATTGGCAAAGAAGCGTAAAGAGGAAGAAAATAGAATACGAGCTGAAGCTCAGGCAGAAGCCATAGAACGCATTAAGCGCATGAAGTTAAGAAGACAAGGACTAGGGAGAGAACATTATAATCATCTAGAAACAACACCCAGATACCCCATGGCCATGTGTCAAGTGAAGTCAACCACTCATCCTAGCATAGTGGATAGGAGACCATTCATTACAGTCAGGCTAGAGCACGGCGACCCTTGCCAAGAGCTCAAGGCTTTAATTGACTCAGGTGCTGCGACTAGCACGATTAGATGGTCCCACTATAGGGACTCAGGAATAGAAATGCGGCCAATTGAGGCATACCTCATAGGGCTAGGAGGCATGGAAACCCCTTGCATGGGTGAGGTGGACCTTCCTATCCTCATAAACGAAGTGACCTTGACAGTGAAACTACTAGTGTGCCATGACGACGACCTGATAGAACCCCTAATCCTTGGCCAAGATTGGTTATACGATCACTCAGTGGACCTAAATCTTAGACAAGGCTCCTTACAAATTGGAACCTTAGATCAACAGCGAGTGATACCGCTTGACTTCCCTAACAGCATTCCAACTGAGGTTTGCAACCTTAGACCACATGAACAGCATGCGAGGGAAGACCGGAAGATCTTTGGTCAGATGAGTCACGTTACGTCTACTCCAACCCACTCGGGCATGGCAATGGACAGTTGTCAATCAGAAGGAGGTCAGGAGATTTTCCCTTGGGCTTCCTGCAAACTAGAAGGGGCAACCGCCCAACTGCTTGGACAAATGGGGACCATTAGCGGCCAAATGGGCATAATCAACGGATAGATGGGAACGATCAACGGTCAGGTGGACTTCATCAGCGTCCACATGGGCAAAACACCCTGCAGTGCCCATCCTTCCACACTTACTGCGGACTGGCCTAGATTAAAAGTACAAAATGGAGCACCTCTTAATGGGCAGGTTTCGCAAGTGTTGGACCTCCCTTCTTTTCCAAAGCAGAGTGTCCATCCGACCTCTCAACCTCAACCACAAAGGAGTCAACCACGACGAAGGAACCCAGACCGACGACAATATCAGATGATACAAGGAAGAAAGCAGCAGTATCAGCACCATAGAACAAGAGGCACGAGACAAATATGGGTGCCAAAAGGACAGAGCGCACCACCAGAAGTCAACAATGCAAACAAGGATAAGAAGAAGTTAAAGACAAATCAGAGGTAGTATCCAACGTCTTCTCGAACTTATTCTACGAGTACGAACAGTTGACAGATTTGGATCGCCAAGAAGTACCTTACAATCGACCCACACCCACGTAGATTTGGGTACCCAAACAGTGTAGTATAGCTCAACCCTCAAGCCATGTAATATATACCCCTCAGAAATCTCTTCACCTCTCAATACCATCACATCCGATCTCAACTCTTGTCCCTCAGAAGAAACATTCCACCTGCTCAGAAACTCTTAGGAAGTGGATATCGAAACGTATCGAAACGTCTTCTCCGACCCCCTTATCTAAAATTATTCCCACCCCGACTAAACACCATCCTTGTAATAACTCATTCACAACTGAACCTTGTATAAATCCACACACTATAACCCAACATCACATGTAATAACACCTCATCAATAAATGTATGCATCATCTGAAGCATGTAGGTGTCTAGAGACCTGCATTAGTATGCAAGAAATCATTCCATAAACCATATCACGACACTCGGCTACACGGGTTACACATCGGTTATGGAAAGGGATTGCGGTCTCACTTTAATGGGATCATGATTAATTTCCATACTAATGTGTTAATCTTTTGTAGCAGATCCGCTACACACCCCCATCATTCATCATGCAGGCAGAAGGACCATCTAAAGCTGGCCCCAGTGCACCCATGGCAAATATTGGAGAACTACTCTCAGAACCACATCCTACGGCTCAACCACCAGAATTCCAAGGATTTCCAGGACCCATGCCAATCGATGATCCTCCTAGGGGATATACTAAGATGATTCATTGTGTCTCTCATTGGTTTCAAGGGCTAGCAGGACAGTTGGCAGACACAGACTTTATCTTCGAGGCCAATTTGGCGTTTGATCACCGTACATGGAGCAAGTACCATTTTTTCTCAAGAGAGTTCGAAGGACTACAAAACACAGAAGACTTAACGCATGTTTGGGCAAGAGCAGGCTTTACAGAATATTTCAGTGATCCATTGCCTAAACCCGATTTCTATTGATGCTTCTACTTGGTAACCACTTTGACAACTTCAGAGAACAAAGACTTGCCAAGAACATTCATTTTGCCATCTTTGATAAATGATCCGCCATATAAGAGGTTTTATCTGTCTAAAGATTTGATTAGAGCTGCTATTAAGATACATGGAACACATACGCCGATAGAACGAGAAAGGCTAATTCTAGAGCCTATGAAACGTGGGGATGTTACTAAGTGGGAAGATATTTCTGCTATCACACCTGAGCTATCGAAACCATTAAGGATATGCATGCAGCATTTTGCATTTCCAGCTCAGGATAGATTCACCATGCCCCACAAGCGTATCTGGTTTGGGCTATATTTAGCATGTACTGGACCCCAAACCGTAGATCTGGCTAGCTGGATAATTGATCAGTTGTACTTAGCACAACACAGATGGGAAAGAAAGAAGATAATCAATGGATGTTGCGCTCTCACACGCATTGTATATATGTGTTTGGCATACGACTTGCCCATAGAGCGTGAAATGACAAGCAAGGAGTTGAAAGCATTCAAGGGGACAACAAAGAAAGCTAGGAAGGCTAGCAAAGCATGAGCAGGAAAGCGTATGAGAGGAACTATTCCCTGCCTACAGGTTCCAAAATCACCGTCACCGCAACCCTCCCCAGAACAGTCTCCTACAGAAGCCCCTATTCCTGTACAGCCCATTCGCATATGGTTATCACGACTTGTCGTTACAGAAGGCACTACCAGTGCAGTTACCTCACAGGCAACATTAGTTAAGGAACCTACCACCACTACAACAGAAGTTCCCACCACTATTGGGGCGGAAGCATTTTCTTTTCCGATACCCAACTTGGAAGCAGAACCCATAGATACAACATTCAATTTTGAAATGCCATATGCTTTCTCAAACGAATTTCAGTTTTTCGAAGGTCAGATCTTTTCTCAAGAATATGAACGTCCAAGCTACCCTCCCACTCCCTCTGATCAACAACAAGGACAAGTAGTATCCGGCTCAGATGGAGAAAGAACAAAGACAGATGAAGATGAGGGTGATGATGAAGCCAGCCAAGGCACTCATGACTCCAAAGAACATGTGCAAACAGAAAAACAAGGACAACAAACCGACACCCAAGGTGACACCAGTATGCACAAAGACGAAACCTTTGAAGCAGCAGCTTATATGTTAGCCATCAAGAAGTTATATCGTACTATGGAAAAAGTTTGGGCACGTAAAAAGTTAACGAAGGAAGAGAGCCAAGCACTTATAGAACAGGAACTTGTCTCAGGCGGTTTCGAAGAAGTATACATCAGAGGCTTCAGACAACTTGTCAAATCAGTGGGATCCACCGAAGGCTTACGATATTTGCAGAGGAAACCATTACCGCAGTATGACCCCCGACGAGTACGACTACTATCAAAACCAGGTGAATACATTCATGTACCGACAGGAGCACAATCTTCAGAATAGGCCAGGGAAGCACGTCTCGTCCCTGAAGGATCATTGGCAGATGAAGCTATCCTCGTCGATTCCCCACCCCACACTACTATTGTACATACCACCATTGTGACCGAAGTACCTGCCACTCCAACCGCTCCTCTTTCACCTCCCGTCCATCCAGACTCCCCCATACACCCTCCTTCTTCCAGAACATCCACCTCCTTCTCCAACGGAGTAATAGAAGCCGTCCTTACTCCCATTCATCCCACAATTCCCGCACCCACTCAACCTAGTCTATCCCCTAGAACATCCACCTTTCTATCCAATCCAATTTTCCCTCCATCCTTCCCTTCCTTTCCTACACCCCCGAGACCCTTATTTCCCTTTCCACCTCCATTGACCTTTTCCCCCGTCTCACCCCCTCGACCCACCGCAATTCCTCTTTCCCCTTTCCACCAAGGAGTACAAGAGACCCCCTCTGTAAATTACTCTTCAACTTTTGTAAATCCGGTATTTATACCCACACAAGCACCCACGATCACTCCACTATTCACGGTCACCGCTCTTGATACCACGTCCAATGACATGGATATCTCACCACCCACCGCACCACCACTCACTTCATTCATTGCACAACCATACATAGGCACATCACAATTTTCCACGATCACCACAGCATCCACTTTCCCACCCCCATTCCCCATTCCCTTTGCATCTCCAACCACTGCATCTTCACTTAGCACACCATTAATATTATCACCCACTGTAGATACTGCATTTCGACAGATGTTCACCTGCATGACTCAAGTAAGAGATGAGTTCACATCTCTTGGAAATAATTTTCAGACGCTGCAGAGGACAACCAACGACTTACAGTCGTAGCTTAATTCATTGTCAATCGAGAAAGCCTCACTGAACACCCGCTACCAAGAGCTACGAGAGGCATATCATAAACTTGAACTAGAAAGTGAAGAAAAGACAAAAAAGACCATCACCGATATCGATAATTTGTTACGGGCCCAGACGATTCGCAACGCGACTCTTACTAGGAACATGGGCTTACTCAGACGACACTTGGAAGCAGCGAAAGAAGAGAACCAGCGTTTACAAGAATAGAGAGGAGAAAATTTAGAAGCTATCCTTGATCAACCCGACCAACCATTAAGCCCTAGTCGCTTCAAGGCCGTGCCCTCAGAATCAATGAAAATGTTGTTAGATGATCGTATCAGATTGTTAGATGAGTACGACAGCATGAACGAGGAATATCATAAGCTGAAAGAAGATCATAAACTACTCCAACTAAGAGCACCAATACCAGAAGGACTACCAGCTGCTGCGGACCCATCTCCTGACATCCTAGAGGAACTCAACGCATTACGGGCCCAAGTATAAATGCTCCAATCACAGATAGCTGTATATGAAGCACCCCCAAGGCCAGACTCCCCACCGGAACTACCAGCAGAGGAAGAAACAGTCACTATTCCGGTGGAGGAAACCTTTGAAGAAGCATATGAACCTCAACCCATCCCAGGCGGACGTGTCACGGCTGAAGGCCAGACTACTTTCGAACTTCCAACTCCTGCATGGATGAAGATGATTGAGGAACTTGGAACCACCCACTCAGCACGGGTAGAGGCGCAGTTACACGCCATGGCAATGATTGAAGAAAGAATTTTACAATCGCCCTACTTTGCTCACCTGGCCCCTCGCAGATACATCTCTGGGCATGAGCTACAATATAAACCTTATTTTATGTTAATGGCAGAATATCAGTTGGCCATAGAGAAAGAAACAGGCAAGAAACAATCTCACGCTACTCAGTTTTAGCCTGATGATTTGCCAACAGATGCGCAATGCGGAGAAATCTTTCAACCAGATTGGCGCAAGGATCTATTACAAGAATATCCTGAGATGATGAGTACTTGGGTTAAGGCGCCACTACACTTAAAATACAACCCATGTTGGGGACCGGTGCCACGTCGCCGCTCCTGGAAGGCATTCGCTATTAAAGTACAGAACCACCCACCGGACCACCTACATATTTCAGGCCACCCACCGGACCACCTACAATCGGATACATGATGGCAACGATTCGTCACTGGCTCCCTCGCTTAAAATATATGGACGATATAGCAGCGCATATGACTGTCAAAATCTTTGACATGATGCAAATGGTTTTCAAAGTCTTCCGTCGTGTTAAGGCTCCTCATGTAAACACCCCGGGTTTCGAGCATGGCAAACTAGATCATGCATATGATATGAGTACAACGCCATCGCTCCGGGTGTGTTATGCCTGGCATTGCAAAATTAAATACTTACCGGCGTGCTATAAGCAGACTTTCAAAGAAATGTTCACAACCGGTTTCTGGGAATACCATTCAGAGGTGTTCATTAGCAGGCCCATGCATTTGCTTCAACTATTTGCCTGTGAACAGATGGTATATTCCACGCACTATCGACTCCCGCCATCAGATGAACCGCAGGCAATCGATTGGGAGAAACTCGAGGCAGATCTGGCCCGAGGCATTCACATATCAGAGCACACCCTCGCTCAAGACCTCCTACAGAACTACATCCGACAGACCGCACAACAAGGTTCTGTCAAGGACGACAGAACCGAGAGGGAGGGGGGTGTTGGCAGCAGCTAGAGGCATAGACGCGGAAGCATGTAAAGACAGAGCAGGGAGTCAGTCAAATCATTTTTCAAAGAATTATGTTTTATAAATACTTTTCAAAACCTCCAAGAGTGATTTTCATCACTTTTGTACCATATGTAAATAGAAAAACCCCTTTTTGTAATTCATAGCTCCATTTTGTGCAAGCCGAGGAGTCCTTGAGCTTGAGGAGCTTAGGTAGAATGAGCGTACCAATTTTGGTTATTTTTAGACACCGTTTATCCTTTCAAATAGCATCTAGGACCTATTTTTTAACTATGCCGGTCACTAGATGTGAAACCGATCAAAAGTAGTCTAGAATCTATAAAAAAAGCTAGAGAGCTCATTTTTGAGGTTGGTGAGTGTGAGCTTAGAGCTATTGTGAGCTTGTAATTGAGATCTTGAGCAATAGAGTTGATTTCTTACCTTCCATTGTGTCTTGCTTGTCTCTTTGTTGTGTGTGTGCATGTGTGTGTGCATCTCTATGCTTCTCACCTTCACTCTCACTACATCTCACGTTCACGATCTTCACATCACTCCTATCTCTTCCGCGGATTGACGTTAAGGAGGTGGAGCTTCTTAACGTGGTTCTCACCATTGTGCTAGAGCAACAATGTGCATACATACTCATATGCATTTGTATACATACATAGACACATGCATACATACACACACATGCATACACAACCCACATACAAACACTATACATACATATGCATACACACATACATACATGTATACATACACACACATAGATGCACACACATACACATACACATACACACACATACATACATATGCATACACAATGCACATGCATATGCATACATACATACATGCATACACATACATACACACCCACATACACATATACATATACTCACATACACACCTACATACATATACACAAACATATACATACATATATATACATACACACATATACATAGACTCATATACACACATACATACACACATGCATACACACATACATACACATGCATACACATATATATACATACACACACACACACACACACACACATATATATATATATATATATATATATATATATATATATATATATATATATATATATATATATATATATATATATATATATATATATATATATATATATATATATTTATTTATTTATTTCTAATCCATTTTGTTTTATATGTATATATATTATCATGCATGAATATGCGTACATACCCGATGAGGAATTAGAATTTACCATACATATGCTTAACCAGTGCTCAAAGGAAGGCTCCTTTGTGGCTCCATTTGCAAAAAGAGATCTATCTGCACATAGGTATGTTTTCTTTTCATAAATTAATATTTTATACCACTTCTAGCTCGTGATAGCACAGTAGAGGTGCCTATGAGGACATGCATAGGTAGCCTAGGGCTAGAGCGTGATATAGAATCTGAGGGAAATATGGTATATCTGAGGAATGGGTTGGAGTTTAAAAGAAGAATGAGAGCTTTATGTGACTCCTATCTACACTTGAAATGGAAGTAAGTATAAGTTTACATATAAATTGAGATAAATATTTTATGTTTTATTTATATGATTTTTTTTCTTTTGTAGTGAGTTTGATGAGAGAGATAAAAAGTATGTATGCATGTGTATGTGTGGGTATGTATATATGTGCAATTGTGTGAATATGTGTATGTGTATGCATCTATGTGTGTGTGTATGTATGTATGTATGTGTAAGTATATGTATGTATATGTAAGTGTATGTATGTATGTGTAAGTGTATGTGTATGCATGTATGTGTGTGTATGTGTAAGTACGTATGTATAAGTGTAAGTATGTATGTGTTAGTGTATGTATGTGTGTTTGTGTATGCATGTTTATAACTTAGAAGTTTTTTTTTTTTCTGATCTTTTTTTTTTCGTTTGAGATTAAAATAACAAGAGATATTGTATGGTAGAACAAAATAAGAGAAGATCTAACATACCACCTGAGACGTGGTAGTTTTTTCGCAGACAGCTACATCTTCGAGAATCATCTCCTGAGCAGAAGGTATACAAATTAATAGTTTATATTACTATGACTTATAATTCTCATATATTTTATAAATGTTTTACATTAAATAAAATAATCATTTTTGTTTTGTTTCAATAAAATAAAATTATAATTTTTTCATTAAATGAATGCAGGCTACTACAAAGTAGAGAGTTGAGTCAAGTCATACATCGCATTTAGGCCAAATGAGCCATCATGGTTTTGTAGCTATATTTGTAAGTATATATATTATTGAAACTATATTTTTTATTTTAGTTAAAACACTAATCATTAATCTTTCTTATTTGTTTCAATGCAGCAAAAGGATTATGGTCGATATCCTACGAAAAAGGAAATCGATTTTGCAACACATTGTGGATATCGATGTCTGAGTGTGTACATGCAAGATCATCCAAATGCTTTTGTAAGTATTACTAAAAATTTCATATAATTATTTTATTTTTATTGATATCTTATATGTTTTATTTATTTATGTTTGTTATATGTAATACAAGGGTACTATGGAGAGGCAGATATGGATGAGATGGAGAGATAGACAAAGGCAGGGCGATCTGGATCATCACAGAGTGCTCACACCTCTACCCATGATGCCACTACAAATACATCAAATTATGCGGATGATCGTGATGATGAGGATGATCATGATGATGATCACGATGATTAGGACTTACATGATGATGTGGATGATGATGATAAAGATGATTGATATATTACATTGTATATATATTTTACATTGCTATACATATTTTTTTTATATCCATATATTTTCTCATTCCATTTATGTTTTGAATTGTGTCTATGATACTAAATAATGAAAAGTCTTGTTTGAATGATTTTTATTACTGTTTACATTTAACATGTATTTTATTACTTTGATTATATAATTCATTCATATTATATATGTGTTTATGTGTATAAATATATGTATGTGTGTGTAGTTGCAATGTGTGTACAAAATGTATATATGTATATGCATGCGTATGTGTAAGTATTTGTGTGTATGTGCATGTGTATATGTGTGTTTATATATATATATATATATATATATATATATATATATATATATATATGTATGTATGTATGTGTGTGTATGTGTATATGTAGGTATATGCATGTGTATAAGTATGTGTTGATGTGTGTATAAGTATGTGTGCATGTGTATGTGTATGTGTGTGTATATTTATGTATGTGCATGTGTATGTGTGTGTATCTGTATGTATGTGCATGGGTATGTGCATGTTTATGTGTACACACACATATATACATATATATATATATATATATATATATATATATATATATATATATATATATATATATATATATATATATATATATATATATATATATATATATATATATGTGCATATGTATGTTGTGTGTGTATGTGTATATGTAGGTATATGCATGTTTATATATATGAGCATGCATGTGCATGTGCATGCATCTTCATTCGCATCCATGTGTATGTGCATGCATGTGAATATGCATATGCATGTGTATAAGTATGTGTTAATGTGTGTATAAGTATATGTATATGCTGTAATGCATGCATGCATGTCCTTTAATGTGTTTGTAGATATGTTTGTGCATATGCACGTGTATGTGTGAGTATGTGTATGTGCATGTATATGTGTATGTGTGTGTATATGTGTGTGTGTGTATGTGCACATGTATGTGTGTATATGTGTGAGCAGGCATGGTCATGTATATGTGTATATGTCTATATGAATGAGTAAGTGTGAGTATGTTAATTAATGAAAATAAAACAATTTAAATGATATATAACCAATGGAAATTATACTTACAATAATTAGCCATATTTTATGCTTCATGAACTTTTTGAATAACCTGTAAGAGAGAGAGAGAGAGAGAGAGAGAGAGAGAGAGAGAGAGAGAGAGAGAAAGAGAGAGAGATGAACAAAAACGAGAAAGAGTGAGAGATAGAAATTAAAAGAGAAAAAGGTAGAAGGAAGGAGAGAGAGAGAGAGAGAATAAAAGAGGGATTAAAAAAGAGAGAGATCCAGAAAGAGCTTGTAACTGCAACACATATCTAAATGTTGGAGAGCTCTTTGTTTAGATGCACGTAAATGACAATCGAAGAGCAGTCCAACGTTTTTTTTTATCAAAGGTAACCATCGCATAAGCGATGAAAAACCATAATCTTCCCGATAATCACTTACATCGTATAAGCGACAACAAGTAGCATCGCATAAGCGACACTGGCTGATAAGTCATATAAGTGACACTTACGACCAAGTCATATAAGCGACACGAAATGAGTGATGCTAATGTTTATGTTGCGAGGAGCATCGGTCAAAACATCGGAAACAACATCGAGATAAATGTCATTTAGACGACGATATGCACTCGAGGCTTGCTCGATGCTCTCTTTGACGAAATGCTCGATCATGACGTGACAAAATTGTGTCGCATTAACCATCGTTATGCCCTCTTTATTCTTGTAGTGAAGATTGATTTTGATAAGGCTTATGATAATATAGAGTGGTGTTTCATTCTCCAATCTTTGCATGACATTGGGTTGGGACATAGAAAATTCATCAAGTGTTCATGTCTTATTTGGGAATGCTTGTGCTAAAATTTCTATTAGTGGTGAGATTTCTCAATCCTCCAAACTTCAAAGATCCATTAGAGAAGCCTTCCCCATGGCTCCTTTCCTCTTTGCCATTGCGAGTGATGCCTTGAGGTGGGTTGAAAAAGGTCTCATTAGCTCTCTATCTTCCAAATGTTCTTCCTTAACTCTTGATTGTTCCTTAGCTCTCTATCTCCAAATGTTTGTTGATGTTAACTAATGTTGATGTCATATCCGCTGTTAATTTGATTAATTGTCTTAATATATTTTGCATGGATGTTGGTTCTCAAATAAATAATAAAATTTTGGTTTAAGTCTTCTAATAGGTACGTTCCTAGACGTGTCCAAAACCTAGGATGTGAAAGGTTGAAAGAAGGTAAATTTTCTAGACTTTTAGGGATTTTAACGGGCTTCAATGTAACTCTTAAGCAAAGGAGGGGTTTTCGATAATTTTAGGATAGATATTTTTAATTGATATGGTATGCATCCCTCTCTATCAAGGAGAGTTTTTGTATCAAAAAATTATAATACTCTTAGCTTAGTCCATCTTTGTCCTATTGGATGCCTAATAAAAAATACTTTTTGCATATTGTCTCCCTTGTAAGGAGATTTTTATGGGGTCCTTGTAACAATGCTAGAAGGACTCATAAGGTTGATCGGGAAACTTGCTATCTTCTAAAGGAGGAAGGGGGTTTGGGTGTCCTTTGCCCTAAGATATAATCTTACATCTTTGTGTCATTGGATTTTAAGAGCTTTCATAGTGGACGATTATTGGGTATGGATTTTTAAAAGAAAAACTCATTTGTTTTATGTAGTTGAAAACAAGTCATGGAGCAATTGGAACCATTGTTTTCTCCCCTCAACGTTTTGTCCCTTTTGGCAACACCTTAACTTGCAAGATGTTGTCGTCTTGGATGAATGTCAAGAAGCACTTTGTCCCCCTTGGTGATTGGTAGGTTCCTCTATATTTTATTTTGTAGGTTCCTCTATGGCGTGGCTAGATGGCTCATAAGATGAAGCACAACCTATCCATCAAAGGGCACAAAGTATTGAAAGCTTGCTTTCACCATTGGGGGGATCATTTTCAAAACGAGGACCTTATGAGCTCTATTCGAGTGGAGAGATACCTCATCTCTCTACTAGCTGCAAGGATTGTCTCAATGAAAAAAATCAAAGATTTATATGACCTCATTGTCTCTGGTGCTAACCAACCAGAGGAATGTGTCCATGTTTCAAATGGCTTTGTTGATTTGCATTTCTCATAAAAGATATAGGGGCACTCTTGATAGTGTTTCGGTCAAGCTCAACAACAAGTGGAATATACAATGGTCAAGGGGGTAGTGGAGGGTAGTGGAAATATATATTCCTCTATGTATGGCATTTCCCTAACAATATCAAGCAATCTATGGCTACTGTTGCAATAGTGTGTTTGGACCAACTCAAAGGCCAAGCAATGGACTATAGGTATTGGCATGTATGCAAGATGTGGTGAAGAAGAAACCTTAATCCATGTGTTTTATTCCTACAAAATGTCCAAGGTATATTCGGAAGAGCTTCATAAACTCTTTAGAGTTTTACATCCCTCGTTTTGGAATGTCAAAGAATCCCTTTTGGGAGAATGCTGTAGATTGGATCTTCCCTCGTGGTATATATGGAGAAGCACCACTATTTAGTACATATTAGCTCACTAGAAATGATGTTGTCTACCACAAAGGACACAAGGATTAGCTCTTCCAATTCAAGAAGACTCTCAAAGATACTCGGCCGGATTGTGTGAAATTCATGTCTAAAGCTTTGCCTTGTAATGTTAGGTGCAATTCAGACTATGCGACATCCTTGAAAATTTTGAGTAATGAGCCAATGATTATGTGCCATGTCTGCAAGACCGGCATCTATCACTTCACATTGAGAGGAGGCACTCATCTTTTCTGAAGCCACATCACTGAACGAATTGCAATTTATTGTTCCGACCTCCCTCTTAGGAAAACTTATAGTTGCCAACTCAATTTTCAATGAGATTTTCTTTGCTCTATTCCATGGCATCTGTGAATAGAGAGGTGGAGGACCTCGTAAGGTTTCCATTGTTACGGACGAAAAAATACATTTTCTCTTCTAGTTCCTGAGCCCCAATCTCAAGCCACCCTTAGTATATCTAACTTTATGAGATGTGTACATCCTTGTAAATGGAGGGAGTCCCTTTTGGAGTGTTACTCTCCCAAGAGATTTCATATGATTTTATTGTGTACTATTGAGCTTGGCCAAAACATTATCTCTAAGTCCAAGTTTGCATAGCCTAATGGTTGATTCTTAAAATCTCTAAGAGGGAATCTTGAGTTCAAATCTTGGATGAACATATCCATTAGTTCCCCAAGATGAGTGTTCATGAGTTTTCCAAGATGGGTGCCTCTACCTTACGAGAGGTTGGGTGTGTGTCTTTTCAATCCATTGTACTCTAAAAAAAAAAAAAAGCTCTCATGCCTTTGTATTCTTTCTTATTTGAATGCATTTTTTTCACTTAAAAAAGGGATGATTATGGTGAGGCTCTTTAAGAATTCTTCCCTCATCCGAGCTCACGAGAACTTGCATCCTTCTCTTTCTTTTTTTAATCAATTTCTTTCCTTTCTTCAAATAAATGGTACTCTGTTAGCGTCTTCTGAAAGGATTCAGCATTATTCCGTACAAATGCATTCATTTCTGATGGAAAGTTCATTGGAGACGCCAGTCTGGTAGGGCGTAAAAATAAAAGCATCGGGTAGACGAGAAGTCCTGCACTCCTGAGTCTTCTGATTGGAGCTGGTCCCCAAGGATCAAACCTTGAGCTGGGAATAGATGGGAACTTGCAAGGGATATGCTGCGATGAAGAGACAAACAGAGAACGGGCGAGACTGTGTTCAGATACAAAAAATACCAACGTTTCGTTACGAGTCCAGAATCTAGACAATAGATGACAGTCTCCGGACGTAGAGTTCATCAAAAGGAGAGAGAGAGAGGGCGAGAGATAGAGGGAAAAAGAGGTATTTGTTTTGGCGCATTTGTGTCGCCCTATGTAGAGAGTGTGGACGGGTCACGGGTTCCTTTCAAGCTCTGCGGACTGGAGATCAATTGATGACTTCTTCGCCGCATATGTCTGTCTGATAGAATGCAAGCTTGGCATATAATACGTTATTAGCACAGCGACGAGGTGCAATCTCATTTTTTCTTTTTTGTCGCCAGTTCCGGTCACCGATTGTTTCTTTAGAGATGATGCAACTTAGACAGATAGCTGGCGGAGATGAAGAAGATTACAATGAGTTTTAACTAAAAGTGCAGCTTCAACGCACATTTTGTTAGAGAGGAATAGCGACAGAGTGGAACTGAGGAGAGTGGTAGTGGCACAGTGGAAAAGCGACACTGGTGAACTGAGGAGAGTGGTAGTGGCACAGTGGAATGGAGTGCTATCGTGATAATATAGTGAGAAAGAGTCTTTACGGCACACAGTAGGGGATTCAAGAGGGCGTGAGAAGGGCAAGTCCTCTATGAAACCTAATGAGATTAACCGTAACGCCATGCGAAGCCTCGGGCAGCATCAAAACGCTGTTTTTTGTGTTTCTATGTGCCCACTATGACAATGCAGCTCATAATCAATGCACCTTTTCCCTTTGAATCGCCGGATGTTCCAAATATTCTTTAGAAACTCTTATTTCTGTTCCTCCCTGCGTGATATTTGTACAGTGATACACATCCAGAGAAGTCCTCGCACCAATTCGTTGCCGTTTCCGAGCTTTATTTGGGCTTTTTCACCTCCAAAATTGCAAATTTGCAAGTCCATATAGATCGCCTCTTTTATGCGAGTTAATGCCTTTCGTCCTTTTTGAGAGATCGCCTCTTTTATGCGAGTTAATAGTTTTCGTCCTTTTTGAGCAATCTGCTTCTCAATTCATTCGAACAACTTTAGTTTCCATCTTTATCCGAGCTCAATTCAAAGGCTACCTGTCTGGCCTACAAATCTAGCAGTTGGTCGATCATGTCTAAGCTGTTTTTCCACAGGTCGGAGACCACGTTCAGATCTCTATTCAGAGAATTGCAGGTAGCTCGCCCCTTTTTCCTCTCCTAATATTTTCATTCGGAATATTTGTTTACGAAATCCCACTGCTTGCAATCACAAAAACTTGACGTGCAGTGACGACGTCTTGGTTCTATCTATGTACTCCTGGATCTAGTTGGGAGTTCGTGCAAAAAACTGTGAATAATGTGGAAATATTGTGTCCTTTACTGGAATGTGGAATACTGATGTAAACCCGATTGTACAACTCTAATTCACATCCCCCGTGAGCAATATATGTACTCGCTTCTAGATTATCTTGTTTGCTTAGGTATGGCATTAATGTGGAGCTAGGGCAAAATGAAATATCAATTTTACAGATGAACACGTATTCTGAATCTCTCAGAACTTCTAAGTCTAAATGGGTGATACGATTGTGGAGAATTGCGTTTGATTTGTTCAAACAGGGTTGGAATCCCTCATTATCGAATATCATCATCTGGTCCTGGCCTTTAATTCTCATTATTGAATATCATCATCTGATATCGGCGGCCTTTCTAGTTAACTCCAATGAATATTCGATTATTAACTTACTGTCTATATGGGATATACTGTGAAAGAGAACCCCTTCATCTCGTCATTCAGTTGCAAATCGGTTACATTTTGCATATTACTATCTACAGATGTGCATAACAGCATATGTGAATCATAATACTTAGTGTGATGTAAATAGATAAATTTGTCATGGTGTATTTATGTATGTGCGTCAAAGAGGCAGTTCTGTTCTATTACTCAGGGAATGCTTGGGTACTCTTATTTAAGCATTGCCTCTTCATCATCATTCGTTAATTTTAGTATGCTTTAGCTGTATACCAGCCTCTGTACTACTGGAGGCATTGTTTTCTGTCCATAATCAATGTATGCGTTACAAAGAGGCTTTCATAATATAAGTCAAAATAATTGTAGTGGTTAGCTGATGTATATGATCTTTGAGTTCAATATCAAGATAATGGGTTGAATCTAGAATACAAGTGTTTAAGAGGCTCGAAGGAAAAGGTTCTGGAACAATCTTCTTTCTCAAAGAGAAGTGCATTCTTGGGTTGCTAAATAGACCATAATATCTGTACATTGGTTTATAGGGATCCATGAATTCTTGTACATTATGATAATAAAGAAGCATGCTTTCTTAAAGTGTATATGCATCTATGTACGGATATACATATGTATGTATGTATCCATGCATCTATGCTGCATTTGAAAATAGGCTCAGTCACGTGTATGCATAATGCACCTAAGCAAGTACTTGCTTGCCTATGTGTAAACCTATATCTTTCCATAAGTGAACCATACAACATTCATATATGGTGCAAAATGATGTAATGATTATGAAAAATAAAATCTTCAGTGACATATGTTAGACCCATATAAACAATCTTTCCATATTATAAATGTTGGCTAACTAACATATAGAGCATAAGTACAATCATTAAAAGAATAAAAGTATTTGGTAGTTTATTCTTGAATGCTGAAATCGAGTGTATTATCTGAATCTTCATATTTTGAAACTTCAAGTGAATGTAGCTATGAGACTACACAAGACAGATGTGTGTGTGTGGTTTTGTCTTCTCTCAACCATTATATCCTCTTGTTCCCATTTTAGATAGTTCTAGAGTGATCTAGTTGGGATCCTTTCAACTATGCTTTTTCTATAATTTTTCATATCTTTTATTTGCATTTGTGCTATGCTTCATTATGACTGAGTTTGCCCATCACTTCCTGAAGTGATAGAAACTCAGTTTGCTGAACTTGTGAGTTCATGCTTGTGATGTGTGTGCATTGTGGAGTGTGTGTGAGCATGCATTCATTCTTAGTTCTATACCCACTATTGGGCACTGATGACATTAGTGGCGATGTCATAGTATTTAGTCGATACTATCATAATGGAGTTTTTGGAAGATAGGATATAACAACATAGAGGGCGCCAAGGAGCCCAATCCCTGAAACAGGGTGGCAAGGAGCCCTATTACTGGAAGAGGGTGCCATGGAGCCCAATTGTTGGAGAAAGGGGCCATGGAGCCCAATTGTTGGAAAAGGGCACCATGGAGCCCAATTGTTGAGAGAGGGCGCCAAGGAGCCCAGTTAGTGGAAAGGGGCGCAAGAAAGCCCACCTCCGCTTTTGGGCACCAAGATGCCCAAGGGGACAACAAGGGCGCCAAAACCCCAAATTCACCTATTACCTGAGGACAGAGTGGGCCAAGCCATGACAAGGCTAGATGGCTATAGAGGTTGACAAGGAAGCCAAGTGGACCTCAACCACTCAACACCACAAGACAGTCTTGTACCTGTGGTGACTGACAAATGTAACTGTCTAGTACATTACTTGCCCATCACTCCATGTTGTATGTAACAAACCCTCCTCTTGTATCCCATCCCTTGTCTATAAACGACATGCTCTTCCTGAGAAGAGGGACATGAAGATAGAAGAGGGACATGAAGATAGAGGATATAGAGTCCACAACTAGTTCATAAGCCATCAACCTAGCAACTTAGATGCATGCTAGTTGGTAGGGTACCTTGAAGGATGGTTGAGAAGATAGAGTAGTACTCGGTTGTCAAGGCTCTTGTGTTTGCATAAGGATATTTCACTTGTTCTGTCATTGTATCTTGTTGTTCTTCCATTGTATCTACGTCACTCACTTCTGTTCTCTTTCCCTCTAATTTTATTAGTATGAGATTTGCACGATGTTTATGAGATTGCATGGTGTTAGTAATATCCTCCAGGAGTAGTGCATTTTGCATTCCCTGTACCCACACACAACTTCATCGTTTACAAGTGAAAATTTGGCACGCTTGGTGGGATAGGGCTTCTGGAGATTCCTTCAGAGGTCACTTGAAAGTTGATAGAGTATTGAGAAGGGGTGGCCGTTTTAGGCAACTTCAATATATTGGGTGCAATGTAGCCCTATTTTGTATTCAAGAATATTTTGGGCGAAGGGTAGCCCTACCTTGCACTTAAGAATTTTGGGCGCAGTGAAGCCCTCCATCACCCTCCTCCATTACGTTTCGGCAACTGTAGCCTTTGCATTTGGGCAGCTGTATACATTTGGGCGACTATGTACATTTGGGCGATGGTAGCCTTTGCATTTGGGCACAATGTAGCGCAATTTTGTTGTTGATTTTAGAATAGGGCGATCGACTTAAAGTGTTATACTCCTCAACTCATTGGAGCCCCTAATTTTTCGGGATAGATAAGCTTGGAATAGATAAGCTTGACAATCCTCTCCACGAAAGCTTCCCCTAGATGGTCGATGATGCACGTTATAGCTAGTAAAGAGAACTTGTTGAGTCCTAAGAAGACACCGATTAAGAGCTACCACAGAAGGAGACAAGACCCCTATTAACACCAATGAGAAGCTTGTCCACCTCAGGGAAGGTGGAGATAGTGTCTAGATTAGAGGATAAAGCAAAATTCCAAGAGCTTTTACCACAAATTATTGTTGCTCCTATAGATCCCAACACTAATATGGCCGAGGAGCTTTCTGCACTACTCTCGAGGATAAACATCAGATTCTCTTCATTTCATGGTGGTGCCAATGAGGATCGCGAAGACCATGTACAGAGATTTCTTTCAACATGCAAAAGTAGGGGCCTTCAACAACGACAGGATGCCTTTCCTAGCACTCCTCCCATCCACACTTGAAGGATTAGAAGACAAGTGGTTCAGCACTATGCTGACAACCACTTTCAAACATGGGAAGCATTAAAGACCGAATTCACAGAGACATTTCGGCTAGGTAATTTGACAGAAAGAACATAAGATGAATTGGAAAACCTAATATTACATGTAGGAGAATCTTTTTCAGAATCAATGATGCTGGCAAGATCACTGGTTGCAAGACTACCAAATGCACCCGGGGACTTCGTGATCAAGAAATGGGTGGAGAAAGTTTTGCCCATGTCCACCCAATAGAAATTGAGAGAGCT
The DNA here is from genome assembly GCA_020310875.1 of Ceratopteris richardii. Lineage (NCBI taxonomy): Eukaryota > Viridiplantae > Streptophyta > Polypodiopsida > Polypodiales > Pteridaceae > Ceratopteris > Ceratopteris richardii. Next base: position 142,909,670 of record CM035425.1, on the reverse strand, counting down.
CTTAAGGAAAGACGCCACCTTACGAGAATTCGAGGTGGCGGCTACAAGGATTGAAGAAGCACGAGTTCACTTTGGGATTCTGCAAAGTAAGATCCCTTCCCAAAATGAAGTTATTGTGTCAGAATCAAGGAGGGAGCGAGAAGTTTTAAAACTTCAAAAGAATTGGGGAGAAGACAAGAGTACCTCGGATGGCCTCACTCAGATACGACAAGAGCTTGAAGAGTTGAGGACACTAAAGGAGGTAAGAGCTTGACTATGGTGTTCTCTTTGTACTACTCAAGGACACACCACCCAGAAGTGTCCAAGGTGACTAACAAGCCAATTCTCTGGAAAGGGAGGCCATGAGGCCAAAGATTGTTATTTTTTGAAGGGTCTCGGGAACCATATTATGGTACGAGGACCACCACCTGCTACTCAATGGGTAAGTACCACTCAATCTTCTTTGTTAAGGCAACCACCCATAGGAGCACCTTCGGTTACTACCTTTACACTAATCAAGGACAAAAGAGGAAAAAAGGTAGGCTTCGTCAAAACTGCCACCTAGACCCATAATGTGTTATCGTTGTGGGGAATACGACAATTTTCAAAGTAAGTGTTCCCTACCTGAAGATGCCCCACCATGTAAGAATTGTTCGGAAACTAGGGACCATTACACAAAGGACGGTCCAAAATCAGTTCCATCCACAAGTACACAAGGGAACTCTTGTCCCTTGCACATGATTAAGATAACGAAATCTCCAAGTACCTGAGTGGTCCAACTTGAGGAGATTCCCCGAGTCATGACTAGAGCACAAAAACAAAAGGCAGTTTTGAAGGACATAGCCAAAGAAACTACTGACTTAGTTGGTCAAAATAGAGATAAAGGGAAAAAGGTAATGATGGAAAAAGAGCATGAAGCTAATGAGAGATCAAAGTGCAGCAAGGAAAAGGAGAAAGCATCACAGAAAGAAATGAGGGGAAAGAGAAGCTCTTTGTAACACCCTATTGACAAGGCCAATGAAGTATCCAAGGAGGACTTACGGCAATTTCATGGCGGAGCTACTTCTAGAAACTACCTGGAGGGTCATCTAACCTCAATTCAAGTCTTGCAAAACACTTACCAAGAGGTATCTATCTACAACTTGCTTGCCATGAGTTCTGGATTTCAAGGAGAGGTAGTTGCTTCTATAAATAGTCTAGGCCCTGACACCGTATTAAGTGGCGGGCAAGGCACTACTGCTATAAATAGTCTAGGCTTTGACACCGTATTAACTGGCGGGCAAGGCACTACTACACTCATATCTCCACATATGCCCATGCCCTCAACTTACAGATCGGAGTTATCTCCAATGGAACCTCTTACAGACTACAAGAGTCGTAGGCTAACAATGGAAATTAAGGGAACCTCTGTGGAAGGAGTAATAGTAGATGGAGCATCTGGGATTAATCTTATGCCAGAGTACACAATGTCATTATTAAACCTAAGGCCAACTACTTATTCTACAGTTTCTTTGGCATATCAAAGCAAGGTAAGTCCAATGGGCATAGTGGAAAGGGTGGAAGTCATCATTCAAAATTTAAATTTTGTGTTAGATTTTGTGGTTATAACGGTAAAAGGAGGATTTCTTCTCCTCATAGGGAGACCATGGCTAGCAGTGCATAACTGGAGTAGTGATACCTTATTGGTAGCATGATCGGACAGAGTAATGATGCAGCTCCAAATGGAAGGAGGTATTGATGAAGCCTTGGGAGCTTCTTAAGTTGTCCTCCATCTAGAGCAAACCTGAGAGGAAAGCAACAGGGATAATAGAAGAGAAGATGAAGTGATAGTTGAACAAGAAAATGAAAGAGCAAGCATTTGGGCTACACCACCACCTCCATGGGTCTTGGAGCATGTAGAAGCATCAAGACAAAATTGGGCACCTTCACCTCTTAGAAATGAAACATGTGGATATTGGGCGCCTTCATTTCCTAGGAATGTGACATGTGAAGATTGGGTGCTGTCACCTCCCAAAAATTGTAGAGATGAAAATTGGGCACCTACACCTCTGGAAGGTGGGAGTGTAGAAATTCTCCACCAACTTGGGCATGGGAGAATTGGGCGAATTCAGAAGCCTTGACTCCATTTTGGGCTCAAGGACCTCCAAATTGGGCACCTTAATGGGAGGCACACCCTCCTCCTTGGGTTACCACTACTGTTGGCTTGCGGCCCAATGGGCATCTGGCGAGCTCCACCCAGAGTTGCAGTCATCAAAGAATAAAAGACATGACATTAAGGTGGAAGTTGAAGAACACAACAACATGGCACAGGAATTATCCACATATGATCTAGATGAAATAATGGACGGGATTGAAGAGACTAATCATGTTTCATGTTTTACAATAGCAGTTAGGGAAGAAGAAGAAGAATCCATTGTGGAGTCCATAGTTCTAGGAGAACCTGCCAAAGACCGTAGAGGAGGTAAAATTACAACAGATATTGAAGTGAACCATATAGAATGGAAAGATAGAAGGAAGAATTACAGAAATTATATTTCCAATGGAAGAGGTCCCATTAGGATGGATGCAAGAGAAGAAGCAAGTAATTGCAATTAATGATAGTCTTGCTCTCACTAAAGAAATGCTTTTCAAAGAAGGTTCATCGAGTGAAGGAACAACTCCAGAGCCAGTCAAAAGAGTCAACATAGGAGAAGAAGATAATCTGCAAAACCTCATCGTGGCAAACTGGTAATGGGACTATCCGTTACTTCTCGCAGAGGTAACCACATTTATGAATAATTTTAAGGATGTCTTTGCATGGAGCTATAAAGACTTGAGAGGCATACCAAAGGAGTTCGGCATGCACACTATTCCCTTGGTAAATGAGGCATGGCCAATTAGAGGTAAAATATATAGATTAAATCCTAAGTATGTAGATGCAATCAAAAGGAGATCCAAAAAATGGAAGAAGGCATCATACTTCTTGTAGAACATTCGGAACGGTTATCCTCCAGGGTCATTTCTCCTAAGAAGCAATCCAATAAAATCAAGGTTTGCGTCGACTCTCGGGCACTAAATAAGGTAACTATCCCTGATGGATTCCCCACACCCTTTTCTGAACAAGTGATCGAAGATGTGGCTTGACACGCACTTTACAACTCCATGGATGCTTTTAGTGGATACAACCAACTCAAAATTCATCCTAAAGATCAACGGAAGACAACATTTATTGCTCCTTGGGGAACATATATCTATACAAAAATGGTTGTTGGCCTCCGGAATGCGCAAGCCACCTTCAAGAGAACAATCTATCTTATTTTTAAGAAGTTGCTTCTAAAATTCTTGAGAATTTTAGCATTTTTTGGGGCAGCATGTATTACTACAATCGAGAATATACCAAAACAATTAAAGCAATAATCAATTGGAGCAAGTATTTCAGCGTTGCAGAGAAACAACATTGAAACTTAACCCGAACAAATGTCACTTTTTGGTGACCCATGGCGCTTTGTTAGGGCATGTCGTTTTTGCTCAAGGAATGACTCTCAACCAAGACAAGGTAATCTCAATTCTCAAACTTCGCAGACCAGTCAATGCTAAAGAAGTCCAGAGCTTCTTAGGGCACACATGGTATCATAAAAAATTTATACGCATGTATGCGAAGATAGCACGATCTCTCTCATGTCTTAGTAGCAAGAGCTTTCCTTTCCAATGGTTTGGGGAAGAAGAAGCTCCATTCATGTATCTAAAACAGAGGTTGGCATATGCACCTATACTCCTTTCACCATATTGGTCTAGGACATTTCATGTACATGTAGACGCAAGTTTATGTGTTGGGGGTGCCGTTTGTACCCAACCCAACGAAGCAACAAACTAGACTATTCATTATGCAAGTAGGCTTCTCTCCAAAGCGGATAAAAATTACAACATCACATATAGAGAGGCACTAGCGATTGTCTTCGTCCTCAAACCATTCTATTTTTCCAAATAACAGCCACCCTAACCCTCTATTCACATCAGAGCCAACACATTTTCAATGGACCGAGCTTCATCACATTGAGAATATTGAAAATATGAAATTTTTCAATTGGTACTTTTGTAGAGTCAGTTGGGCGACATCCAATATGGCCTAGGCGACGTCCAACATCCAATATACTTGGCTTGGGCAACGTCTAAAACACTTGGCGATATTGAAGATACGAATCTAGCTACGAAATCTTCATCGTACTAAAAGAGGAGACTGTCCAACTCTTTGGCAAGCTACATGTAGTTACTTAGGCTCAATCTTATCCACCGCCAACTACCTATTTGGGGCTTCATCTTATCCACAAATGCCTAAATTAGGCCAACGAGAAGTTCAATTTTTTACACAAAGCATACCAGTTCACTACTTCGGCAATGAGCGACTCCATCCACCTTCAACAACTACTCCATAGGTAGCAACCACCAAGCTTCTTCTTCACTAGGCGACAAGGCATCAAGGCGAGTCTCTGTGGTGAGAGACAAGGACATGAGTGAGAACATCTTATCTCCGGTGACATCAACATGGAGAGCTTCTTCGGTGGGCAATGGACAAAAGGCATTGTAATCTCTAGTGACGTCAAGGAGAGAAGGCAATATAGGGACGAGTGAGGGAAAAACAAGGAGATATCGCCTGACGGATGCAGTAATTACCCTTCTGATTGTAATCCTTCCGTGTTTGGCTACAACATACCTGCACATCAGGGAACATATACGATCTGTAGCAAAGAGGTACCATCAAATTCAAGCTACCAAATATCGATCTCTACACTGTTATGCACTCAAACTAATTCAATAGTTGGAGGCTCATCAGATTCATCAGAATCAATCCTTATCAGCTGATCAAAGGGCTACATCAACTACTTACTTGCTCAACTGATCGAAGGGCAACTCATTAAAAGAGAGTATCGTTAACATCTTTTCTCTCCCCAAGAGTTTAGTCCACCAAATCCCAGGTATTCTTTCCACGTACTCTGTTTCCACGTCAAGGAGAGAGGTCAATACAAGGACGAGAGGGAAAAACAAGGAGATATCGTCTGGGAGACGCAATAATTACCCTTCTGATTGTAATCTTCCCGCATTCGGCTACAAGAGACCTGCACATCTGGGAACATATACGATCTGTAGCAAAGATGCACCATCAAATTCCAGCTACCAGATATCGATCTCTACACTGTTATGCACTCAAACTATTTCAATAGTTGGAGGCTCATCAAATTCGTCAGAATCAATCCTTATCAGCTGATCGAAGGGCTACATCAACTACTTATCTCCTCAGCTGATCGAGGGGCAACTCAATAAAAGAGAGTATCGTCAACATCCTTTCTCTCCCCAAGAGTTGAGTCCACCAAATCCCAGGTATTCTTTCGGCGTACACTCCAGCATACTTCTCCACCAAGGTATTCTATCCTGTGTGCATACTTCACTACCAATATATTATGTATTGACACATGCCCTATTAAAATCGGTAAAATATTGGCCCATTGAGCACTACCTGTTAGTGCTTCCAAACCATAGTCACATTTAAGGTACTTCAAAAACAACTCCATACACTTCACACTTCATTGTCCCAAGAAGAGGAAGCATCGGAGTTAAGGTCGGATACGGATACAGAATCGGGTCAATCATCTTCTATGTCGAGAGAATCTAGTGATTCTCTTTATGTGGCATCTCAAGAACAAGGTTCGGAATCTGACTACAATAGCCAAATCAAGATCAGCCTACTCAAAGGACAAGGAGAAGGCCAATGTGGTCTCCAATGTTGTCACAGAGGAGTTGTTAGATGCAAAGGAGATCTTTTGTGCTACTTTTTTGACCACTGATGTCTATGCAGTTCATGCATAGGATATGAAAATTACCAAAGGGGATGTGATTGATGCATCACTCACAATGAATGATGCTATGTCACAAACCTGGATAGTAGATTTGGGTGCCTCTTTTCATGTAATTCCTAACAGGGAGTGCTTTGCCACGCTCGATGTGGGTATTTTTCACAAAGTTTAATGGAATTGGCACCATGCACTTGGTCTTGAATGACGACCAAGAGCTTGTTTTGCATAATGTCATATATGTTCTTGGCATAAAGAAGAGTCTACTCTCAGTTGGGAAGATGGACACACATGGCTATAACACCACCTTCGAGAAAGGTTCATGGAAATCGACTAAGGGTGCTAGGTTGATTGTAAAGGGCATCAAAAGCAATACTCTTTATTGTTTACATGGAAAGGCCTTTCCAAGCCAATTCGTTGCTGTTTCAGAGATTAGTTCTCACTTAGAACTTTGGCACAAAAGAACGGGTTATATGAGCCATAAAGGACTTGATGTTCTATCTTCTTTGGATAGAGTTGATGCCAAAGGGTCTAAAATCGACTTTTGTAATGATTCAATATGGAAAACAAGTGACAAATTCTTCTTACTATGGTGCGTCTCGTAAACAAAATCTTCTTGATCTTGTATATTCTGACGTGTGTAGCATGCCCACCAAGTCTATGGGGGGTGCTTTGTATTTTGTTTCTTTTGTTGGTAATTGCTCTAGGAAATTGTGGGTACGAAGATCTACACGATTCAGAAGGAATGTATAGAGATATGACCCTTCTTTGCATTATGTAATGCTATCAGATGAGGGTGAAGCTTTTCCTCATTGAGGATGGTTAGGGTTTTGATCCTCCAATCTTGCTCAAATACTCAAGTATTATAAACCATTGAGAAGATCTCGATGATTAGTATCCAAATCTGTAATTACTTTGATCTTTCAAAGTTGATCACTTTTGACCATTTCGTCGAACAACTTTGATCATAGTTGACTTTGTAGTTTTTTGAAATTTTCTTGCAATGAATGCACTTCGCTTGTGGAAGGTTGCTATTTTTTAAGAATGGAGAGGTTGCGTAGAGTGAGGCAAGCTCTTAAACATACAATGCTATCTCTCAAGTGGTTTGCATGGAGTGGTCAAACGACCAAGAAAGTAGAGACAATGCACATCACTCGCTTGAGTGATAGCTTTTGGAGAGGTGGATGCATTGGTGGGAGTGATGCATCCCTTATACTCCGTTTTGCACATAGTTGATATGGATGGGAGCACTATAGGATTTGTGTATGAGCATATGGATCATGTTGGGGAATCCCTCTTCCGATGCACAATGCACATCCATCTCTGAAGATCTGTAAGATGCCTAGCATATCTTCAGAGTTGGAACTATATAAAGTATGTTATATGAGGAGTTGATAGAGCCACAATATCATACTTGATAGACGAGCATGCCCATCGATAGGGTCTCATGCCTTCACTTCAAGGACCTTTACTAGTCGTGATTCTTGCTCCACGTGGTAGATAGACTAAAGATGATCATGATGAGGATGAGTCAGAGATTTCATCATACACAAAGTAAGATTTTCTAATGATTGACTCTTGGTTTGTTAAAAGTGGGTCATTTGAGATTAAGGGTTCTTTGTCTAGTGTCTGAACAATTTCTTGTGGCATAGGAAGTTAATTAATGGTTTTTTCAAAGGATCACGGACGCTCGATTGCACATATCATCGATGATCTCTCGAGTGTAAGTTGTAACAAGAAGCTTTATTCAAGGGCCCCATTGCTTGGTAGGAGCCTTGCTAATGGAAAGCGTGGTTAGCACTTCTTCTAAGCTAGGATCTTTAGCCTTCGGGTAGGCATGGGAAGCGTGGTTAGCACATCTTCTAAGCTAGGATCTTTAGCCTTCGAGCGGGCATTGATCTAACTTTTTGATCAAACTACAAATGTAAGGCTCTTTTGGTAGAAACGTATGCATTGGATTTTAATTTTTTTATGGTTGAAATCCAAGTCTATAGATATAACACACACACACACACACACACACAGAGAGAGAGAGAGAGAGAGAGAGAGAGAGAGAGAGAGAGAGAGAGAGAGAGAGAGAGAGAGAGAGAGAGAGAGAGAGAGAGAGAGAGAGAGAGAGAGAGAGAGAGAGAGAGAGAGAGAGAGACTTTTTAATGTCTATTACATGCCAAAATCAGCCTATGAGACAGAACATATACATCAGCATGATCCGATCCATTGTAAACCCAAAAGGAAAATAAAAATGTGAGTACAAAACAAAGTTAAAAGGAGGGGATAATAGCTGGTGTCGAGGGTGTGGGGTGCTATGGGTATGCACTCTATATGATCAGGGGGTGAGATACAAATATGATATGCATAGGGAGGGGAGGGTGGGTTGAGTCATAGCCCTGTAGATGCCTGGAGTGGATGTAGGATATAATGCATCAGTGGGTAGGGCATCGTGGTGAGCCTCAGAATGCTCTACACGTCCAAATCGGCGGGGGTGTGCCGTTGACGTTTCCACAACTCCATGTCATGGCGTGCATGAATCGCCTGACTCTCTCTTTGGTGGAGACGGGCTCTCCGGAGTGGGCGTCTTGGTCGTTGGTGCTTTCGTCTAAGCTCCTTTGCTCTTTGTAATGTGACACCTCGCGTCGGGCTGGGCTCGCGGGCGGTTGTGGGTCTGAAGAAATCTGTAATATAAGTTTGGGGGGTTGGGTGTATCTCCATCCTTGGAGAAGTGAGGCACGGTGGTGCTTGAGCTCTACTAGGAAACGACCTAGAGGGCACTGGTCCTCTGTCTCCAGTAATGTCCTGATCTCTCTGGGTCTCCTGAAGAGATGTGGGTAGTGGTCTCTGATATCCTCATATGCATGGCATCTACATGTGTAGTGCTCCTCGTCCTCCACCTCCTCTAGGCAGATCTTGCATAATCGCTCGTCCCTGGGGGTGTGTGTCTCTCGCTTGGCCTCAATCTCGAGCCGGTGCGACGATACTATGAGCTTCCCAATGGCCACTCTCTCTGCTTGTGCCATGTATGTGTCCATGTATCGTGGTCTCTGGATGAAACCATCCGCTATCACTGTCAGGAAGTGCTCTCTGTAATGTTGCCTCTTTGTGGGAAGAGGCTCCCATTGTGCTATCCATGTCTCCCTGATGTGTATCTGTAGTAGGCCTTGACGGATACTGCCTTGACGGATGATCCTGCTCCTCTTCGAACAAGAGAGGGTAATGTAGAGAGAGAGAGAGAGAGAGCGCGATAGATAGAGAGAGAGAGAGAGAGAGAGAGAGAGAGAGAGAGAGAGAGAGAGAGAGAGAGAGAGAGAGAGAGAGAGAGAGAGAGAGAGAGAGAGAGAGAGAGAGAGAGAGAGAGAGAGAGAGAGAGAGAGAGAAAGAAAGAGAGAAAGAAAGAAAGAAAGAAAGAAAGTCATATTAACGTCTTCTGGAGGCCAAACTTGGCCTATGAGACAAAACCATGTACAAGTGTAGTAACCCTGTGTAGAGGATGAAATGAAATAAAAGGTATATCCCGACACAAAGATATATATAAAGCTGGAAAAGGATGGAGAGATGTGGCTCTGACTCCGCAGATAGTGGCCACCTAATACATGGGGGACATGTGAGTAAATCACCCTAGCTACCGGTGAATGGGTGGAGGTGGGTGTAGTATGTGGTACATCGGGGGTGGTCTGAGTGCCTCCTGAAGGAAGACAACCCATGGGGTGGTGGTGCGCCTATGCTCCATCATGTGGTCGTAGGCTGTCTTGATGCATGAGATATCCTCCTGATATAGTCGTGGTCGATGATATCTTCCCATGCGTGGTCGGCACCGCGCTCTCTGTGCTGCTGCCTGGTGGAGCGTGAGCCCTATAGATGGACCTCTCTGATGTAGCTCAACTCGCTGAAAAAACTGGGTAATGGTCTGCTTCGTACTCACCCGTGGCTGATGTGTCGGCTGGAGTGACCGATCTCGCCTCTCGTATGCTGCTGTGAGGAAGCGTCCCAAGCGTCGCTGGTCTCCCATAGTCATGCATAACTGGAGTGACTCCTCTATCTGGAAATGTGCTCGTAGGTCTACATATGCTTGGCATCTGATAACAAAATGCTCCTCACTCTCTACCTCTGTCTCGCATACTGGGCACCACCTCTCCCCACAAGGGACTCCCCTGGATCGAGCCCTCTCAATCTCGAGCCGATGTGATGAAACCCGGAGCTGCCCAATGACGACTCGAAGCTGGTGAGGTAGATATGTCTGCATGTATCTCGAATCTCGATGAAGCCCTCATCCGAGAGAGAGAGAGAGAGAGTAGAGAGAGAGAGAGAGAGAGTAGAGAGAGAGAGAGAGAGAGAGAGAGAGAGAGAGAGAGAGAGAGAGAGAGAGAGAGAGAGAGAGAGAGAGAGAGTGATATTAACGTCTTCTGAAGGCCAAATTTGGCCTATGAGACAAAACCATGTACAATTGTAGTAACCCCTTTGCAAAAATAAAAATGGAAAAGTACTCGCTACACAAAACTGTGTAGGCTGAAGATGGAAACAACCACAGGATAGTGTACTGGGTGACGGAGAGGTAGTGGGGATAATGTAGTGGTGTGTGGGGAGATGTGGCTCTGACTCTGCAAATAATGGCCATCTAATACATGGGGACCCAATGATGGGAGTGTATATGTATATCCTAGCTGTAGGTAACGGGTGGAGGTGGGTGGAGTATGTGGTACATCGGTAGCGGTCTGAGTGCCTCCTGAAGGAAGGCTACCCAGGTGGTGGTGGTGGTGCGCCCGTGCTCCATCATGTGGTCATGGGATATCCTGATGCGTGAAATATCCTCTTGGTATAGTCGTGGTTGTCCGTACCCAGCTCTATGTGGTCGATGTCGCGCTCTTTGTGCCACTGCCTGCTCTAGCGTTAGCCCCATGCCTCTGGAAGGTGGGCTCGTATGATGTAGCCCATCTCGCTAAAAGAACTGAGTAATGGTCTGCTGTGTACTCATCCGTGTCTGATGCGTGGGCTGTAGCAACTGCTCTCTACGGTCATACTCTGCTGTGAGGAATCGTCCCAACCTCCGCTGGTCTCCAATGGTCATGCACAATTGTAGTGACTCCTCTATATGGAACTGTGCTCGTAGATCTGAGTATGCTCGGCATCTGGTAACAAAGTGCTCCTCACTCTCTATCTTTGTATGGCATAATGGGCACCACCTCTCCTCTCTAGGTACTCCTCTGGTCCGACCCCTCTTGATCTCGAGCTGATGTGATGAAACTCGAAGCTGCCCAATGACGACTATGAGGTGATGTGGTAAGTATGTCTGCATGTATCGCGGAGTCTCAATAAAGCCCTGATCTGAGATCTGTAGAAAATGCTCACGGTAGTAGAGCATTTTCAGTGGTGGTGTATCCTTGGGGCTAATCCATGTCCTCTGTATGTATGTATGCCATATTGCCTGGTGAATGACCCTGTTCCTCTTGTGGTGGGGGAGAGAGGGGGGGAGGGGGAGGGGGAGGGGGGGAGAGAGAGAGAGAGAGAGAGAGAGAGAGAGAGAGAGAGAGAGAGAGAGAGAGAGAGAGAGAGAGAGAGAGAGAGAGAGAGAGAGAGAGAGAGAGAGAGAGAGAGAGAGAGAGAGAGAGAGAGAGAGAGAGAGAGAGAGAGAGAGAGTCATATTAACGTCTTCTGGAGGCCAAACTTGGCCTATGAGACAAAAACCATGTACAAGTGTAGTAACCCTGTGTAGAAGATAAAATGAAATAAAAAGTATATCGCTACACAAAGCTATATAGGGCTGGGGAGACGTGGCTCTGACTCTGCAGATAGTGGCCACCTAATACATGGGGGGATCCAAAATGTGAGTAAAACGCCCTAGCTACAGGTGATGGGTGGAGGTGGGTGTAGTATGTGGTACATCGGTGGTGGTCTGAGTGCCTCCTGAAGGAAGACAACCCAGGGGGTGGTGGTACGCCTATGCTCCATCATGTGGTCGTAGGCAATCTTGATGCGTGAGATATCCTCCTGATATAGTCGTGGTCGACGATATCCGCGTGGTCGGCGCCGTGCTCTCTGTGCTGCTGCCTGGTGGAGAGTGAGCCCTATAGATGGACCTCTCAGATGTAGCTCAACTCGCTGAAAGAACTGGGTAATGGTCTGCTGGGTACTCACCCGTGGCTGATGTATGGGCTGTAGTGACCGCTCTCGCCTCTCGTATGCTGCTGTGAGAAAGCGTCCCAAGCGTCTCTGGTCTCCCATAGTCATGCACAGCTGGAATGACTCCTCGATCTGGAACTGTGCTCGTAGGTCTAAGTATGCTTGACATCTGATAACAAAATGCTCCTCACTCTACCTCTGTCTGGCATACTGGGCACCACCTCTCCTCACGGGGGACTCCCTTGGACCGACCCCTCTCAATCTCGAGCTGATGTGATGAAACCCGGAGCTGCCCAATGACGACTCGTAGGTGGTGGGGAAGGTAGGTCTGCATGTATCTCGGAATCTCGATGAAGCCCGTGCCCGATATATGTAGAAAATGCTCGCGGTAGTAGAGCATTTTCGGTGGCAATGTACTCCTAGGGCTCACCCATGTCCTCTGTATGTATGTATGCCATATCTCCTGACGAATGATCCTATTCCTCTCTTGATGAGAGAGCGAGTAGGTGGGTGCGTGAGAGTCGTACTGTAGTGGTGGTAGCCTGTCTATGTCAAAGCCATGGTGGGCAAGCCAGTCTCGTGTCTGTGCATACCATGAGGAGGTGTCGCCTGCTAATGCCATATCACGTGATGCCTCGAAAGCACGATAAGCAATGCGCTCTGTATCCATGCTCCGAAGTCTGTGTAATAGGCATATTGTCTGGAATAGTGCCTCAACTAGCATTGGTGGTGCAGCGAGCTCTGCTCTAATGATATCATGTGGTACTGAAGGCTTGCTGCGGATAAGTCTGGCAATCATGAGGATCTGTGGCCTCTCTTATGCTGTCCATACTGATGTAGCTAATCTTGGTCCCCATATGGCTGCCCCATACATGAGCGCTGGCGTAACCAAAGTGTCAAAGAGCCACCCCTTTGTGCGGGGCTCCTGAAAATATGCCTGGTGGCACTGTCTCTCCATCAAAGCTAGTGCTGCGTACCCACGTGTGATGCGGTCACGGGCTGCCTGAGCCATAGAGAAGACCCCTGATGCTGCTGTAAATGTCACTCCCAAGTAAACATATGATCTGACCACCTCGATCGGTCCACCTGCAGCTGTGAACAAACTATGTCTGCGTACCTGTGCTGATGTATGAAAGATCAAGACCTTGGTTTTACCAAGGTTCACAAATAACCCTCTGTGTCTGCAAAAGTCATCTAGGCCGTGTAGATGATGCTACCTTCTGCAGACTCTGAAACCAATACAATATCATCAGCGTATAAAAGAATATGGACCATGGACCCGTGTACCTCAATGCCATCTCCCCCCTGCTGCTGTATGAAGTCCACTATCTCATCAATGTGAGAGAGAGAGAGAGAGAGAGAGAGAGAGAGAGAGAGAGAGAGAGAGAGAGAGAGAGAGAGAGAGAGAGAGAGAGAGAGAGAGAGAGAGAGAGAGAGAGAGAGAGAGAGAGAGAGAGAGAGAGAGAGAGAGAGAGAGAGAGATCCAATTGACAGCAACTATGGGAGGAAATAGGGGAGACTGCATTGGAGATGGATAAGGCACTCTCAGAGATTGAGCAGGAGTGCTTACAAGTATACCGGCAGAAAGTAGAACAAGTTACTCATAGAAGAGCATGCTTGCGTCAAACACTTTCGGATCAGGAGCAGCAGCTTGCCTCTCTTTTTGCAGTATTAGGGGAGCGTCCTCAGATACCACACCAAGTAAAATCTCTTCTACCTGCTTATATACTTGAAACATATGCAATTGAGAGAAATGGCTATTCTTTAAAAGGATTGTATAAAATACTCTCAATTTAGAGCTGCATTCAAAGCTGTATGTAGCCTAAAAACTTTTGATTCTAATATCGATTATTTAAATGAGTTATGACGTGCTAAATAGAAAGAATAATCATATTTCAGTTTTTTTTTTTGGTCTTATCATTCATACTTTCATTTCTCATGCTTTCTACTTCTTGAAATATATTGGAGACTTTGAATGAATACGACTTTTCACTGCTGTACAGTGTACATTGATAAGAACTATTTTGTTAGCCATATGGGACTGGTAGGTATTGAATATTGCACTAGTTGATTTCCTGCCGTTTGGGTTTACTTGGCATTGTCAGATCAGCTTCCTGTTTAATCAAATTTTGTGTATTTTTTCTTTGAGATGCAGACCTGAGCCTGCTCTTTACATTAGAGCTATGGTAGAAGCTTATGCAGGCAGCAGATCCATATTTTGATATTGCTCGGGTCTTCATATGCACAGTGATGAATACAGTAAACTATTTGAATTTATTAGTCTACTATTAACATACTTTGGCGATATTGCTTAATAAGGTATATATATTGGCCATATTGCGAATACACTTTTACGACCTATACCCTTACTGATGCTCAATTAGGTATTCCTGGTTTGTTTAATTTATTAAATAATGACAGTGAATCTAGCTTATGAAGTATCAGATGGGTTCTAGAAGAGTTTGGGCTTATGTTTTGGCCTGCGTGAACTACATTGACAGCCAAGGTAAATAAGCATTGGTGCCCAACTGTCTAGGATGGAAGATGTGGGTCCCTTCAAGAGTAGTTGAATAAGGCTAAAGGGCTTTATGATTTGTAAGATCAACTTTTTCCTTGAATAAATCATTGCGTCTGCATTTTTGCAGAATGAGAAGAAGCCTACCTCTTTGAGGGATAGAATTGCAGCTATCAGCCCTGAACTCGAAAATTTGAAACAGAAGAAGGAGCTACGCATCCAACAATTTACAGAAGTCAAGGATCAGATAGAGAAAATAAAAGCTGAATTGTATGGGTCCTCAATGCAGTCTGGTACTCCTGAAGCCTCTGCTAATAAGGATCTCTCTCTTAGCCGATTAGATGAGCAATATGTGGAACTTCAGGCACTCCAAAAGGAAAAGGTAAATTTAGGGAAACATAGCTACAAAGATATTGTGGAAGTATGTAATCATGCTGAATATCCCAATCTGTACATCACAGAATGAGCGTATTCACAAGGTTCTGGATTATGTAAATGAGCTTCATGAACTGTGTTCTGTCCTTGGAATCGACTTCGCAACCATGGTGGATGAAATACATCCAAGCTTAAATGACTCAAACATATGCCTGCAAATGAAGAGTGTTAGCAATGAAACACTAGGAAAGCTCTTGGCCGCAGCACACTCTTTATCCAGTGAGAAAATTCAGCGCCTGAAGATGGTAGATTATATGTTACACTTCGATTTTCTTGAATCAATCATTTTTGTGTCTGATGAAAACCGTGAAATTTATTGTCTGCAATCCATCGAGGTCTTGCAGCTTCAGTCATTGGCAGCATCTCTCAATGATCTATGGGATCTCTTGGAGACTCCGCTTCAGGAACAAAGCAGGTTTCACCATCTTAATTATCAATCATCAGATGTTTCCTCTCCTGGAGGGCTTAGCTCGGATACTATTGAAGAAGTATGCAAACGTCACCATCCCTGTTTCTTGTTTTCATGAGGTTTTCAGAATTCTTTGCAAAAGTACATGCACAAAATGCATAAGTTTTAAAGTTTTACATGTCTGTTTGGGAGTCTTTCTTATTATATTATGCCAAGCATTCAATTTAAAATCTATTTCTGTGCAACATTGCTATATGTTCTTTGTGTATGATGCTATGTTGAAGAATGTGTGTGTAATCTGGGAGGATTTATTAATGCCTAATTTGCATCGACTTTTGGTTAGGCATGTCATTAGTAGGATGGCTGTGTGTCTTTAATCAATGTTTTATATGTAAAGGTACTGACGTCTATATTCTTGTACATGGATGTTTGTCTCTATTACTTATTCTCTGCTTATTTAATACTTCTTTTTTGGACAGTCATGAAATACAGGCTGACGTGCCTGTTCAGCTACTCCTCCTTTCTTTCAACTTTCATGGTTTGGATTAAGAAACATTTTTCATAATTGCTTCTTTGTAGACATATCTCTGTTTCAAATATTTTAGATTTTCTTGTTTTTATTTTCAACTGTAATCTAGGATTTCCGTTTGATTGTTTTAACTGCTTACACTTACATACACTGTTCTTCTTTTTGTCATAGCTAAGATTAAGTTCAACAAACACAAATTCAGCTTTCTTCTATATGGTTATTGTTATATTTCGGAGATGTACATGCCTACAGGAATTGGAGGTCCCTTTCTCGAGGGATAGCCAAGGCCAAGATCCATGAGTCCTTGGATTGATTGCCTATTCATCTGGCCATTATGAATAGGCAACCCATCATAGGTGTCATGGATCTCGGCCTTGGCTATCCCCCAAGCGAGGAAACTCTGGTTCCTCAAAGCATGTACATCTCTGAAATATAACAGTTATGCATAGCTGCAGGTTTCAGACTCTCTACCTTGTCCTGTTTTTATTTAGGATCAATCTTTTATTTCAATCATTTTGTCTGTCGAAAGAAGAACTGTTGTTTTCTTAGAGAGAAATGAATGAAATGATATAATAACTTCGTAAAAGAACCGAAAATGACCTACAAAACTGAAAAGCTACATCATTGTGGATCTGATACAATATTTGGGCATGACAAAAGAAAGAAAATATACAAGCTATTGATTGAAATGCCAAGAAAGAAAAAAAGAAACAAAAATCTCTGACTGTTACTGGTGCATAATCATAAGGAATATGTACCTTCCCATCAGCCGACAAGAAAAGGTATATGCATCATAATAATGTTGAATGCAGGATGACAGTGTAAGCATCCCTGTTATCACAGAGAGCAGTGGGAAAGCAATTAGACATCTAATAAAGAGAGGTTATGTGCTGCTTATCAGATGTTAGATTCAGCACATGAAATGGTATAAAGAGGGAGTAATGATAGCAGTGCAAAAAAGGATGGTCCAAGGGAGCTCTCCATCACTCAAGATACTTACTTTGGTCGTAGATGGATTAAAAACCTAGATTTTTGTGATTTTTTTGGTGATTTTCCACCTTGCTTTTCATGCGTGATCAAAAACTATATAAGGAGGTCCATAGCATACAAAGCACTCAATTTTGAGAGCTAGACATGAGCTAGACTCAGTGGAGGTCTTCTTCAACCTTGTGGTGGAGTGGAGCTAGGGTTTCAACTTCTTCAAAGGATGAGCAACAGCTAGGGTTTATGATTTTTCTTCTTGCTTTTCATGCATGATCAAAAACTATGTAAGAAGGAGGTCCATAGCACACAAAACACTCAATTTTGAGAGCTAGACACGAGTTAGACTCAGTGGAGGTCTTCTTCAACCTTGTGGAGGAGTGGAGCTAGGGTTTCAGCTTCTTCAAAAGATGAACAACAGCTAGGGTTTATGATTTTTCTTCTACAACATGGAGGTCATTAGCTTGGAGGTTATTTATAGTTGTAAGAGATCATCTACACTTCCTGGAAATTGTGAATTTATGAAGATATGCTGCATATTGATGCATTTATATGTAATCTTTACGTTTCTTTGTAACATTCATGTACTTCATATTTTGGAATGTATTGATTATATGAGGAGTTTTGCTCCTTCATCACTCTATTTTCGTGTCTATTCTCTCCCATGTCTCTATTTCATTTTTGTCTCTGTATTGATTGTGGGCCTTAAAAACCAACAATTTGTATCAGAGAAGTGGAAACAGTGCACATAGAGCATGTTGAGAATAGTGCACATACAACATGCTGAGAATAGATTAATATATAGAAAGATAAAAGCATTCTGGCAGGCACAAGTCAAGCTCAGCACATTATTTAGCAAGTGGAAGCAGGTCCCTAAAACAGATAGTTGTCAGAAGCTTGCTGAGTACATGAACCAAAGGAAGTCATCTTCAAGAGCGGTCATCTCAGTCCAATTTGATTGCACAAGCAATCATATGTTTTGCAGATATTCTAAATAGGTCATATTTAATTATTATGTCAGATTTTTCTCAAGATTTGTAAGATTATCAGGACATTGCAGAAGCAAATTCCAGTATACAGGATGAAATAGATGGAGTGGATGTTGAAACTTGTTCATCCATAATCTATTCATGTTAAACCATATCATCTTGTCTATATATATTTTCATTTGTGGATAGGTATGGATAAAGACATGATTTTGATTAGAGAGGCATGATCAACCTTGATAGTTAAGAAAGTATGTTTAAGTCTATATGTTGTCTTTTGCTTTCCCTAACTGTATCCCTCCATGCCAGTATTTGGATGAGAAGGGCATATGGGAAAATTTTAGTAGATCTTTTTTTTCTTTAGTATGGAGTGCTCTTCATGTCAACAGTCTTATGTATTCCTATGGATAGTGTGCATCATCTTTACAAGTACCTTCATCACTTGTTCAGCTAACAACAACATTTTTCAGTATTTTTTATCTAACAGAACATATATACCTTGTCTTGCATATTCCCGTTGTGTCCGGTTAGGAGGAAATTGTTGGAAATGCAACCTTCCACAAGAGGGATTGCACATAAACAAAGTCAATTTGATCAAATCATGGTCCAAAATGGTCAAAATCGGTCAAAATATGTAGAATTTTTTTATTAAATATTTGCAAAGAGCTACTCAAGAGCTTTCCAATGGTATCCAATAATATGTCACAGGTCAATTTGGAGGTGTTTTGAGGGCTTAAAAGAAAGCCCTAATTTGTAGGTCAAAAGTCAAACTTAACTAAATCTGAAAGACTTGAATCTTTGGCTAGAAAACTTGAAAGCTTGTAGAGACGCTTGTCTTCAAAGCCTTGAGCTATAACTTCATTGGATTCAAAGTCAGTGACTTGAACTTAGTTGTGAATCGTGATCGAATCGCATCGTCATGTTGCACTTTGTAATGGCCTTCATTGAGAGAAGGTTCTCATAAAGGCTTGGTACATAAAGAACATCTTTGAGTGACTTGGTTTTGCCGTCTGAGTTAGTGACACGAACTTTGCCTCTTCCTTGGATCTCAATGCACTTGTTGTCTCCAAGATAAAGTTGATCTTTGTGCTCTTCAAACTCATGAAAATCATCTTTGTCATGGCACATGTGTGATGGAGTCCCACTTTCAAAAATCCATTCTTTACTTGGAGTGGATGCGACAAGTGTCTTGTGTTCAGTTGTGAGAAAGAGATCTTCACTTGTGCAGTGAGAGTGATGTTCGATCTTTGGAGTAGATTTAGATTTATCCTTGTTCTTCTTCTTGAAGAAATATGTTTCATGTGTCCATACTTGCCACAAAAATTGCAAGTGAACTTCTTCTTACCTTTGCTCTTCGATTCTTGATCGCCTTTTTGTCCTTGAGTCTTGTGGAAGGTAGCCTTGGCCTTCATAACTGTTTCTTGGGTAGCTTGGATCTTTTGTCTAGAGTCATGGAGAAGCAAAAATCTTCGAACTTCTTCCCAAGTGAGTGCTTGACCTCTATTGTATAGAGTGGTCACAAAAGTCTCATAAGACCGAGGAAGCTTGTTAAGTAACCTAATGGCCATGTCTTCACTTGAAATTTATCGTCCACAAAGTGGCAACTTGCATTGATAATCTTCAAAGTGGACTATCACTTTTGTGATGGTGTCTTGTGGACGTATAGTGAGATTGTGAAACTCGGCCTCTAGAGTATAAATCTTAGAAGGTGTTTTATCCTCATATAGACTTGCTAGAATATCCCAAGCTTCTTTTGAAGTCTTATATGCAGTGATGTGATCCTTTGTCAATTCATCATATGCGAGGAGAAGTTGGCCTAATGCTGGCTTGTCCTTTACATTCCATATATTCCAAGCTCCTAGATCGCTATCCTTATCAGGCTCTCGTTCTGTTCCTTCGACTACCTCGTACAATAGGTTTGTATAGAGGTAGGCCCTAATAGTATCCTTCCATAGGTTGTAATTTGTGCAATTTAGCCTTTCATCTTTCGGCATTAATATTGGCATAAAGGAGGGTAAATATAGTTGACTGGAGGATGTTGCATTTGAAGTTGACATTATTACCGTTGAAACGAAGTTACTACACTTGCGCTAAAAATTGGTTCACAAAATTGCGTTGGGGTAGGGGTGGGGAGGAAGGCTTAGAGTAGCCCTATATTTGCATCAAAAATGAAGTAGACACCTCGGAGAGGGAGGGCTTAGAATATCCCTACATTGGATAATGCGAGAGAGGCACCTTGGAATGGGGGAAGGACTTAGAATAGCCCTACGCTTGCATAGAAACTGAGACGAGTCGACGTGAGAGGAGAGCTTAGAGTATCCTGTTGCAGAGAAAAAGTCACACTTCAGGCATTTTGTGCCAAATGGTGTTGTGAGGTAAGCCCTTGTGAGAAATACAAATGAGGACCGATCAAAGTGCCAAAGTTAGAGTTGAAACCCTTGAGCAAGTACAAAGTAACTCTTGTGAATGGTTCCAAATTGAGCACCGAGATAGGATCACTTACCCTTGGGAAGTTACAACAATTCCTTTGAGAGAGAGGATTAAAGCCCTTTGGAAATGCAATACAACTCTTTGATGAGAGACTACAATAAGTAGTCGTTAGTTTATAAAGTGCCAAAAAAAAAGTTCAAAGGAAATGCATGGGTGTATCTTTTGTCGATCAGAAAAGAAAAAAGTGCTGAAAAAATTGGTAAATCTGATATAGATCTCCGTAGTATGCACGTGGAGATACCCATGGAAGTGAGGGGTGAATGGACTGCGAGATCTATGATAATCTATATGCAGAAGGGTAGTACAACAAGCATGAAAATGCATCTGAAATGACTATCTAGCTCCATCCTGTGCTAGTGGGCGAGTATAAGATGTGATACATAGGTGGAGGTGGAGTCAGGGCCACCTTCATGGTTGCAGCGGGGTTAGCCATCATCCAGGATCGTCTCTCCTCCATGGCGCGATGGTCATGGGCCCGGATCTCTGCAATCTAGTGTCGGTGAAGTCTCAGGGCCCAATATCCTACGGCACGAGGTGGTCTCCTAACTCGAGAGGTCTGAGCTTGTTGAAGAGTCACCCCTCTCGGTGTGTGAGCTGAGGGGGCGAGGGCTGCTGCATGTCGTGGAATAGAGAGAGAGAGAGAGAGAGAGAGAGAGAGAGAGAGAGAGAGAGAGAGAGAGAGAGAGAGAGAGAGAGAGAGAGAGAGAGAGAGAGAGAGAGAGAGAGAGAGAGAGTAAGTATAAGAATTGATACATAGGTGGAGGTGGAGTCAAGGCCACCTTCATGGCTGCAGCGAGGTCAGCCATCATCCAGGATCGTCTCTCCTCCATGGCGCGATGGTCATGGGCTTGGATCTCTGCAATCTAGTGTCGGTGAAGTCTCAGGGCCCAATATCCTACGGCACGAGGTGGTCTCCTAACTCGAGAGGTCTGAGCCTGTTGAAGAGTCACCCCTCTCGGTGTGTGAGCTGAGGGGGCGAGGGCTGCTGCATGTCGTGGGATAGAGAGAGAGAGAGAGAGAGAGAGAGAGAGAGAGAGAGAGAGAGAGAGAGAGAGAGAGAGAGAGAGAGAGAGAGAGAGAGAGAGAGAGAGAGAGAGAGAGAGAGAGAGAGAGAGAGAGAGAGAGAGAGAGAGAGAGAGAGAGAGAGAGAGAGAGTATAAGATGTGATACATAGGTGGAGGTGGAGTCAGGGCCACCTTCATGGCTGCAGCGGGGTCAGCCATCATCCAGGATGTGAGTACTGCAAACGGGTATAAAAGGAGGGATAGTAGCTGGTATCAAGGGTGTGGGGTGCTATGGGTATGCACTCTATATGCTCAATGGGTGAGATACAAATATGATATGCATAGGGAGGGGAGGCTCGATGGTATCACAACCCCCTAAATGCTTGGAGTGGGTGCAGTATATAATGCATCGGTGGGTAAGGCATCATGGCGATCCTCAAAATGCTCTGGGCGTCCAAATCAATAGGGGTGCGCTGCTGACGTCTCTGTATCTCCATGTCATGGAGTGCGTGAATCGCCTGAATCTCTCTCTGATGTGGACGAGCTCTCCGGACAAGGGGTCTCGGTCGTCGACGCTGTCGTCTAAGCTACTCTGCTCTGTGTAATGTGACACCCCGCTTCGAGCTTGGCCCTCGAGTGTATGTGGGTCTGAAAAAATCTGTAATATAAGTCTGAGGGGGGGGGGGTCAGGTGTATCTCCATCTGCTGCTGGAGGAGTGATGCGCGACGGTGCTTGAGCTCTACTAGGAAACGACCTAGAGGGCGCTGGTCCTCTGTCCCCAATAAAGCCCTGATCTCTCTAGGCCCCCTGAAGAGCTGTGGGTAGCGGTCTTTGATGTCCTCATATGCCTGGCATCTACATGTGTAGTGCTCCTCGTCCTCCACCTCCTCTCTACATATCCTGCATAATCGCTCATCCCTGGGGGTATGTGTGGCTCGCCCAATCTCAATCTCGAGCTGGTGTGATGATACTCTGAGCTTCCCAATGGCCACTCTCTCAGCTGGTGCCATATATGTATCCATGTATCGTGGTAGGCTCCCGTGGTGCTATCCATGTCTCCCTGACGTGTATCTGTAGTAGGTCCTGACGGATGATCCTATTCCTCTCCGAACGAGAGAGGGTAATGTGGGGGGAAGAGAGGTCATACTGAAAAGGGGGGAGATCCGTAATGCTCATGCCATGGTCTGCTAACCATCGGTAAGTCTGTGCATACCATACTCTCTCATGCCCTGTCTCTGCCAAATGTCTAGAGCTCTCAAATGCAAGCCTGGTGAGTCGGCTAGTGGGGAGCTCTCTGACTCTCAGAATAAAGGTCACCAACTGGAAGAGGGCCTCCACTAGCATCGGTGGTGTGCCAAGCTCAGCTCGTATAATGTCATGTGGAACGGAGGGCTTGCTGCGCAGCAAGCGTGATATCATGGTGATCTGGGGCCTCTCAATCTGCGTCCACATCGCCTCTGTGATCCCTGGTGCCCATACTGCTGCTGCGTACATCAATGCGGGTGTCACTAGAGTGTCAAAGAGCCACCCCTTAGTCCGGAGCTCTTGAAAATGTGTCTGAAAGCAGCGTCTCTCCAATCCTGCAAGTGCCGCATAACCTCGCGTCAATCTATCTCTCGCAGCCTGTGCCATGGAGGATACCCCTGTGCTGCCCGAGAAGGTGATACCTAGGTAGACGTAGGAGTCCACTACCTCTATCTGTCCTCCAGCTTCTGTGAAAGAGGCGCGATGGCGTACTGTCCTTGAGGTATGGAAGATCATGACCTTGGTCTTGCCAAGGTTCACTGTGAGTCCTCTCTCCATGCAAAAGGTATCGAGAGAGAGAGAGAGGGAGGGAGGGAGGGAGGGAGGGAGGGAGGAGAGAGAGAAAGAAAGAAAGTCATATTAACGTCTTCTGGAAGCCAAACTTGGCCTATGAGACAAAAGCCATGTACGAGTGTAGTAACCATGTGTAGAAAATGAAATGAAAATAAACACAAAGCTATCTATCTATCTATCTCTCTCTCTCTCTATCTATATATATATATATATATATATATATATATATATATATATATATATATATATATATATATATATATATATATATAGAGAGAGAGAGAGAGAGAGAGAGAGAGAGAGAGAGAGAGAGAGAGAGAGAGAGAGAGAGAGAGAGAGAGAGAGAGAGAGAGAGAGAGAGAGAGAGAGAGAGAGAGAGAGAGAGAGAGAGAGAGAGAGAGAGAGAGAGAGAGAGAGAGAGAGAGAGAGAGAGAGAGAGAGAGAGAGAGAGACAGAGAGAGAGAGAGAGAGAGAGAGAGAGAGAGAGAGAGAGAGAGAGAGAGAGAGAGAGAAAGAAAGAAAGAAAGAAAGTCATATTAACGTCTTCTGGAGGCCAAACTTGGCCTATGAGACAAAAACCATGTACAAGTGTAGTAACCCTGTGTAGAAGATAAAATGAAATAAAAAGTATATCGCTACACAAAGCTATATAGGGCTGGAAAAGGCTGGGGAGATGTTGCTCTGACTCTGCAGATAGTGGCCACCTAATACATGGGGGGGGTCCAAAATGTGAGTAAAACGCCCTAGCTACTGGTGATGGGGGGAGGTGGGTGTAGTATGTGGTACATCGGTGGTCGTCTGAGTGCCTCCTGAAGGAAGACAACCCAGGGGGTGGTGGTACGCCTATGCTCCATCATGTGGTCGTAGGCAATCCTGATGCGTGAGATATCCTCCTGATATAGTCGTGGTCGACGATATCCGCCCATGCGTGGTCGGCGCTGTGCTCTCTGTGCTGCTGCCTGGTGGAGCGTGAGCCCTATAGATGGACCTTTCTGATGTAGCTCAACTCGCTGAAAGAACTGGGTAATGGTCTGCTGGGTACTCACCCGTGTCTGATGTATGGGCTGTAGTGACTGCTCTCGCCTCTCGTATGCTGCTGTGAGAAAGCGTCCCAAGCGTCTCTGGTCTCCCATAGTCATGCACAGCTGGAATGACTCCTCGATCTGGAACTGTGCTCGTAGGTCTATGTATGCTGGACATCTGATAACAAAATGCTCTTCACTCTCTACCTCTGTCTGGCATACTGGGCACCACCTCTCCTCACGGGGGACTCCCCTGGACCGACCCCTCTCAATCTCGAGCTGATGTGATGAAACTCGGAGCTGCCCAATGACGACTCGTGGGTGGTGGGGAAGGTAGGTCTGCATGTATCTCGGAATCTCGATGAAGCCCGTGCCCGATATATGTAGAAAATGCTCGCGGTAGTAGAGCATTTTCGGTGGCAATGTACCCCTAGGGCTCACCCATGTCCTCTGTATGTATGTATGCCATATCTCCTGACGAATGATCCTATTCCTCTCTTGATGAGAGAGCGAGTAGGTGGGTGCATGAGAGTCGTACTGTAGTGGTGGTAGCCTGTCTATGTCAAAGCCATGGTGGGCAAGCCAGTCTCGTGTCTGTGCATACCATGAGGAGGTGTCGCCTGCTAACGCCATATCACGTGATGCCTCGAAAGCACGATAAGCAATGCGCTCTGTATCCATGCCTCGAAGTCTGTGTAATAGGCATACCGTCTGGAATAGTGCCTCAACTAGCATCGGTGGTGCAGCGAGCTCTGCTCTAATGATATCATGTGGTACTGAAGGCTTGCTGCGGATAAGTCTGGCAATCATGAGGATCTGTGGCCTCTCTAATGCTGTCCATACTGATGTAGCTAATCCTGGTCCCCATATGGCTGCCCCATACATGAGCGCTGGCGTAACCAAAGTGTCAAAGAGCCACCCCTTTGTGCGTGGCTCCTGAAAATATGCCTGGTGGCACTGTCTCTCCATCAAAGCTAGTGCTGCGTACCCACGTGTGAGAGAGAGAGAGAGAGAGAGAGAGAGAGAGAGAGAGAGAGAGAGAGAGAGAGAGAGAGAGAGAGAGAGAGAGAGAGAGAGAGAGAGAGAGAGAGAGAGAGAGAGAGAGAGAGAGAGAGAGAGAGAGAGAGAGAGAGAGAGAGAGAGAGAGAGAGAGAGAGAGAAAGTCATATTAACGTCTTCTGGAGGCCAAACTTGGCCTATGAGACAAAACCATGTGCAACTGTAGTAACCCTGTGTAGAAAACGAAATGAAATAAAAAGTACTCGCTACACAAAGCTATATAGAACTGGAGAAGGCTTGGGAGACGTGGCTCTGACTCTGCAGATAATGGCCACCTAATACATGGGGGATCCATAATGTGAGTGAGTAAAATACCCTAGCTACTGGTGATGGGCTTGCGGTGGATCTCTGTGCTGATGCCTGGTGGAGCGTGAGCCCTATAGATGGACCTCTCTGATGTAACTTAGCTCGCTGAAAGAACTGAGTAATGGTCTGCTTGGTACTCACCCGTGTCTGATGTGTGGGCTGTAGTGATCGCTCTCGCCTCTCGTATGCTGCTCTGAGGAAGCGTCCCAAGCGCTGTTGATCTCCCATAGTCATGGAGAGCTGGAGTGACTCCTCTATCTGAAACTGTGCTCGTAGGTCTAAGTATGCCGGGCATCTGATAACAAAATGCTCCTCACTCTCTACCTCTGTCTTGCATACTGGGCACCACCTCTCCCCACGGGGGACTCCCTTGGATGGATAGATAGATAGATAGATAGATAGATAGAGAGAGAGAGAGAGAGAGAGAGAGAGAGAGAGAGAGAGAGAGAGAGAGAGAGAGAGAGAGAGAGAGAGAGAGAGAGAGAGAGAGAGAGAGAGAGAGAGAGAGAGAAAGAAAGAAAGAAAGAAAGAAGAAAGAAAGTCATATTAACGTCTTCTGGAGGCCAAACTTGGCCTATGAGACAAAAACCATATACAAATGTAGTAACCCTGTGTAGAAGATGAAATGAAAGAAAAAGTATATCGCTACACAAAGATATATAGGGCTGGAAGAGGTTGGGGAGACGTGGCTCTGACTCTGCAGATAGTGACCACCTAATACATGGGGATCCATAATGTGAGTAAAAACACCCTAGCTACTGGTGATGGGTGGAGGTGGATGTAGTATGTGGTACATCGGTGGTGGTCTGAGAGAGAGAGAGAGAGAGAGAGAGAGAGAGAGAGAGAGAGAGAGAGAGAGAGAGAGAGAGAGAGAGAGAGAGAGAGAGAGAGAGAGAGAGAGAGAGAGAGAGAGAGAGAGAGAGAGAGAGAGAGAGAGAGAGAGAGAGAGAGAGAGAGAGAGAGAGAGAGAAATGAAATGAAATGAAATGAAATGATATATTTACGTCTTCAGAAGGCCAAAATGACCTATGAGACCAAAAGTTACAAAACTGGTGAATCTGATACAAAATCTGAGTACCAAAGGAAGTAGTATTGAAAATGAAAGATGTAAAATAGTTGGGAAAAGGCTAACACCAAGACTAATACAACAAAGGGCTGATAC
Organism: Ceratopteris richardii; assembly: GCA_020310875.1. Classification (NCBI taxonomy): domain Eukaryota; kingdom Viridiplantae; phylum Streptophyta; class Polypodiopsida; order Polypodiales; family Pteridaceae; genus Ceratopteris; species Ceratopteris richardii. The sequence goes on along the minus strand of CM035425.1, from coordinate 142,883,038 downwards.
ATAGGAGGGATGTGCTGATATACAAGGCTGGAGATCTATCCTCATCTGCACTATGGGTGTCTGAAAAGTAAAGCTCGAATCCTCCGTTGTAGCCTCCGTCGATACTGTGTAGCACCTCTCACTCTCGGTCGTCTAGATCCCCTAGCTCCACTGCTCTGTCTATGAGAGTGCCAGTAGTGGTTGTATGAGTGTGGACAAAGCTCTCTACTAGATGCTCTATTGACTGCTCCTCTAGCTGCCCAGTGTCTTGCGTAAAGAAATCCGTAATCTGTCTCTGGGACTGTCTCCCTCCAGCTCTCCTCAATAGAGGGTCTCTATGTCTGTGTACCTCTAGTAGATATAGTCCAAGACATCTCCGATCCTCAAAACTCATGACTCTAGATAGAGGCCCAAAACCCTCTTTGAATAGACAATGAAAACGGCCCCGTATCTCATAGTCTACCGTGCAATGACATATGTAATGTAGCTCTGTCTCTGGCTCTAGGTGACATAGACGGCATATCCTGCTATGTGCTTGTACCCCTCTGAATCTGCCAGTCTCAATCTCAAGCTGATGTGAGGATGTGCGCAACTTGCCAATGGCACAACGCAAGGCATGGGAAAGGTGTGTATTCATATAGCTAGGTCGAGTCACAAACCCATCCGTTGTGAGGTGTAGAAGATGCTCTCTATAGAAAGCCATCTTCGTACCCAACTCCTGTGTAGGCTCAATCCATGTCCTCGTGGTGTCCAGCTTGATCAGATCCTGACGAATGACTCTAGTAATCTCCACCCGTGTCAGGTACATCAGGGGTGTCTGTAAAGAGTACTGGAAAGGAGGCAGCCTGTCCATGGTAAAACCATGTGTCTGAAACCATGATGTCATATGTGCAAACCAGCATGATGTATCCCCCTGCAGGGCTAGTTGTCTGGATGACTCGAGGGCCAGCCTCGTATATCTATCTCTGGTAGTGTCCCACAAGCTTTGTACAAAGGAGACTGCTCAAGTGAGCGCCTCAATCTCAATAGGGGGAGCAGCTAGCTCCGCTCGAATGATATCATGTGGTAAGGAGGCCTTGGCTCTAATCAGCCTAGAGATCATATATACCAAGGGCCTCTCCATGACTTTCCACCCATCCTGACCTATAGAAGGTCCCCAAACCTGTACCCCATATAGCATAGTAGAGGCAACCAAAGTATCAAAGAGCCATAACTTTGTCCTTGGTTCCTGAAATTGAACTTGCGAGCACATCCTCTCCAATCCTCCCAAAGCTGCAGATGCTCTAGTTAGTCTAGTCTCTTCTTCTCTCCTCAAGGAAAATCTCGGTCTAGTGAATACTACCCCCAGATATGTGTATGCAGATATGTGTATGCATCTGTATACTCCACAACCTCTTGCCCATATGTGAAAATAGGTGTTGATCTCCTGATCCAATGCGGTGTGGTGTTAAACACCATAACCTTGGTTTTACCAAGGTTTACAGACAGACCACTATCCTCTGCAAAGCTGTGTAGAGCATCCAAGTGTCGTTGCATACCCTTCGGTGAGTCAGATATCAAAACAATATCATCAGTATATAACAACAATGGGATCCACGTCCCTGCCAACTTGGCCCCTCTATCACCCTCTCTGTCAATGTGATCAGACACCTCATCAACATACATACCAAATAGAGTAGGAGACAGTGGGCAGCCCTGTTTCACTCCAATAGTAGAGTGAACTAAATCAGATACCCCTTCTGGGGTGCAAACTCGTCCCACCACTGATCTGTACAAAGCCATAATCCCCCACATCAACTCTATGGGTACCCCATCTCCTGTAGTCTGTGCATCAATCGAGCTCTCGGCACCATGTCAAATGCTTTGCGGAAGTCCACAAAGCTACAATAAATCCGTTTCACGTGTGACCTTCCCTCTTCAATGATGGCTCTAAGTGTCAGAATATGATCAAGAGTGGAGAAACCCCTCTTGAAACCTGCCTGACCCTTTGCCCGCATACCCTCACCCTCTGCCCAATCACTCAAGTGCTTCTCAAGAATGGATGCATACAACCGTGCCAATGTGTGTCCAACCATAATAGTGCGGTAGTTTCCCGGCTCCATAGGATCCCTTGCCTTGAAGATAGGCACGATAGTAGACAATCTCCAAGTCTCAGGTAACCCTTCACACATGGCACGATTGAACAACACTGCAAGAACCTCCATCAGCATATCCCTAGCATGAATAAAATGCTCCGCCACTAGACCGTCATGGTCATATGCCCTCCCGGTCCTCATCCTGTCAATGGCCCTCTGTACCATTCGAGCGGTAAAGAAAGTGCTCGTGGCTTGGCACAGCTTTGCAGGGCCCGGAAGGGGTTCCTGACGAGGAACCATATATAGTGATGTCGCATACTGATCCCATACATCAGGTGAAGTAATCACTGGGGGAGTGGAGTGCTCATGAAAAAGTCGCCATGCCTCTCTTGAGTCCCTGCTCAAGAACATCTGATATAAATCTCGCTCCAACTGTGCCAGGTAAGCCCGTTTCTTCCGTCTCACAAGGCGACGGAAAGCAATATGAGACTGTCTGTAAGTGATAATTCGTAGTAGAAGATCCCTCTGAAGCTGGGCTCTCATCTCTCTGCATTCCTCGTCATACCAATTATTCTCGGGCATGCTCCCTCGCCTCCGAACCGGCCGGGTGTGTGGATATGCCACTGATGCGACACTAAGGAATGTCTCCGTAAGTAGAGTGGTGCACTCCTCCAGTGAGAGACCTGGACCAACTGTGCATAGACGGTCCCATATCTCCTTTGTATAAACGGAATCGGTCTCTGGTGTAAATGTGTAACGGGTATGTGACATGCCTACTGATGTCTTGGCTGTACTGTACTGAAAAGAGACTGATAGTGTCAAAAGAGCATGATCCACTGCTACACCCACTGGTCTAGCTCCCACTGAAATCCTGAATGTAGGGGATGAAGCTTGGCTGTGTCATGATATAGTCCACTGTACTGGCTCCATGTCTATGTGGAAAGCGAGTGAAACCAGCTGCTCCAGGAAATCGGTGTAGGCCATTAAGTATGGCTAACCCATGTGTAGTCGTCATCTCAATGAGATATCTCCCATACTCTGTCTTCTCTCTATCATGCGAGCATCTGTCGAGCCCCAACTCACCCACATCCATCTCTCTAAGCATCTCATCTAAAGTGTCATAGAAGACTGTCTGCGAGTTGCGCGTTCGGGCATTGAAGTCCCCTAGGAGAATGATATCACCATCCCTAGAGAACTCCCAAATATCATCATCTGGAAGAGAGAAAGGTGATTGCCCCCTGGGTGCAGCATATATAGACGTACTGGGAGGGAAGTAACATATGGCAATGTATAAAAATCGACCCGTGTCAGCTCTTAGCCTCACCCACATATATCGAGCATCCTCATCTCTCCATACGATATGTAGTAGTGGTTGCAACTCCTCTCTGAATAGCACTTCTACTCCTCCTCCTCCTGACCCTCTAGTCCCATGTCCCGATCTCTCCGTACGATATGTAGTAGTGGGTGCAACTCCTCTCTGAATAGCATTGCTACTCCTCTTGACCCTCTAGAGAGAGAGAGAGAGAGAGAGAGAGAGAGAGAGAGAGAGAGAGAGAGAGAGAGAGAGAGAGAGAGAGAGAGAGAGAGAGAGAGAGAGAGAGAGAGAGAGAGAGAGAGAGAGAAAGAGAGAGAGAGAGATGAGTTGAGAATAGTCGCCTAGGAGATAGATCCAAAAGCTCGGGTCCCATCGACTATGTGGGGGTTGCAGGGAGTGTAGTTTGCACTTGTTTCTAGAGTTGAATGGGACACCTGGACTAGAATTCTCATAAGAACCACTAGAATAGATCCTTATAAGATGCACCAAGAACACTTGGAAGAAGGAGGATCACAACCAAGAAAGACACTAAAGTGGAAACACAACACCACCTTAGAATAGAGACAATACAGAAGCGGCTTGGCAGAGTTGGTATACAACACCTTTCCCTACCTACTGAAGGGTTAGCCTCTAGCTCAACACCTCTGAGTGGGACTTCCTTGTGTATATGAGGAGGGACTTGCCACAAAAATCCACTAAGGAGTGCAAGAATTGAGAAAATTTATTATTAACACTTAGAGTTACTCTTGGTTCAACTCTCTATCCCTTGTGCCTTTTGTGTGTCACTTGTGTGTTCATGAACCGGACATCTCTTTATATAGCTTAGGGGTAGCTAGATATTTTGAAGATGATGATTAGACATTTGTCCTAGAGTGTTAGGGGAGGAATGGTGGATAGGTGTGCCAAGATACGTAGTTACAAAAGTTATGGATATAAGTCCTAGGGAGTTGCCATGTTAGTTATCTTTAGTGCTAGAAGTGCTAGAAGTGCCAGAAGTGCCAGAAGTAGCAAGGGTCACCCTGATGGGGTGGACCATGGATGGCCCTTATAGCCACCTTCAAGGAGTCTCTTAGGATGAGATGTTACCCAATTATGGAGGTGTCGCCTTAGTCGCTTACATATGATGTTGCCCTTGCATGAATTATGGTCGCTCTCATGCCTTTGCTAAGTGGAGATGTGGTCGCCGATTATCGATGGTCATGAGCTAAGCACCCAAGTGTATGGCAAGAAAAGGTTGCACACAGGAACTCCAACTCATCTAGGGTACTTGTCTTGCATGTCTTCAAGTTGTCGAGTAAGCCTTTCAACCTCCCTTCAAGCATCGAACTCACCCAAGAGACCTTGCACTTGTTGAGCTTACCTTTGACTCGCCCAAGGCCATATGTAACTTGCCTAGAAGGTCAAGAACTCGCTCAAGGAGGGCAAAACGTGCCCAAGGAGTCATCATATGTGCCCAGAGCTCATTATACTCGCCCACAATGCCTTGGAAGTCGCCCATGGGGCATAAGATTCACCCCACAAGCCTTATAAGTTGCCCAAGATTTGTCGTATTGTCATTGCATAGGGCTTGCATGAAACTTTGTTGGCTACCCTTTGGGTGGTATGACTCTCCTTGATTTGGTCACTAAGGGCTCCGTATTCGCCCAAGGCAAGTGGAGGTCACCCAAGGGGGCCTCCCACTCGCCGAAGGCAAGTGGAGGTCACCCAAGGGGGCCTCCCATGTGCCCAAGGTAAGTGAATCCTGACAAAGACCAAACTTGCCCAAGAGGTCACAAAATTACTATAGGGGCCACAAACTTGTCATAAGCATATGGGGGTCCTACGATGGTTGTAGTTTTCCATAGATGTAGCTTGTAGAAGTGGAGAGCAAATTAAGGCAAAGGAGCCAACCTTCCACAAACATTTTTAGGTGTGGTCCACTTTCTTAGTTCGAAGACTTGGGCGTCGTTTGTAGTAGTGGTGGTGGAGGTGACCTACAATTGGGTGGTTGTCGAAGTCATCAATTAGTCAGATGAGGCTACTTGTAGGATTTGCCTGCACATGTATATGCTTCAAGCATCTAATGTGAAGTGGTGCCCAAAGCTATATATATCCCTAAGGAGTGCCCAAGGGCAACCGCCATAAGGGAGTCACTTAGGGTAACAACCCCAAGAGTGTCTTTAAAGGCGATTGCACATAGGGGGTCACCTAGTGAGACTACCCTCGGAGAGTCACCTAAGGAGATCAACCTAAGGGTGTGCTCGAGGAAGACCACCCCAAGGGGGTGTGCCCATGGGAGATCACACCCAATGGGTGTGCCCAAAGGAAACCACCCTAAGGGTGTGCCTAGGGGATGGCCAAGGGTGACTACCCACTTGATTTGCCTGCTCATGTATGTGTTTATATGATACTGCATGCTATAATTTTGTATTAGGATGCCTTAATGTTAAAGTATGCTGTATGCTCACTTGCCAAAGGTTACTCGAGGCAACCTATCCAAGGGTTCCCAAGGGCGACCATCCGAAGGGGATCACCAACGAGGGGGTACCAAAGGTGTGCCCAAGGGAGACCACTAGAAGTGCATGTCGTGGGGCAACCATCCCAAGGGAGTCACCTAGGTTGACAATCCTAAGGGGATCCCCAAGGGAGACCACTGAAGGGGATCGTCTAAGGCAAACATCCCAAGGAGTCCCCAAAGATGGCCATCCCAAGGGGATCCCCAATTATGACCACATTAAAGGGGTGACTTCGGTGTTGGAATTTGGGGGCCAGGTTATTCCAATACTAAAAACCTTTGAGCATACACACTTAATTAATCAAGATGATATGTGAGAGATAGAAAGAAAGAGATCTTGGGACACTATAAGTAACGTAAGCAAAATGCTTACTCACTAAAATATAGATGGCTAAAGTACAACATGGGAGTACTACTCAACCATATGATTGTGCACTCACTAGATGGAAGAATAGCCAAGAAGATGATGATGTACAGAATTTCAGATTATGCTGTTATAATCTGAATGTTTATGTGAAGCGAATGAGCAACGAAGTGAACCTAACCTCACAAGAAAGTGCAACAAATCTGAAAATCAGCAAACCCTAATTCTGAAATTAGGGTTGAGAAACGAAAAAACAGAAAATAAGGTCAACTTACAAAAGATAGCTGCCACCACCTTGTAGAAGACTCCTTGCTCCAAGAGAGTAGCCTTTCCTTCACCTTCCTTCACCTCCAAAGCTTTAGAACTCCAAAATTGACACAAGTAAGCATCAACTCTTGCTCCAAGATGTCAAAATAGTGTGCCCATGACCTGCTTATATAGTTTTAGCCTCCCCAATAAAGCCAACAATCCAAAATAGCGAAAAAATCTGCTTTTAAGCTGAAAATGAACGATCGTTATTTTTAAAAGTCCATCGTTTTTTTTTTAAAGCTTTTCGTGGTTAAATATCTCTATCGCTATTTTTAGCTTTTCTTTTAATTTGATCGCTAATTTAACTTGCTTTTTGCCATGTTGAAATAATAACCTAGCTTTTTGAGTTTGGTCCTTCAAAAAATATTCTTCCTCCATTTTGAGCTGAATTAGGGTTTTACTTTTCTCCCAATTCTGACCTCTGATGAAGAAAAGAAGCATACCACTAGATAGCTCTCGCCAAGCTCTATCTATCTAGCCTTTAAAAGTTTTACCCAAACTGTACAAAAAATGCTAAGTCCAAAATGTGGATTTGCTGGAAATGGACCATATGTACATTGACTTCCAACAATCCCTCCTTCAATGTCATATTGGTACAAGCTTCAGTAACCTGGACATCTTCTCATGACTATCTCTAGTCAATGCTTTGGTAAATATATCTTCAACATTCTCACTAGAAGGAACATAAACCAGCTCAATGTGCTTCTTTGCTATTTTCTCTCGAATATAGTGGTAGTGTACCTCTATATGCTTTGTCCTTGCATGATGCACTGGATTCTTTGCTATAGCTATTGCACTCTGGCTATCTGAAAATATCTGAATGGGTTCATGTACTCTTACATCTAAATAACTGAAAATCTTCTGCAACCAAACTGACTCCAAAGTAGTTGTAAATGTTGAATCTTCTGCAACCAAACTAACTCCAAAGTAGCTGTAAATGCTGCACGATATTTAGCTTCACACGATGAAGTTGCAATAGTAGGTTGTCTCTTCGAAAGCCATGAGATAAGACAATTTCCAAGATAAAAACAAAATCCACTAGTACTTCTTCTAGTGTCTCTATCACGTGCCCAATCAGAATCTGAAAATCCTTTTAGTAATAAATGTGTAGATTTCGAAAATACCATAGCATAATTTGAAGTTCCCTTCAAATATCTGAAGATCTGCTTTACTGCTTTCCAATGTAACTTTGTCGGATTTTGCATGAACCTTGATACTTGAGAAACTGCAAATTGTATATCAGGACGTGTATTACAAAGATATATCAAGCACCCAACTGCTTGACAATATAAAGTAACATCAAATGATACTTCATCTACTACTATTTGTAAAGACGCGTTCTGATCCATAGGTGTTTGCATAGGTTTAGAATCAGTCATCTGAAACCTTTCCAATAGTTTCTCAATGTACTTCTGCTGTGTCATATAGATACACTCATCCTTAAACAGAAACTGAATCCCAAGATAATAATGCAAGATTCCTAAATCATTCACATCAAATGTCTACTTCAACTATTCTTTGAACATCTGCAAATCCTCATCTCTGGGACCTGTGACTATTATATCATCCACATAAATGATTGCTATAATCATCAAACCTGTTTCAGCTTTGACATAAAGAGTTGGAGCTTCATCTGAGTTATGGAAACCAATAAATAAAAGATATGTGTGTATCTTTTCATACCATGCTCTAGGTGCCTGTTTTAATCCATACAAAGCTTTTATAAGCTTACATACCAAATGTTCTTTACCTGTTTCTTCAAAACCTTTTGGCTGCTGAATATATACATCTTCATGTAAATCACCATTTAGAAAAGCAGTCTTTATGTCAAGTTGATATACATGCCAACCAAAATGTGCTGCGAAAGCAAGTATTGACCTAATAACTGTCATCCTAGACGTAGGAGCGAATGTCTCATCATAATCAATGCCTTTTTGTTTTGCATATCCTTTGACAACTAATCTTGCTTTGTACCTATCAATAGTACCATTTGCTTTCCGTTTGATTTTGAAGATCCATTTTACACCTATAGCTTTCTTTCCTCTCGTAACTCACATAGCTTCCAAGTTTGATTCTTATGAATAGAATCAATCTTTTCTTGCATAGCTTTTCTCCAAATAGGAATGTTAAGTGCATCTTTAACACATGCAAGTTCATCTTCAACTGTAGTGAGTGCTAAAATATCATGAATCTCAAAGTCTTCAACAAAACTTACATGATCTTTTTGTTGTTGTTGTCTAGTCTGTCTCCTTGTTCTTCCTGTAAAAGTCTTTATACCACTATCTTTCCAAGTCTGATATAACCAAGTAGGTGTATCCTTAAATAGTGGTGATACTCTTTCTGACCCTTCAACTTCCACAGGTTCTGGAACTTGTCCTTCTTAGGTACTAGGACTTTCTGGAACTCTAGTACTTTCTTCCATTTCTGGAACTAAAGTCTCGTGTGGAATTGATTCTGTAGAAGGTTGTGAAATTCCTCTTTCTTCAATCCTTTTTTTAATCCTAGGAATTTTAACTCCCTCCTGATATGGCTGAACATGTACATCCAAATTCCTTCTAAAAAATCCATAGTCATTTTCACTAATGAGCTCTGGAATTTTTGCTTCTTTATCATAAACCTTATTTTCAGCAATGAAAGAATAACTTCACCTGTCTCTGGAACATAAAACCTGTATTCTTTGCTTTCAACAGGATATCCAATAAAATCAGCTTTCTTTGCCTTTACATCTAGTTTGCCTCGATCCTTTTTCTCAATATGTACATAAGAAAGTGATCTGAATACTCTGAAGTAACTCACATTAGGTTTTCTACCATAATATGCTTCATAAGGTGTGATTACCTTTAAAGCTTTTATAGAAGATCTGTTGAAAATGTGATTAGATGTATGTACTGCAGTCTGCATCAAACCAAAATATTGGTGAAAGCTTCTTGGATGCCATCATGCTCTGCATCATCTCAGCAAGTATTCTATTCTTCCTTTCTGCAACACCATTCTGCTGAGGAGTATAAGCAATAGTAAGGTGTCGAGTAATACCTTTTTCTTCAAGAAATGTCTGGAACTCATTTGACAAGTATTCTCCACCTCTATCGCTTCTGAGAATCTGGATAGTTGTCCGACTTTCATTTTCAACCATAGCTACAAATTTCTTGAACGTGAGAAAGACTTCTGACTTCAACTTAAGACCATAGATGCATGAGTATCTCGTAAAATCATCAACAAATAGAACAAAATACCTAAAACCCTGAATAGAGTCTACTCTCGTAGGTCCATTCACATCTGAATGAATAATCTGCAATTTCTTGGTAGCTGTAATATGACCATGTTTCTTGAAAGGTAGTTTATGCATCTTACCGTCAAGACAACCTTCACATATGTTTGAATCATCAGGTAGCTCGAATGAGGGTAAACTCTCAACCATACCTCTGTCTTTGATACTCTTGAGAGCTCCAAAACAATATGTCCAAATCTTTCATGCCATAACTTCATATCTTCCACTGGTGACGAAGATTTGCGACAACATATGCTTGACTGATTTTTGACAAAACAAAAATCCCTCCTTTGTGCTCACCTTGCAAAATACACTTCTCTTCTTTGTGTGACAAGATCTTACAAAGTTCTCTCTCAAATACAACTTTGAAACCATCACCTAAAAATGTAGATATAGATAGCAGATTCTTCTTCATGTCAGGTACATATAAAACATCTGAAATCTGAGCTTCCTGATCAAAAGCTACTATATTTGTAGACTTTGCCATATGCTCACTCACCAATGGATGCTCGAGGTTTAGAAGAAGAACTGCATAACATATTAGAATGATAACTCAACATCCTTCTGTCTTCTCTTTTTGACAAACTTGTGGTGTGGAATAAATCTCTCCTGTGGAAGATACCTTAAAGTTACTTGAAGTACAAGTCTTTTTCTATATTCTAAAGTCCAAAGATATAGCCAAAGTATTAAACTTTTGTTCCGTAGATCCTAGGACTTGCGGAAAAATATTGTCTTTTGAATTTGATGAAGATGCTCCTCTGCTCGATGTTCAAATTGGATTGAACATTGAAGAACTTTAAGTTTATTTCACAATCTTCTAGCTTTAGATTAGATTTGCAAAATGATCTTCTCAAGCATCTTCTTTGGAAGATATCACAATATGTATCACATAGGATGAACTTGGTAAAGAGCTCTGGATACCTTTCTATCAAAGAAATCCATTCTTCAACTTCTTTTACTTTTTCTTTGTTATGTCAAAAAACTCAAACGAAGATCATCAATACACATATCACAAATAAGGAAAAATGTATCTAAGTTTTTTATTCCTTGAAGAGGTTTGGTTAGAAATCTAGGAGTTCATGCAATCAAGAGTTTGTGCAATCAAGTGAATCATATGCCAAATTTTAGGTACTACAAGATGTGTAAGAACTCTCTACGGATGGATGAGTTGCAAGATCCACATTATTCACATTCACATGAACATAAAAAAATCATACACAAGATTTGTACAATCATAACAAGTACTAGACAAGGGTAAAAGAAAAATAATTTACATCTAAACATGTGATGCATGTTTTCTAAGTATGATACATATTGAGGATAAACATATTATTTCTAAGTACCCAAGAAAACATCACTTCTCATCTTTACTATAAACAATGCACTCATTCGTGTCAAATGCAATACTCAAATGGCTTTTTAACAATGTAGATACATACAATAAGTTTCAAAAAACATGAGACACGTATAAAACTTCAAAGAGATGGAATAGCTTTCCACTCTGAGTAGTAAGAACCATTCTTCCTATGCTTGTTATTGGAAGAGTTTGGCTACTTACACAAGAAACTAACACATTTGTCTTAGTAAATGAAATGGACAAAACAAGGTAAGGTTTGAAGTCATATGCTTTGATGCACCGTTATCAAACAACCAATCAACAAACTTTTCCACTTTTGAAATTGTGGAGAACTCAAAATCTTGATCATCATAGTCTATGATGTTCGATGTCTGAACACATTTCATAAATTTCTAATCATTATTATCTATAACATTATTGGAATAATTTTCCGCTTCACGAATCTAAGTTTGCACTCATTTATATAATTTCTGAATTTTTTATTATAGAAACAATTCCCTTTTTTATAAGTCTTTTTCTTCGTATTAGAATCATTGAGATCATCGTTATGAGAACGAAAACGATCTTTACTAGATTTGGAATTCGAAGCAAAACTAGAACTCTTCTTGGATTTAGAGCTACGCTTACTATTCTTGCCTTTCCCTTTTGCTCTCGTAGTTAAGGTTAGGTAACTGAGTCTCTCTTTTAGATCTAGATTAAGTCTAGATTGTTCTTGTGCAAGCAAAAAGTTTTGTAACTTTCTAAACGTGACCATTGTATTAGTGATAAAGACTTTGACGATGAATTTAGAGAGCCAATCTTAAGCTCATCATCCTCTATAAACATATCAATATTTATTAATTCATCCATTAGATCTTGAATTCTAGTTAGATGGTCTCGAACAAAGCTACCTTCTTCCATTCTCAAATTGTGTAACTGAAGCTTCAAATATTGTTTTCCCTCAATATTCTGAGAATAAAACAAAGCTTCTAACCTATCCCAAGCTTCTCTAGATGTCTCGCAAGGTTTAAGATGTGGAATAAGAGATCTCTTCACTGAAAGAGATATGATGGCCAAAGCTTGCGCATACTTTGGATCCCATCTTTTGTGATCTTGAGAAGGTGGACCATTAGCTTGAGGATGCCTAGGGGGGTTTTGTGATTCAGTAGGTGTAGAAGCTTTAACTTCCTCTCTAGCTATTTCACGTCTTCTACATCTATGAGGTATCTACTAAGGTCCTTGCAAATAGGGTAAATCACTTGACACAATATCCCAAAAGTCCTTTGCTATTAAAAGGTTGTTGAGCATGAAACTCCAAAATGGATAGTTGGAGCGACCTTGAAGTTTCGCATCAAGGGACAATTCCAAGAACAGTAGATGGATCAATCATGATTCGGATAGAATAGAAATTAGGAATTAGATCTTGTTAGAACCCAATTTATACAAGATAAGGCTTATGTACACTATGTACTTGACTAGAAGCCCTATAACAAACATTGAACCAAAGCAGGTCTAACTCTCCTCTTGAGAAGTGATTGTTACACTTGAGGAATGCCAATACTTACGAGGACTAAAGAAAGTCAAACTAGATTGCTAAAAAATTCACAAGATACTCTTTGAAAGTGAAAACTAGGGTTTAGGATACCAATGTATGCACATAAGAAACCCAAAGAGCAGAATCAAGAGCAATACTTGCTAAGTAAGCATATTACACATGAATTCTTTAAATGCATTTAAAGTATCAATGTACATCTAGCGAACAAGATGTAGGACTAGATGTAGTGCAAATATGAATAATTGCCAACCTTGAATTAATCAAGTAATCAACCTTGAACAAATCAAGTACTAAAAGGGAGTAAATCTGTTATACTTTATGGAATATTGGAATGTTAAAGGGATTTTAATGCCTTGAGGTTTTTAATGTGTTTTGTGTTTTGATTTAGTAGGTGAAGATTCCTGAGGGTTTTGACCTTTCAAATTTTGCTGAAATGCTAAGTGTTATATATCATTGTGTAGCTACTAGATCTTGAAGATTACTATTTAAATCTGCCTTTAGTTTGAAATGCACATTCCGGCCATTTTTTACCATTTTGTTGACCAACATTGACCAGCTTTGGCCTTGCCATATTCTGAAATTTCTTGAAATATTTGCACCTCCCCGTGTGGAAGGTTGCTTTTCTAACACACCTCAAGGGGAACCACCCAAGGGGTTGAAAGAGGCTGTGGAGAGCTACGTCGTGGTGTGCTCGGTTGCTCCAAACGCCAAGGGAGTAATCCGTTGCATGAGGAGAGAGAAAGTAGAGAGAGAGATTTGTGCAAAAATTTGGAGAAGAAGATGGAGAAGCTGAAGTTGAAGAAGTCCCAATCAAGTTATGAGAGATTTGGGACCAAATCTTATTGATAAGTGACTTTGAGGTCATATGGGCATGTTCACACATGGCAAATGACCAAAAGTCATAAAAATAATGTGAATGCCTATAACTCCCTAATTTGGGGTCCAAAAAATATAACAAAAATATGTCTGGAAAGCTCTCGAAGAGAGCTTTCACATGGAAGGGTCAAAATATACAAAAGGAGTGTCTTTGGGGCCTTTATCCTCAACAGGGGTGCCCAAGGGGGACACCCCCCCCCCCCCCCAAAGGATGTGCCCGAAGGAGGCCACCCCAAGGGAGTTGCCTTATAACACACCTAGGCTGACCACCCCCAAGGATGTGCCCAAGGGAGACCACTTCAAGGAAGGTGCCCTAGAACACATTAAGTTCAAGCCACTAGAGGATTGAAAGACATTAACCTAAGGAAAAAAGGGAATCACTTAGATAGGATGTGAGGGGCCTTTAACTGTATGGGTTGAGTGTCAAAGAGAGTGTAGGGTACATGTAGACAAGCATAGTATGAGTGCAAGTTATGGTGACAACATAGTGAGTGTGCTTATTAGGGAGGCTTCATGTGAGGATAGGCAAGGCTAGGTTGTTGGGGAGGAAAGTGGATTGACGATGTAGAGAATATAAGCTAGATTGAGCTCAAGGAGTAGGGTATAGTTTGAGTTAGAAACTAAGAAGATCATATTTATTTAGAGTTTCGAACAGGTGCATATGCAAGGCAATAAGTCTCCGTTATTGTCAGACAAAAGGAGATAAGGAGGAGACTTATGAAGACTAAAGGGTGTATGATAAAGGTATTCTAAAACTAGCAAATGCATTCCTATGGTGCTAGTTTGGGATGCAATAGTCCCTATTTACAAGGCTCACTTAAGGTGGGCAAGCCACATGTGTTGGACCTTTCCCACTGGGTTGGTCATATGTTTTAAGCATATGAAGTCGGGACATAACAAGTGTCCTATGCATAGTGTATTATGGTGGAAGATCCTGAACAACAACATGGTGGAAGAGGATGGTTGGCATAAATAATGTGCTTTGCTTGAAGACTAAGTCGTAAACTTCTCTCTCGTGTTGTAGTCTTTGGATTCCCTTAGTAACCATTTGAGTGATAAAGAAACCTTGAATATAATATTGTGGCATTGAAGGGGAAAGAAGATGCAATTACTCAAATATTTTATAAATTCTCTTTTCATATTTATATCAAATGCTAGGATTCTAACTAGGTGAATATGGTCTCATTTCTCATAGGTGCCTCTAGGCCATAGTGAAGTCTTGAACCCGTGAACATGTGATGTAAACCTCATTATTGATTCCTTCAAGCCACAAATTTGTATGACATGTAAGAAACCTTATTTGTCCTTGGGTCTCCATCTTGCTAATCTCTCCAAGTACTAAGTAGGCTTCATGATCCAAGTCTCTGTATACCTCCATGTACTCTATCATCATACCATAATTTCTAGGCATGGTCCCATATCAAGGGTGTCATGAATGAGCTATGGGGACAACTGTAGCCATATGTGAAATGGATGTAATTAGAGTGGTCACTAGTGATGCTCTCAAGAGAGGAGGGCGTGTGTAATAGGTATATGGCTAGAATATATATTTGGAAGCTCATGCATAATGGGTATCGTAACATGTGATTCAGCTATGATATGGTGTGAGACCTGGCATGTTGTTGAGCTCAAAGAAAGGTAGGTATGGGCAAGGGGCTCTCTTGAAGGATGTCATTAAATGGGTTGCCTTAGGTCTATTGATCAAATAGTCCATTGTGTGCTTTCCGCCAGCATGGGAAAAACATTCAAGGCCCCTAAGTTTTGGCCAATGTTGCATAGCATTTTATATTTTGGTGTCGACTTTCGAGATTTAGTAAATGATGTCCAAAGCAAGTAATCTTTTTGCTAATATTTTTGAAGTATGGATGTTTCAAGCCTTTGCAGGTCAATGGCAATGAGTCCAATCGCTTGGGTTGTAGCATTGAAATTTTCCTCCAAGAAGACCTCACAAGCTGAAGAGCGAATGATATCCTCATATGATGAAGGCCCACAATTAGATTCCCAAGTAGATATATCATCCATTATGGAAGCAGTATTATGTGCTCCCTTTGGGGAATGTAGCATGCAGCTTTATAAACTACTTGTCCTGTTTTGTGTTAGTATTTGTATCATAGAAATGTAGTGCTTGGAGCAGTAGAAAGTAGTTGGACACCATTATTATGAGAGGGATGTAAGGAGCCATGCTCCAAATATGACTAATACATTCGATGATAGAAATCACAAGATAGCATAGGAATATGACATGATGTACAAGCTGTCCAATAACTCCATAAATGTCCAAAGGTGTCACACACATGCGGTCCCATTCGAGAGGTCTTAGTCCTTGCTTTTTCTTTGACTCTTCTTTTCCCTGTCGTATTTGATCGTTTTGCATAAGATCAGATTCTTTTGATTTTATAAAGAAAAATCGACCTTTTGCTGGATCAACCTGACATGTTTGCTTGAGAAATGATGCCATGTTAGAAAGCTTTGGACAATATGCGTAAAATGCATGTGTTAGTGTTTTCTGAAGAAGTTTTGAAGTAAAAAAAGCGAAAATTTAGCAATCTGTAGGATTTTGGGCTTATGTAATTTATACATGAGGAGCATGTTAGTTTTTATTGGTGTACCTCCAGTATTCTGTCAAGCTTTGATTTAGACTTTTTTCAACTTGACATAGTGGGTTAATCCATTGGTTTCATTTATTCTCTGAAGGTCAAAGCAGAAGTGCAGAGGTTAGAGCATCTGAAGGCATCTAAACTGAAGGAACTAGTTTTGAATAAGCGATTGATATTGGAGCAAATTTGTAGACAGGCACACATAGAACCTGATTCCAGCACAGCTCCAGAAAAGACAAATGCTCTTATAGATTCTGGTATGCAGCATTCTTGGTTTTGTGTTCAAAGATTACTTGTATTTCTTCACAATCTAGCCCGTCTTTTCTCACTATTACATGAATATGCACGATGGAGTCAATAATTGGGTTCCTCTGTTGGTTCGTTTGTATGAACCCATTCTTGACCTATCTGGGTTTGCCTTCTGTGTGAGTGGTTGCCTGTGACAGAAATACTTGAGGTTTTCCATTCAAGTAATCGTTTTGTCTTAACATCATGATCTTCTGCAAGGGAATGACAAGTATGCATGCTGGATGTTAGACATTAGGCCTAGTTGACCATCACTGTGTGTGTGGGACAAGGGCTAGCTTACCCGAGGTCCCCTAAGCCTGGGAATTATCGTAAGGTTCTTAGGTAGGCAGTAGAGTGAGTGTGCATGTAGGGCGTTACGTGTGTGCGGGACATGGCTAGCCTAGCCAAGGTCCCTAGCTGGCGGGTTATCCTAAGGTTCCTAGCTCGAGGGATCCTTAGGATAATCGGGACCTTGACTAAGCTAGCCCTTGTCCCACATGCACATAGTGATGACCAACTAGGCCTGATGTCTAACTCTGGAGGCAGGCCACTGCTGGTCAGTGTCAAGGCCAGGCCCTGCAGTAGTAGATGATATGGTAGCATTGAAGAATAATGGTGGAATCTATGTAGATTGTCTTTTGGATTCTTCTGTCTAATACATTAGGTATACAAATTTTGCCTGCTTGTGTGCCAGGGAAGATGGATGCATCACAACTTCTTGCTAATCTAGAGGAGCAGATTGTTTCAGCTGAGGAAGAAGCTCATAACCGAAAAGATATACTCGATAGAGTAGATAAGTGGCTTGCTGCTTGTGAGGAGCAGCGGTGGTTAGAGGATTATAGTGCGGTATGATTTACATTCAGAACCAATGAAGCTGTACGTCCAGCAGTTACCTTTTGTCGTCTGAGATTTTCTTTTACTTCTATGACATAGGATGAGAAACGATTCAATGCCACCAAAGGTGCCCACCTCAACCTGAAGAGAGCTGAGAAAGCTCGGATAGCTGTAAGCAAGATCCCTGGTAATATGGTTTTTATGTTGATTGTTGTTACTTGTCTCCTTCCTGGACAAGATTTGGATCAATAGTTGTTGATAGTGCTTGGTGAAAGATAGGCCTTGTTGATGCGTTGATGGCAAGGACAAAAGCATGGGAGGAGGAGAAAGGTTCTTGTTTTCTGTATGATGGGGTAAGAACTATCATCCATGTTGATGGTAAGAAACGGTTGTTTATAGATTGTGCATCTTTATGTGCATATATTTGTCCATGCACAGGCATATGCATGGATGAGAATTCATGGACATTTTTCTTACATTCACACATAGACATCCTTAAGAGTGTTGTGTGCTTATAAAGATGTTGATATTTGTGCAGTCGCCACTTATATCCATGCTTGATGAATATATATTCGACCGTAATGAACGAGAAGAGCAGAAGAGACGATTGAGGGTTTGCTGTTGTTGCTTTTCTTGCTTCAGTTTCTCCTGAACATGAACTGATTGTGTAACTCTGGGATGCAGGATCAGAAGAAACTTCAAGATCAGTTTCTTGTAGAACAGGAGTGTTTATATGGAAGCAAACCAAGCCCTACCAAAACAAATGGTGCTGTCCAAGCAGCACGGCGTCCAGCCAGACCAACCACACCTAGCACACCAATGCGCTCCATGCGTTTAGGGATGCCAGACTCACCACGTGTCAATGGCAGCAGGCATTGTAACTTCACCAGGAATAGCTAAAGATAATAGTCAGGCCAGGATGTCAGTTCCCCCTTTATGACATGCAAGAAAGATATTGTGGGCTTCCCTTCTCTACAAGACTCAGGGCACAAGCTTTCCCATTGCTTGTTTTTATGCCTGCAACGATTCCCTGAGCAAGCCCTAAGGACATAACATGCTCATTCCTAACTCTTTCCTTGGGACATATTTTGGGCATTTTTCTTTCATTGGCTTCCCAACACATACATATGTACACTCAGTCATGGGGTCATTTTCTTGGTGAAGGAATGGAGAAAACATATGTTCTATCACATTACAGAATCCCTTTTGTACAAAGAGTGCAGTGATAACACCCTTGTTGATGCACATTTGAAGATAATAATCACTTTCCATTCATCATAATTAAAACAAATGTTACCTATATGTTACATTTTACTTGAATTTTTTTAATGCTTCCAGTTGCTGTGGTTCAACTTCAATATCTAATACATTCACGTTCTTTCAGACTTTGCATCTGCTATGTCATGTATGAGTTCTCATCTTGTGAATTAAGCTTCACAATATTATATGACACTGGATGATTCATTTGGAATGTGTGCTAATAGGGACTGGCGAATCCATTGAAATATTTTGTGTTTTTTCCAAATGCAACTATTCTGTGTTTCCAACTGGAAATATTCAAGGGATGTTTAATGATAATACACCATAAATTTATTCTCTTAATGGGATTGTGTGTACAATTATGTGTGAGATATAGTACAAATGTCCATGTAAGAACATACATATGTAACCACGTAGATGTAGTAGGTGATAGAGAGATTCATGTGTAATGCCCTTGTACCCTGTCTTCCTATCCCTGTGAATATGATCTGTTATCCTCCAGCTCACCTTGCTGTTATCTATTTGAACCTTCGTAGCATCACTGTTTCTGCCTCTCAACCTTGTACATCATGTTCTCGCTCTATAATCAAACCCTTTTTTTTCAGCTTGAAAGGATTTGTTGTTAATGGATTTGCCTTCATAGCAAAGGAGCTGTATTGTATATCCTTGACAAGCCAAGATCAGTTCTGGTTTATGCATGCTTCCATCATGATGCAGTGGATCAAATTTACTTCTTGCGACAAGGTTTGTATGAAGTTATCTTCAAGTTTCTCTTGGATTGAGACATGTTGGTCAATCAATATGCTACAATGTGCTTTGGTGGGTTAACTTTGTTAGATATGCTCAAATTCTCATCCTCATGAAGCACCACCAATGTTTCATGATATTCTATTTTGAAGTCTCTATTATGAGGTGTTGATGACACAACATATATTTCTTGGATCTTACTCTTATTCATCACCATTCGTACCTTTTTTTCTTTTTATTTAGTTTTATAAGCACTTTTGTATAGGTGTGTGTGAGTTCCACATTAGTGAATAAGTGAGATTCATTCTCTTTTTAATTGAGAAATTCCACATAGTATGGATTTTGCCCATTTTGTATATAAAGAGGTCACTATCTCTCATTTTGGAGCACTTTTAGAAAGAATGAGATCATGTTAGTTTGTGGAATGTTTGGAGAGCTTTTGTTATCTTCATGATGTGCTTGTGTACTTGCTTTTTTCTTGTTTCATGTTTGTGACATGTTAGCTTGTTAATTAACAACGTGATTATGTGTGTTTAAGTTTATGTGTGTCGTTAATGACACTTTTATCTTAACTCTACGTGTAGTTTTGTTATTAATCTTGTATTAACGAAGTGCCATTGCGTCTATTGAATGCTTCCATGCGATATTTGAGTTTTGTGAGACTCTCTTTGGTTTGACAAATATGAGTTGTGATGCTACAATATCAATAACTTTTGGCACCGTTGTCGGAGAGCGTTCTCTTGTCATTTACGTAATGATTTATGGTATGAAAGTGACATGTACGCAAGCTTTTCATGATGATTTTTGAGTTCTTAATTTCATTACGCTCTTTTGAGCATTTACGACTTACAAGATTTACAATAACTTGTTGAGGTTAGCCATTTTTGGTGTGATGAAAATCCTTTTTTTAGGTGATTAATCTGCCATGTGTGGTGAATCTTCAAGATTACGAGTAGAATAGGAGTAGATTTTATAATTTTTTTGATTTATTGTTCTTTCTCTAATCATATGTAAATAATCTTAGTTTGGGGATCTTCTACAAAACAATGGAGTTTTGGCTCATTATCTTCATCAACAACTTCAATGATATGCTCTGAGGAGAAGAAAGGATATGAGGATTTTACAAAACTTGGAAAGGGAAGTATAAGTCTTGCTGCATCTCTAGCATTTTGCAAGGAGTGTAGGAGGCTCTGATCTCGAGTCGTGCAATATCTATTAAACATTCCATCTAAAGTAGGGAGACAAAAAAATTATTGAGTAGAGAATATTGTAGAGGATGAAAGAAATATACATGGGTAACAAGGCAGTCACGTATTGAATAGAATGATAAAGAGAAGGAGGGCCTTCTTTCGAGTGATGTAGATGATATCTGTAATGGATCGAACACGTTCACTTACAGAGCTCTAAAGAAGGCGACAAATGGATACTCCTTATCTGTTTACAGTCCCTAGTGTTCATCACACTATGCCTCCTTCTGGAAAAGGCATTGGTTGCATATGTGCAAGCTTTATCTACTTCCGCAGTTCGTTCTAAAGCAAATACATGCCTCTACGTATGTGATAAACTTATTGTAGCGAAATTATTTAAAAGTACGTATATGGTATGTATGCGTTCAAAATATCCATGGTGCAACATTGTGTTAAGATCAATCGGTCCTATGTGATCTCTGAGTAGTGACACATCACTATGAACAGTCCTCAATGCTAACAATTCGGAAGGTTATGGTGAAACAGAGAAGTGTAAGAGCTCTGAGTTGTGACAGTTCAAGAGCATAATAGATTTGGCTCTTAGATTCTAGTAATCATGTAGGGTCTTGTATAAGATCTCATATTCATATTATATTTCTAAATGATTTCAAATGTTTTGCAATTTGGTGAGTAAATAATCCTCGTTGTTACAAAAGAACACTTGCCTTACGACACATGTATATGGTAAGATATCTCTTTTCTATGAACATAGCAATGCCTCTTCAAAATTGAGAATACCATCTGTATATCATCTATTAATTTTTTTTTTTTTTGGAAGAACCCCATTAGGACCTTATTTACACATCTTAAAAAACATTAAAAAAGCACACAAAAATAAAAAAAAAATCTAAAAATCTTTCAAAAATTAAAAAATTTGCTTCACTTGAGATGGGAAAAAAGAAGATTAAAAAGAGAATGAAAGGGGAAAAGAATAACACAAAAATGGAGGAAAAAGAACACTTGGAAAATTATAGAAAAAACAATGAATAAAAAACAACAACCTTATCTAATAGAAATCACTTGAAATTGAAGTTGAAGGATCACAACTTATATTTATGGATGCTCAATTAGGAAATTGTTCTAGAATGTTTTCATGCCGCAATTAACCTAAAATATGAATGAAATTTCGTAAGTATTGATGTGGTTCCCTTCATTAGTGAATGGATTCTTCCTACAAATTGTGATTTTTTGCATTGTTTGGACAATGATTGAAACAAGTGTGGTTGTAAATGATGTATGTTGTAGAAAAATTTTCTATGTTTTGGATTGTATGAATGAAGATGTTATGTTAGATTCCATTTGGTTCACAAACTATAGGGAAGATGAAAGAGGCTTCATTCATGAAAATTTTGAAATCCCTCCTACTCATGATGTATTTGATGATCCTAACATGCATCCTCATTGTAACCAATGTGGCCATGAGCATTGGTCTATTGATTGTCCATATAATCCATATAAACTCTCCCACATGAGTGAAGACAACATCCATAATGATCCTCATGTTGAAATAAATGAAAGTTGCTTATCTCACTTTGATTTACTTGAGTCACAGGAACTTTTGAAGAAGGAAGCAAAGGAGGACTTCAAGTGCTTGGAGGATGTTGAAGGACCCTCCCTTCCTCTAAGATTGGAATCTTCTCATGAATCCATGAGCAAAGATGGTCTACGATTGGATCATCAAGAAGGAGATAAGCAAATACTTTGTACCAATGCTATGGATGATAATGTGGTGTCTATGTTCAATCATGAAGATCCATTCCCCATTTGTACATCTAGAGATTCTACGTGTAAAAAGGAAGAATGTGTTGATGAATCTCTAGATCCATCCCAAACCACACAACCTAGTGATCTATTGAATGAACATGTTGTATGTATAGAAGATCAACCTTTGTTGAATTCCCCATGCAAGGATGAGTTTTCTCTAGAGAATCACATAAAAGGCCTAAAAGACCCTTACACCAAGAAAAAGAAAACCTATTTCTAGTGTAATGTCATGCAAATTTGGGTGGCCAAGTAGTTACTTAGAGCCCAATAAAATTGCACTATGATATGGGTACCAAAGAAATCCCTTGTGATACAACATATGTTCAAGATTGACATCAAGTATGCACATGAATAGGGCTGCATCCAAAGGACAAACACGAGGCAACTTAAGTTTAACCCAAGCACAAAGAGGACACATATACATACATTGTAAAAAATTTCTTTTCATTTTTCTTTTTTCGGGTTGGTGGACAAAGGTATCATGCATTGCAATGGATGATAAAAAAGAGAAGACTCTTGGAGTTGGACAATTGGAGAAAGCCTCATCATTGCCTCACCCTTGAGCATGTTGCTCAAGATCCATTCCATTTTTGCACCATTGTTTTTTGTATGCATTTTTAGAGTATGCATAAGATAGGGTCTCATCATAAGACCGTGCATAGACACTTCTTTGTTTTCCACCGATGCACCCTTAATCCCCACTCAAGCACTGGACTAAGAAGAGATGAATTAATTTCATCTATTTTTATCTATCATTTACATTCCATCATTACATCCTCATACTCATTTCATCTTTATATTCCTATTGTAATTATCTTGAAAAAAAAGAGAGAAAGACAAAGCATTCTAGCACATTCTAAAAGGCGGCTAACTTTAAACAAGCATGTCGAAAGCAAGTTGAAGGAAAGCAACAAAGCGATGAAATCCAATGAAACAAGGATCATGCACTCAAAAAGAACTTTTAAACAATCTTCCACAACAAGCTCCATACTTGCAAAGGCTTTGCCAAGGATGATGTTGAAAATTTTGGAACATGTGCAAGCTCCAATTGTGAGGATTGACACATACTGACCTCTCATTTATTACCTCTTCATCATTTATGTAATTGTTGTAAGCTCAATATGAAGCTAGCCCTTAAAAATGTATAGCCTGCACTCATAACCTTAAAGTAGAGTGTTAAATTAAAAAAGGGAAAAGTTATTTATGGCTGGAATAAAAGCCAAAATCTGTTAGACAGATGGGATACACAAAAAAGTCGTGACCTTATCCGTATGGAGTGATCTGGAGCACCAAAATCCACTCAAGGAAATGAAAAGGCAAAGGACATGAAGTGAAAGGTCAAGAGGTGAGAGAAGATGCAAGGGTAGGTGAAAGGTCCCATGCCCATAGCTCTATATATAGAGCTCATTTGAACGTGAAAAGTTGTGGAGATGACAAGAAAATGGTGTAGAAGCATATGATAGTCATTCTCTCACCAATGGAGATCAGAAGGTACCTCATTTGGATGCTACAAAGCACAAAGGTATTCCAGCCGCATACCTTTTCTATACACAGCCACCTTGTGAATGTCATATCGCTCTATGTACTTATCCATTTAATGCATATGATATTTTGTTGGAAATATTATCTCTCATAATATTCGTATCTCAATTATCTCTTTCAGATAATTCTCCACTAGTGACTGGGAACATTTCTTGTGAACCTCAGTTTTCTACTTAACCTAAGATGACAGGTAGTCTAACTTTGTGCAGTCGGTTGCCTAGTCAAATGAACTCCAAATGGAGTGTTCTATAGCTTTGTAGAAAGCTATAAGAGTCTACTGTGTGTGAACCAATTTTCAAATGCATGGGATCTCTGATTTTTGATTGAATCATGTTTTAGTGAGCATGTGTCTTACAAGGCAGATTCTAGAAGAAGTTGTCTAACTTCCACTACGTGTCTTGGAGTGTATTAGAGTGAAATTTCTCCACATTTTGGTATCAGAGCTTTGGTTGCAGAGCATTGGGAGTGGAGCCCATGGATGTGCAAAGAGATCTTGAAGAAGATGCGAAGATGGCAAAGAAAAAAGCTTGGAGCTATGAGCTCATGGAGTATGCAACACTCATGTGCTATGGAGATGAAGCTTTGTATCATGCTTTAAGTGATACTAATCACTTGGATGAGGATGTATGAGCATCCTATAGAAGGAGATTACGATTCAAGCAAAGAATCTTGGATGAGCAACTATGAGTTGCATGTGATCATTGCAAACATGTTTGAGATGATGCACTCAAGTGAATGAAGTGCAAGTTTTGATTATGTACATGGCTGAAGGTTTAAGCTTTTATGTAAGCTTTTTGGATGCATTTTATGCTTATGCGATGAAGATGCTTATGCATGCATGCTTGTGAAGTTTATGCTTATGACGAATTCCGATTTCGGACAGCCATGTTTTAGGCTTAATATAAGTTGATTTTTGAGTTCATGATTGATGTCTATCATGAAAGAATGTATGCATGTGTGGCCATGGATAATATATACACATGTTTGACAATGTGTGGATGAGTATGAGGCTATTTTATAGAGCCTATACAAGCTGAAATTTGCAGGTCTATGTAGCCATATGAATTGGCACAAAAAGAGCTAAATATATGCTCCAATGATTGATGATTTTGCATACAGGATTTTATGAATTTGTTGGCATGATATTTATGGTTTAAAGGTTGGTCATGTTCAGCCATAGATGAGCTGAAAGTAAATGTGTTTGGATGCCATGAAGATTTGTGAAATGCAAGGCTGCCATGTATGAAATTTGTGGATGTATCTTATTGTGGATAAAACCCATTGAGGTAAATTTCCAAAAGAAAGTTTGTATGCTTTATGTTATGATAACTAAAATCATTTGATTTTTGAGTTTAGATACATCAAGTAAATGCAATGCTCCTATTTGTATAAGCCAAAGCTAGGTGAACAAAGCTTGGATGAAGGAAGATGCAAAGCTTGGAGCCAAAGCAAAGGAAGGAGCCCAAGCTAAAAGGCTTTTAAACACTTGAAGGTTTGAAGACTTGAAGATAGGAGCCCAAGTTGAAGGTGGAAAAGGCATGAGGACTTGAAGACATTACCCAAGTGTTGGAAGCAGCCAGAGGCACAGACGACACGGAAGCATGTAACGACGGAGCAGGAAGCCAGTGGAATCTTTTTTCAAAGAATCATGTTCTAAAAATACTTTTCAAAAACCTCCAACAGTGATTTTCATCACTATTGTAACATATGTAACATAGAAAACCCCATTTTGTAATCCATAGCTCCATTTTGTGAAAGCCGAGGAGTCCTCGAGCTTGAGGAGCTTAGGTAGAACAAGCGTACCAATTTTCGTTATTTTTAGATACCGTTTACCCTTTCAAATAGCATCTAGGACCTAATTTTTAACTATGCCGGTCAGTAGATGTGAAACCGGTCAAAACTAGTCTAGAAACTATAAAAAGAGCTAGAGAGCTCATTTTTGAGGTTGGTTAGTATTAGCTTGTTTGAGGTTAGAGTTCTTTTGAGCTTGTAAGAGTGTTCTTGAGTAATAGAGCTAATTTCCCACCTTCCATTGTGTCTTGCTTGTCTCTTCGTAGTGTGTGTGTATGTGTGTGTGCATTTCTATGCTTCTCACCTTCACTCTCACTTCATCTCACATTCACGATCTTCATATCACTCCTATCTCTTCCGCGGATTGACATTAAGGAGGTGGAGCTTCTTAACGTGGTTCTCACCATTGTGCTAGAGCAACACCAAATTTGGTGCCGTTGCCGGGGATCGAGTCTAGGACGAATGTGTGATGGTAAGAGTATAGCAAGAAGCGGTGTTGGAAGGTAAAAATTTCAGTTTTTGCTGTTGTTTTTACTTAGTTTTTAGTGTTTCTTGAAACTTATGAATATTTATCCAATCCGTTCCGGTTTGGTGAAACATCACTGGATCAATGAATCAGTTACTTCATGAAAAAGCTCAATGTCGTAAAATTTTATGCAATGTTTGGTAACTAATTAATTGAGAAACAAAACTAAAATAAAAGGATAATATGCTTTGAAATAAATTGTAATAACGTTTTGTAAGAAATCTATAATTCAGTTAATTTCTTCACCTCCCCCACACTCCATCTTCATCACCGCATCATCATCTTCATCTCCAAAAAAATAAGAAAATTCACCATATCCACCCATTCTCCTCATTTCCCCTCATTTGTGCATGCGAGAGAGTGAGAGAGAGCTTTTGTGCTTGTGTGTACTTTGGTTTTCTTGAGTTTTCTTGCAGGTACAGTGCTCCAGTGCATCAGGAAAGCTTGGAAAAGGTAAAAACTTCAGTTTCTGTCAGAAATTTCCGACTGTGTCAGACCATCGCGATGGTCTGCAAAGTTCGGAATTTGAAGAAGGCGACCACACCAGCGTGTAGGCGACACCAGCGCCTCTAGGAATCCACACTTGCATTTGGAAAAATCATATTTTGGTGGACCATCGCGACGGTCTCAGACCATCGCGATTGTGTCACACCATCGCGATTGGCTCACGCCATCGCGACGGCTCGGCCGGACCATCGCGACGGTCTCACTCCATCGCGACGGTTCATTTGGACCATCGCGACGGTTCGCGGACCATCACGACTGTTCGGTTGACCCCACACCATCGCGATTGGCTCACGCCATCGCGCCGACGGTGCCACGTGGCAAGCTAGACCATCACGACGGTTCATTTTTCGGACCATCGCGACGACACCCTCACACCATCGCGACACTTCAAAAATTCGGACCATCGCGATTGGCTCACGCCATCGCGCCCAGACCATCGCGATTGGCTCAAGCCATCGCATCTGTGACCATCGCGACGGTTCACTTTGGACCATCGCGATTGTTCACGTTGACCGTTGATTGACGTCATCGCGACGGTTCACACTCACGCCATCACGCTTGTCCACTTCAGATCATCGCGACGGTTCGCGCATCACGCCATCGCGACGGTTCGCCTAGACCATCGCGACGGTCCCAGACCATCGCGATTGTCTCAGACCATCGCGATTGTGCACCCCCATCGCAAATTTTAGGGTTTCATTTTTTGGCCAATTTTGGGGCTATTTTTGGGAAATTTTTGGGTGATTAGACTCATAGGAGACCCCTTAGCTCATATTTGGAGAAAAACCTGTTTGCCAGTTTTTACCCCCCAGGGCCTGAACGGTCATAACTTTTTCATCCGAAGTCCGTTTTTTGAGCTTAATAGCTCATTAGAAAGCTCTTGACGAGTACTACGCGACCTCAACTATTTTTTTCTTAAAGGATATGTCTATTTTTAGACAAGCTATTTTGAGGTTGACCTAGTTGGGACTAGAAAGCCAGGGGGCAAGCATTGAAAAGTTGGGCAAAAGGGAAGGGACTTAAAGGGTGTATATACTCAAGTGCTTGATCATCCAACTGTGAATTGGTCTAATATTGGATTTTTCCAGGTCTAGCAAGGGCAATCAAGGGCAACCAAGGCAAGGCAGTGAAGGGCATAAAGCTTGGGAAGCGCGGCTTCTTGGGCATCAGAGCAACCAAAAAAGCTGACTCGAGGTTGGAGGATTACTCAACCCCCTCAGTCAATTCTTAGCTTAGGATAAACGTTAGCGTTGTGGATTTAAGATGATAGGAACGCCTCAAGTTCAAGATATTTAATTCTTTCAAGTCTAAGACTACAAGTAAAGGTGTGTGACACGAAAACCTAAAGGAAGGAACCTAAGTCTGACGGAACGAGAACTCAAAGTACGACGGAAAGTCGAATTCTTGACGCAAACATTAAGACAAGAATCTAAAGAAATTTAAAAAGAATCAAGAAAGTAATAATAAAGAATCTGTGAGGATCTGAGCGTGTACTGAGTGTGCAAGGAACAAAATTAATGAACCTTAGATCGGGCAAACATATAGGTAAGTCAGACCGGCGAAGCCTTAGATCATCAGAGGCAAGTGTAAGAACTGCTGCACGATCGTGGGCTCAACAATTGAATAGTAATTACCCCTACGAGAGCTCAGATACTAGCGAATCAGAAATGGCATTTAGCACAGAAAGACCAGAAGTAGGGTCAAATGTAGCATACTTAGAAAAACCAGAAGGACCCTATAGAACACAACTAGAGTTTCTCCGAACCAATCGATTAGGTGCTCGCATCTACGAGGATGGTTTACAAAGGCAAGTGGTGCAAATGCACAACCCCGATCAACCCATTGGATTGGAACGTCCAGTGGTGAAATTCGAGAGAGACACGTACATAGACAAGGAAGGAACGATGTACATCTTAAGTACGCAGCCAAACAATACCAACGAGTTTGGCGTGATTCAACCAGAGACGGAAACAAAATCTCAAGGAAAAGAACCATTAGAAGAGCCTAGAACACCTAGAGGGAAATCTGTATTGACACGAGTACTAATCCCAGAATGGATCCCTCAGGACAACAGAAGCATAGAGTTGTTTGTAAATAAAGAAACTGATGAAGCCTTTTGGAGATACAAGACAGAACTACTTAGTGAGGTAGGTATCATCACTATATATGAGTTCAAGGACCCGGATACACCTGGAAAGGTTGTATACTTGGATGAGACTTCAGAAAGAGTCTTTGTGGTGCCTGACCGCGGTAAAAACACATACACATGGAGAGGTGAATTGGTATTCCCTCCATCTAGAACGAACATGATTACAAGTCAACAAGGGGCAGGAACATCATCAGCCCATGGGAATCAAAGAGAGAGAAATAAAGAGAGACCGGAAGTAAGCTTTAATCACCCCATAGGGAGAGATAGAACAACCACGGACACTAATAGAGCGGATAGACAAAGAGATCATGGAATACTAGGTGGTAGAGATGATTTTCCTCTACCTAGACCACACGAATACACAAGAATATTGAGACCCACATAGTTAGTGAAATCCATGAAAAATTACTTTGATGGGATAGGAGACCCCTATGACCACGTCGTAGAATTCAAGCAAGTACTAAGAGCCGAACAAGTTGAAGACATGTTCATGCAATAGAACGCATTTGGACTAACGTTAAAGAACACCGCTTTAACTTGGTTCCAACCATTGCAACAGAGGCAATTTAGAGACATCCATCACTTTTTAGAGTCATTCATCACTGAATTCTCTAAAAGTGGGATTAGACATGACACGTCTTCGTTGATTCATAGCTTCAAACAGACCCCTCAGGAAACAGTCAGACGGGCAGGACGTAGGTTTAGACAATATGTTGAACGATGTCCAATGCAAGAGCTACCCTCACAAGCCAAGCAAGTGTCATTGTTTCTAGATGGCTTGTTGAGCTCTAAACTACGCTCCTATGTGTACCTAAAAGAACCCAGAACGCTAGAGCAATGTGTAAGAATTTGTATAGACATTGAGGACAACTTAGGAGACGAGTTGGAACTCTCAAAGGTCTATAAGGACTTAGACTGTTCATCTCTAGCATCCACAAAATTGTCTAGCTCAATAGAAGACCTTGCAGAAAAAGTGGCCCAGAAACTAGGAGTTTCTAGTAAACCTAGGGTGCTAATGAACAAGCGTTGTTACACCTGTGGTGGTGATCATATGGCAAATGTGTGTCCCAATGCAACACAACCTCAAGCCAACCCTAGTGGCCAATATTGTACAATTGAGAGAAGATACACGAATCATACGGCTCAGGACTGCCCATACAACAAACAAACCGTGAGACAGAACTACCCGCAAGCATACCCGTAGCCAGGTAGGTATCAAGGCCAATACAATGCTCAGACTTATTACTATAGGCCTCCTCAGAACTACCCATACCAGGCTCAACAGAGACCTCAACCTGTCTTAGCTCAGCAGCCACCCCCACTAGCAAATGTCATCTCAGTCAAATACGCTGCTGCAGAAGAGAATCTAAGTAGGGCCTTAGTGCCTTCTTCACCTTTGATCACAGAGAGTGACCCAAACTCAAACAGTTTTGACTCTACGCATGTAGATAGTCCACCCGCATATTACACAGAGTCACCAGAACACGTAGAAACATATCATTATGATAGTCCACCAGTGGAACCTAGTTGGGAGCCTGACTATGCTAATGTGATGTACACAAACCCAAATCCGCGACCCCAATTGAGACAACAAAGACCACAGGGCCCTAGAGGACCATGCTTTAGGTGCCAAGGAGATCATTTCATAAAGGATTGTCCACATCCCCCGATAGTAGGACAATCACAGTACTATAACATCCAAGGCTTTTGTGCTGATTGTGGCAAAGAGCACATAATCAAAGATTGTCCTAAGAACCCTGTTAATGCTTCGAATGTGACATCGATCAATGTGATAGGTATTGTAAATAACGCAGATGGATCCAACCCTACATACGTGCCTATCCAAGCTATAACAAGAGCCCAGGCGCTCTTACAGAACCAACAGCTTAATCAGGAGAAAGTAGCCGGAAGTAGTGAAGTTGCAAAATCTAGTAGTAAAAAGACGAAATCTTGGAAAGATTCTAGAGAAAGGATAAAGAGAAAATGGAGTAAAAAGATAACTGAGTTGGAAGGAAGTTTGAAGGAATCTAGAGCCAAAATCCTAGAATTGACTTCACAGGAATTGAATCAAGAGAATCCAGCTCAGAAATCAGGATCAGTTTTAGCGGAACCCATACCAGAAAATCTAGACATGATGTTTCGTGCATATCAGGCTAGATTAAAAGAGGGACCTCAGGTAGCCGAAATGAGCAAAAACTACCCTCGAGCTGATCTAGAAATTGAGAGAACTAAACTTTGCATGAAGATGGTAGAACTAGCACAAGCTTTGTTTGAAGCCTCTAGATATCTTAATTGGAATAACATGGCAAAACCGGAATTACCCTTTCAAGGACTAATGGAGAGGCTAGAATACTTGATTGAAAGCAAAGAGAAAAAGGATCAGTGTAGGAACCCTATTGTCCCAGAGACACAGGAAAGGAATGCACCATCCCTGTCTCAAGTACCCAATACAGAAAGTCAAGACAACCTGTCTTCCATACATAGGTACTCAGATGAATTTTTGAGAGAAATCCAAGAAGAGAAATGGAGAAAAGAACAAGGAACTCATCCTCCTATTCAAGAAATAGACGACTTGCAGGAACAATTTCCCCAAGACATCCCCTCTATTTACGATGAGGTAGAGGAGGAACAACTGAGTGAACACACAGCTTTTGAATCTAATTCTTTACAAGAGTTACCTCAGTTCACAGGACCTTGGGAAGCAAAGTCTATTAGTATGAGAGCACCCACGATAATAGTGAGGAATGAAGAATCAGTAATCCCTAGAAACACGGAAGTGATCAAGAACACTAAAGTACAATGTAATCTCACTCTAGAGGAGCTGCTGAAGATAAAACCAGAATTGTGGAAACATGTAGCAAATCAATTCCCTGAGCTTACTACTACTCCCTCACAAATAGGATCACAAAATAAGGTACTAGAAATACCCGTAGAAAAGATCGGAGATGTAAGCGAAGGAGAGGAAGGTAACACTTATCTTCCGATAACCCATCAGGGTTACACCACAAAAGCCATCTTAGATTCAGGAGCCGGAGTAGCCATAGCTACCACCGCCTTATGGAAACGTTGGGGTAAGCCAGCATTAAGACCCACCAGGATGAAGCTACAAATGGCTGATGGACACATAGAAAAACCATTAGGCTTACTAGAAGGCATATCTCTCACCACTTGTGGTGTAGAATTTGAGCATACTTTCGCCATGTGTGATTTTAGTAAAAATCATGCTTATGAGATGATATTGGGACGACCATTCATGCGGCAGTTGCAAATTGTACAAGATTGGGGAACTAATTCTTTGTACTTGCAACATTTAGGAGTGACTACCGAAGTCAACCTTAAAGACTATTCACATAGAGATGTACCCCCAATACAATGGAATACCATCCATAAGACACCAGTAGAGACGGAATCCGTGCACTCATTAGAATCAGATCCTTCTTGGTTGCATGAGGATACTCATTTATGGATGTGTAAAGTAGCCAAACAAGAGGAAGAAAGGTTAGAAGCCAGGACCTTAGGTGCAGAACAACATCCACGAACCCTTCAAGATCCAGCCTACGCACCTGTAGTATTCCCTGACGAAGAGTTTGAACCCCATGGTTGGGCAGAAATCCTAGCAACCATGGATGTAGCCATCAATGAAGAACAATGGACACCCCACTGTGACGAGGATGGCTATGACATATCAGTTTTCACGATAGAGCCAATCATGTGCGATGCAATTTTAGAAGAGTGTGAACCTAACACTGATGCATTTGAGGATGCAAGCGATTTTGATTTAGAATCAATTATCATGGACCCACCCTTTGCATCAGAGGAAGAATATTTTTTCGAGGTAGAGACTCACACTCAGAGACACGAGGAAATTACGAATGAGGTGAGGTTAGCCACTCAAGTGACTACCAAGAGTGAAGGCAAGAAAAGAAAGAAGAAAGAAACCATGTCAGAAAAAGAAGAATCTTTATTTGAAGTACCCAAGAACTTCAAGAAATATGAAATCGAAGATAGAAGAATCATGGTACGAATGCCTAATAGAAAGGCGAATGATGGACAAGTATATGATAACCGAGAGAAAACCAAGAAAATAATAGTTGCCATAGAAGGAGAAGAAGAAAAATGTACATACATAGGGCATGATTTGACGAAGGAAGAAGAAGAAGAATTAGTTGCCCTATTGCGTGAATATAGAGATGTTTTTGCTTGGAGTTACAAAGATTTGAAAGGAGTAGATCTAGATATATGTTCTCATAGAATCCCTATGACTCCAGATGCAAAACCGACAAAACAGAAACCGTACACGTACAATGATAACTACGCTGCAAAGATTAAAGAGGAGATAGATCGCTTGATAGAAGCAGGATTCATTTACGAAATTGAGCATACTGAATGGGTATCCCCCATTGTGGTAGTGCCCAAGAAGAATGGAAAATTGCGTGTGTGTATTAACCTTAAAAAAGTTAATGCCGCCACGATTAGAGACAATTATCCTCTTCCTATCACATAACATCTATTGGAAAGAGTTGCGGGCAAGGAAGTTTACAGCTTTCTTGATGGTTTTTCAGGCTATAATCAAGTAGCCATTGCTCCAGAAGATCAACACAAGACGGCATTTGCCACTGAATGGGGCATATTTGCATTTCGTGTGATGTCATTTGGCTTAACAAATGCACCCGCCACTTTCCAGCAACTCATGTGTCATGTTTTTAAGGAATTCTTACGCAAGAGTTTGGAAGTATATGTCGATGACATATGTGCTCATTCTAATATTAGGCAGACACATATCCCAGAGTTAAGACAAATATTTGACAAATGTCGAGAATATCAGGTTTGTTTGAACCCAGAAAAATGCGTTTTCATGGTCAGACAAGGCAAAATTCTAGGACACATTGTGTCAAAAAATGGAATCTCTACGGATGAAGAAAAGGTGAAAGTAATTGCAGAATTACCTAGACCAACTAATGTGAAAGAGGTACAAGCATTTATGGGCCATTGCGGTTATTATAGGAGATTCATACACATGTATGCAATCATAGCCAAGCCCTTGTACTCTCTTTTAACCAATTTCGAATGGACAAATGAATGTGAAAATTCATTCAATGAACTTAAACGACGCTTGTGCTCGGCACCTATATTGACTACCCCAGATTGGAGTAAGCCATTCCATGTACATGTGGATGCATCCAATTATGCCATAGGATGTGTGTTAGCACAACCCACGAATGAAGGTAACATAGATCTCCCCATAGCTTACGCTAGTAGACAATTGAACGCAGCAGAAAGAAATTACACCACGACGGAATGAGAAGGATTAGGAATGATCTACGCGGTAAAGAAGTTCAGGCACTACTTGTTGGCCAACAAATTCAAGTTCTTTACAGATCATCAAGCCCTATTGTACTTAGTCAACAAACCATGTAACACAGGACGACTGATACGTTGGTTTCTATTACTCATGGAGTATGATTTTGAAGTCGTAGTCAGGAAAGGAAAGACACATCTTAGAGCTGACCACCTTTCAAGATTAACCTCAGGAGAAGCTCCTCAAGGAGTAGCGGATGATCTACCAGATGCATACTTGTTTAACCTTGAGATAGCACCAGAATGGGCTAAACCTATAGTCCCTATTCTGACATACGGACCCAAGAATCCTAGGATAAAGATCAAAGAAGGAGAGATTACCAAGTCTCAGAGATACCAAATAATGGCAGGAAGCATATATAAACAAGATAATCAAAAGATTCTTGCTTGTTGTGTAGATGAATCAGAACATGCGAATTGGTTGCAATTAGCACATGTAGGTGCACTAAAGCAACATCATTCAAAACATCGAACATTACAGACTCTGCATAGATTAGGAGTATATTGGCCTTCGATGGAAGCAGATGTCTACAAGTTGTGTAAAGAATGCCATGTTTGTTGTGAAAGACCACCAGTAGAGCATGCTACATTATATCACGTGTCTCTCACACCAGATTGGAGTGAACAATTAGTGACATACTTGAGGACGAAGACATTCCCTCAAGGCATGACTTTAGCACGACAACGTAGCCTAGAGCAGGAAGCTCACGACTATTCACTTATTGGCGATAATCTATACAAAAGAGGACGAGATGGATATCTACGACAATGTGTTCATGAGA
This sequence comes from Ceratopteris richardii, assembly GCA_020310875.1. Classification (NCBI taxonomy): domain Eukaryota; kingdom Viridiplantae; phylum Streptophyta; class Polypodiopsida; order Polypodiales; family Pteridaceae; genus Ceratopteris; species Ceratopteris richardii. The sequence continues at coordinate 142,848,075 of CM035425.1, read as the reverse complement.
GCGATTATCTGAGCATACTAGAGACTGCACACCAAGGTGTTGCAGGAGGTCATTTTGGACCCGATAGGATAATCAAAGCCATCCTCTTTGCAGGATTATGGTGGCCCACTCTTCACATGGATGCTCATACCTATGTAAAGAGATGTGATGTGTGCCAAAGAACTCAGTTTCCTACTCGCAGAGATGAAATGCCATTGAAACCCATGATGGGCGGACATGCATTTTCTAAGTGGGGTATAGACTTTGTAGGACCCATTAACCCCCCTGCAAAAGGTACACATGCGGAATACATTATTGTTGCCACAGATTATCTTACGAAATGGGTAGAGGCAAAAGCCACGAAAAAGAATGATGCACACACAACTGCAAAATTCTTATTTGAGAATGTCTTTACAAAATATGGACTGCCTATAGAGTTAGTGAGCGATCGAGGCACTCACTTTCTAAACCAAGTCATTGAATATTTGTTACAGGATTTTATGGTGATTCACAAGAAATCCGCACCATATCATCCTCAGGCCAATGGTCAGGCTGAAAGCACTAATAAGATCCTTTGTAACGTACTGACGAAACTCGTGAACAACAAACGTTCAGATTGGGACAAACAGTTACACCACGCTGTTTGGGCATATCGAGTGGCCTACAAGACCGTACTCAATGCAACTCCCTTTCAGATGGTTTTTGGTCAGAATGCAGTGCTTCCTTTGGACTTTTTGATACCGACCCTTAAGGTTGCACAAGAACATCAATGGATCGGCCATGAATTATCAGCAAGAATAATGGACTTGGAACGATTAGGAGAAACCCGGCTAAAGGAAGCAGCAGGAATATATGCAGCGAAGAAGCGACAGAAAGCATATTTTGATGCACATGTGAAAGATAAAGGCCTAAAAGAAGGAGATTTAGTTCTAGTATATACGCTAAAGCAACACGCACGTAAGTTAGAAAAGCGAGGTTATGGACCTATGATCATTAACAGACTCTCAACAAGCGGAGCAGTACAATTAGCCACTTTAGAAGGAGATATAATGCCTAATTATATTAGTGGCTGTAGAGTCAAGCTATATCAGGAACCTCTTACTGAGGATATGCTTAGACGACTCACGTTGGCAAAGAAGCGTAAGGAGGAAGAAAATAGAATACGAGCGGAAGCTCAGGCAGAAGCAATAGAACGCATTAAACGCATGAAGTTAAGAAGACAAGGACTAGGGAGAGAACATTATAACCATCTGGAAACTACACCCAGATACCCCATGGCCATGTGTCAAGTAAAGTCAACCACTCATCCTAGCATAGTGGACAGGAGACCATTCATTACACTCAGGCTAGAGCACGGCAACCCTTGCCAAGAGCTCAGGGCTTTAATTGACTCAGGTGCTGCGACTAGTGCGATTAGATGGTCCCACTATAAGGATTCAGGAATAGAAATGCGGCCAATTGAGGCGTACCTCATAGGCTTAGGAGGCATGGAAACCCCTTGCATGGGTGAGGTGGACCTTCCTATCCTCATTAAGGATGTGAGCATGACAGCGAAACTACTAGTGTGCCATGATGACGACCTGATAGAACCCCTAATCCTTGGCCAAGATTGGCTATACGATCACTCAGTGGACCTAAATCTTAGACAAGGCTCCCTACAGATTGGAACCTTAGAACAGAAGCGAGTGATACCGCTTGACTTCCCTAACGGCATCCCGATTGAGGTGCGTAACCCTAGACCCTATGAAACGCAGGCGACGGAAGACCGGAAGATCTTGGGTCAGACCAGTCACGTTATGTCTACACCAACCCACTCGGGCTTGGCTAGGGACAATTGTCAATCAGAAGGACGACAGGAGATCTTCCCTGGGGCTTCCTGCAAACTAGAAGGGGAAGCTACCCAACCGCTAGGGCAGTTGAACACAATCAGCGGTCAGGTGGGTTGCATCAGCGGCCAAATGAGCACAACACCCTACAGTGCTCATCCTTCCAAACTTGTTGCGGACTGGCCTAGATTAAAGATAAAGAACGGATCACTTCCTAATGGGCAGGTCACGCAAGTGTTGGATCTCCCTTCTTTTCCAACTCAGAGCGTCCAATGGACCTCTCAAACCCAACCACGAACGAGTCAACCACAACAGAGGAACCCAGACCGACGACATCACCAGACAAGGCAAAGAAAGCAGCAGTATCAACATCACAGAACAAGTGGCACGAAACAAATATGGGTGCCAAAAGGACAGCAACCACAGGCTATTTGCAACACTGGAGACGAGAACATGACAAAGTTTCAACAAAAGCAAGAGTCAGCATCCAAAGTCCCCTCGATCTTCTTCTACAATTACTCGACAGATTTGGATCGCCAAGAAATACCTTATCCATAGACCCACACCCATGCAGATTTGGGTACCCAAACAATGTATTATAGCCCCACCCTCAAGCCATGTAATATATACCCCTCCGAAATCTTTTCATCCCTCAATACCACCAAACCCGATACCACTTTTTGTCCCTCAGTAGAAACATACCACCCACTCCAAGACTCTTAGGAAATGGATACCGAAACGTATCCAGACGTCTTCTTGTACCCCCTTATCTAACAATTCTCCCACCCCGCTTAAACACCACCCTTGTAATAATTCACCCTCAACCAAACCTTGTATAAATTCATACACCAAAACCCCACATCATGCATAATAAAAGCTCATCAAGAAATGTAGGCATAATCTGAACCATGTAGGTGTCTAGAGACCTGCATTAGCTCTGCAAAAAGATCATTGCATCAATCACTTCATGACACTTGGCTACACGGGTTACACATCGGTCATGGAAAAGGATTGCGGTCTCACCTTAATGGGATCATAATTAATTTCCATACTAATGTGTTAATCTTTTGTAGCAGATCTTTTCCATTAGCTCATCAGTCATCATGCAAACCGAAGCAGGACCATCAGAAGCTGGCCCAAGCTCACCAGTGGCCAATATTGGAGAATTACTCGCGGAATCTTATCCTACGATGCAACCACCAGAGTTTCAAGGTTTTCTAGGACCCATGCCAATCGATGATCCTCCTAGAGGATATACTGAGAAGATTCATCGTAATTCTCATTGGTTCCAAGGCCTAGCAGGACCATTAGCAGACGCAGATTTCATATTTGAGGCCAATTTGGCATTTGATCTTCGCACATGGACCAAGTACCAGTTCTTGTCAAGAGAATTTGAAGGACTACAGAATACCCAAGATCTAACGCACGTTTGGGCACGAGCGGGATTTACAGAGTATTTTAGCGACCCTCTGCCTAAACCCAATTTTTACAGATGTTTTTACTTGGTAACCACCTTAACAGCTTCAGAAAACAAGGATCTACCTGGCACATTCATGTTACCATCCTTGGTAAATGATCCTCCATTCAGAAGGTTTTATTTGTCTAAAGATTTAATTCGTGCAGCTCTGAAAATACATGGAACGCACACTCCGACGGAGAGGGAACGGCTAGTCCCAGAGTAGATGAAACGTGGTGACGTAACTAAGTGGGAGGATATTTCAGCCATAACCCCTGAGCTTTCCAAGCCATTACGGATATGCATGCAGCACTTTGCTTTCCCAGCTCAGGATCGTTTTACCATGCCCCACAAGAGAATCTGGTTTGGTTTATACTTAGCATGTACTGGACCGCAAACGGTCGATCTAGCCAGCTGGATAATTGATCAGCTCTATTTGGCACAACATAGGTGGGAGCGAAAGAAGGTAATCGATGGGTGCTGCGCCCTCACCAGGATCATATATATGTGCTTGGCGTATGACTTACCAATTGAGCGTGCCATGACCAGTGAGGAACTGAAAGCATTCAAAGGAACCACTAGGAAGGCTAGAAAGTCTAGCAAAGGCAGAGTCGAAAAGCGGATGAGAGGCACTATCCCATGCCTACAAGTCCTAGAATCACCCTCGCCACAACCATCTCCAGAGAAGTCACCAACAGTAGCCACTCCCACGGTACCACCAATTCGTATACGGTTATCAAGACCAGTCACGCCGGAGGGCACCACCAGTACTGTTGCACCCCAAGCAGCCACAACCACAGAACCTATCACCACAGCAGCTGAACTTCCCACCACTATTGGTACGGAAGCTTTCTCTTTTCCAATACCCCATTTAGAAACAGGACAAGCAGAGCCACTGGACCAAACTTTTGATTTTGAGATGCCCTATGCATTCTCCAATGAGTTCCAGTTTTCAGAAGGACAATTGTTTTCTCAAGAATTTGAAAGGCCTAGCTACCCTACCACACCCAGGGATCAGCCACAAGGACAGATCGTGTCCAGCTCTGATGACGAAAGAACAGCAACCGATGACGACGAAGGAGACGATGAAGCTAGCCAGGGAACACAGGAATCCCAAGAGCATGAACAGACAGATGGCCAAGGCCAACAAACAGACACACATGGTGATACAAGTACCCATGAAGATGAAACTTACGAAGCAGCAGCTTACACACTAGCTATCAAGAAGCTGTATAGAACTATGGAAAAAGTTTGGGCACGCAAAAAGCTGACAGAGGAAGAGAGTCAAACAATAATAGAACAAGAACTTGTCACAGGCGGATTCGAAGACGCATACATCAAAGGATTCCGAGAGTTAGTCAAATCAGTAGGCTCCAACGAAGCCCTCAGGTACTTGCAACGAAAGCCGCTACCACAGTTTGACCCCCGCAGAGTACGACTACTTTCAAAGCCCGGCGAATACATTCGTGTACCAACCGGAGCACAATCTTCAGAACAAGCCAGGGAGGCACGCCTCGTCCCCGAAAGTTCGTTGGTTGTAGAAACCATCTTTGTAGATTCCCCACCCCGCGCTACAGCTGTACAAACCTCAGTAGTCACTGAAGTACCGACCACCCCAACCGCTCCTCTCTCACCGCCCGTCCCTCCAGCCTCCCCTCTTCACCCTCCTTCCCCCAGACCAACATCTTCATTCGCCGGTGGCGTTGCAGAAATTGTCTGTACAACCACTAACCCCACAATTCCCGCACCCATCAGCCCTAGTCTACCCCCTCCCACACCCACCTTTCTATCCAACCCATTCCTCCATCCATCTTTTCCATCTTTCCCCACAACTCCAAGACCCCTTTTCCCATTCCCACCGCCATTAACCTTCTCCCCAGTCTCACCTCCCCGACCCACTGTAACCCCTCTTTCCCCTTTCCACCAAGTTGCTCCAGCCAGCCCCCCTGTAAATTACCCCTCAACCTTTGTAAATCCCGTATTTACACCAACACGAGTACCCACAATCACACCCATATTCACGGTCACCGCACTGGATACGTCCACTGACATGGACATCTCACCACCCACAGCACCATCACTCACTTCACTCACGGCACAAACATTTTTAAGCACATCACAATTTTCAACAATCACTACATCATCCACCTTCCCAGCCCCTTTCCCCGTTCCCGTTGCATCTACACCAACTGCATCTTCATTTAGCACCCCATTAATACTATCACCCACTGTAGATAATGCATTCCGACAGATGTTCATGTGTATGACGCAAGTAAGAGATGAGTTCACATCTCTTGGCGATAATTATCAGCAGCTGCAGAGGACAACCAATGACTTACAGTCGCAGCTTAATTTATTGTCTATTGAGAATGCCTCTCTGAACACCCGATACCAGGAATTACGCGAGGCTTATCACAAATTGGAACTAGAAAGCGAAGAAAAGACCAAGGAAGCAACTGCTGACCTGGATAACTTATTAAGAGCCCAGACAGTCCGCAATGCAACGCTAACACGAAACATGGGCTTACTACGAAGATACCTAGCAGCCGCCAAGGAAGAAAACCAGTGCTTACTGTTACCGTTAGTGTCCATGTGAAAGGCCAAATGGCCACCGGACACTTCTTTGTATATGTTCTTTAATAAAACATATAGTGGCCTGGTCAGTCACAGACTGTAAGTTCGACCGCATTTGTAAGACCTAAGAAGTCTGTCTTCGTGCTCCCTGTGTACTGCGTTTTTGCGTATTGTACAGCACTGTGCGGAGTACTGTGCGTGGCGACCGGAGCTCGGTTTTTCTACTTTGAGCATATCGTCGTGGAGCTCTTGAGAAGGAGAGTCCAGTGTGGTGCACGCCATCGAAATACTTCACTGGTATCAGAGCAGTTCGAGGCAAAAAGCTTTGTTCCAAAAAGGCGGCGACCAAGGCATAGACCTTGGCATACCTTGTCATCCGAGTCACCGAAGTCACCGTTGGCGCCGTTGGCTGCGCGCGAGGGAGGACCTCAACGATCAAGGAATATAGAGGTTCCCGGTACTTCCCGGGAGGTCACCCATCCCAGTACTGTTCCCCCCAGAGCTCGCTTAACCGCGGCAATCTCTTGCCACTAAGCTACACTCTTGTGGTGTTTGAAGAAGGGGAAAGACTAAGGTTGGCATTACCTTGAACAAGTTTTGGTCCCTCAAAGCTTCATTTTTGCTTTTAAAGCCTATTTCTGAAGCAATTTTGGGGTGTTTTTGGGGCCATTTTGGAGTACTTTCGCACGTAGTTCTCTTCACACAGGTCCAAGAACATCAAGAAGAGTGTTCCTTGTACTTCTCAGACAATAAATATCAACCTTTGGGACTGTATTTTCAGCCACACTCGTAAAACTACAGGTTTCTCGAGGGGTTTTCAGTTTTGGTGGGAGCAGTCGCTGCAAATTTATGCAGGTTTTGAAAGCCTAAAACATCAGAGTTGACAGACACTTGCAGGTGTTATTGGCTAGTTTTTTGGGCTGTGTATTCAGCCTTTCAGTGTCATTTTACTGCATATATTGAGCACATACACACCATGTACGCTTCTGTGGATACCGCTTATGTACGTCCATGTGGGCATTGATATAGCGGTTACGTTCTTTGCATAAAGCCTTTTACGTTTGATAAAGAGGGTCGTGGTGAGGTTTTCTTAACTGGGAGACACCCAGATGTCGGGGTCTCTTCGGTGATGCAGGTGGAAGACTTACCCAGCCTCGCCATAGGAGATGTATGATAGTTGTTCATAGGTGCTCGATAAGCCTAGTTGGCTTCTATTGGGTAACTGATTATATGCAGTGGAGTCAGTGATTCACTATGCAGGTAGACATGTTAGTACTTGCAGTTTTATGATACTTTGACACTGGTCATATGCTAATTTTGCAGAGGATACTCTGGCAAAATTTTTCCAGATTTCTGGTTTAGTCAACTATATAGTGGTCGATTTACTCCTTGATACACTTATTTGTTGGTGTTTGGACTCTTCTAGCTCCATTATCATTCTATTCAGTTCTCTACGATCATGGCATCAGAGGTCTCAGGCACATCCGGTGGATCAGGGTCTAGTGCTAGCGTTCCGAGGAGGAGCTATAACTTGCAGGGCAAAGACCATTTTGAGATCCGAAAATTTGATGGCACAAACTTTGCTCTATGGAAGAATCAGATTAAAGATGTGCTGATTCAAAGAAGGCAATGGAAGCCAGTAAATGGGATTTCAAAGAAGCCTGCTGACATGGATGAAGATGATTGGGATGAGTTAGATGAAATGGCCAGGTCTACCATTCGCTTGCACCTAGCAGATAATGTTTACTTTACAGTATTAGACTGTGAAAGTGCAGAGGAGCTTTGGAAGAAGTTATGCAATACATATGAAAAAGAGACGGCATCAAATAAAGTATATCTGATGAGAAAATTATACGACCTTCGTATGAAGGACACAGATAGTGTTGCTGCTCATCTAAATGAGTTTGATGCCATATTCTCCCAGTTACAGGCTCAGAAAATGGATATGGACAATGAAATGAAAGCAGTATTGCTGTTATGCACCCTGCCATCATCATGGGATACATTTTGCACAGCTATTAGCAATAGTGCACCAGGTGGTAAACTCGTCTATGATGACATATGTGGAGCACTCTTGAGTGAGGAGATTCGTAGAAAATCTATGGTTGGCACTCAGAGTGGAGATGCATATAATGTTCGTGATTCTTACCAAGGAAAGAATCAACAACGTGGCAGGAGCAAGAACAAGGAAAAGAATGGTCAACGGAATAAGAGCAGAAGTAAATCAAGGAAGAGGGATATTGAATGCCATTATTGTCATAAGAAAGGACACATGAAGAAAGACTGTTATGCATTAAAGAATGCTAAAGGTAAAGGACAGAATGTTGATGGGCATGTTAAACAGTTACCTGCACCATCTACTTCGACTGTGAAGATTGAAGAAATTAATGCTATTTCTGATGATGCTGATGTGTTGACACTTGATAGTACTGTGCCATCTGAGGCACTTATGGCTGATTCTCTTTCCCACACCTGGCTGCTAGATTCTGGTGCTTCTTTCCATGTGACACCACATAGAGAATGGTTCTCTAATTATGCAGCAAAGTCTCTTGGTACCGTGAGACTTGGTGACTCTTACCAGTGTGATGTTGTGGGGATTGGAGATGTGGTTGTGCAGTTCATTGACGGTTCAAAATTTACTATGCATAATGTACGCCATGTACCTCAGTTATCACGCAGTTTGATGTCAGTTGGTCAACTTGATGACCTTGGTTACAAGGTGGTCTTCTATGCTCAGTCCTTTCGTATATCAAAGGGCAATATGGTTATTGCAAAAGGAAGGAAAGTTGGCTCACTTTACCCTTTATTTGTATCACAGAAAGAACACTTGTTAGCTGTTACTGAACAGCCTATGGCTTGTATTTGGCATGGTCGTTTGGGCCATATATCTCGTAGTGGAATGGAAAATCTTTCTCGTTCTGGCTACTTACCTGTGTTATCTTTCTCTGATTTTTCATTTTGTGAGCATTGTCAATATGGAAAGCAAACCAGAAATGTGCATAAAACGCACATTGACTCTTCAATTCAGTCTTTAGATCTTGTTCATACTGATGTGTGTGGTCCTATGCCCACTAGGTCCTTAGGTGGTTCTCTTTACTTTGTTACTTTCATAGATGATGCTACTAGAAAAGTCTGGGTATATCCTATTAAATCGAAGGATGATGTATTCCCTACTTTCAGAAAATGGCTTGCTTCAGTTGAGACTGAAAAAGGAACTAAGCTTAAGGCTTTACGTTCAGATAATGGGGGTGAGTATACCTCACATGAATTCAGCCTTTTCTGTCAGTGTAGAGGGATTCGTAGAGAGTTTACAGCTCCTTATACTCCAGTACAGAATGGTGTAGCTGAGAGGATGAATAGAACTATTCAAGATAGAGTAGTCTCTATGTTGCATCATGCAAACCTCTCACAAGGTTTTTGGGCAGAAGCAGTATTGACTGCAGTTCATGTGATTAACCTTTCACCTAGTACTGCCAAAGGTCTGAAAGTGGCACAAGAGTTATGGACAGGGAAACCACCATATTATGATCATCTTCGAGTTTTTGGGTGTGAAGCATATGTTCATATACCCAAGAATCTTAGACAAAAGTTGGACCATAAGTCAAAGAAATGCATTTTTCTTGGATATGGTCGAGAAGGACAATTTGGATATCGCTTATGGGATCCTGAAACACGGTCAGTGATCAGAAGTAGTGATGTCATTTTTAATGAGTCTAAGATGCATAAACAGCCGATTAAGGAGGTTGAAGTGAGAAGAGTGGTGTTTGAGGATACTAGTCCTCCGGTTAGCATGCATAAAAATGCTGCACATAGGGATGTTCAAGAGAATGTTCATTCAGATCAGTCTGCACATGTTCCTGTTCAGCAACCATTGAGACGTTCTGCACGTGTCTCATATCCACCTGATAGATATGTTCCAGGTTTAGATTTTGTTATGCTAACAGATGCCGGTGAGCCCTCTTGCTACAAAGAGGCTATGCAGACAGAGGATCATGTCAAGTGGGAGCGTGCCATGAAGAGTGAGTTGGATTCTATTCACAAGAATGGTACTTGGGACTTAGTACCTTTGCCAAAGGGAAGGAAAGCTTTACCATGTAAATGGGTATATAAGCTGAAATTCACATCAGATAGTGCTTCTCCAAAATATAAAGCACGACTTGTTGCAAAGGGTTTTAAGCAACAACATGGTGTTGATTTTGAGGAAATCTTCTCCCCAGTGGTCAAGATGACTACTTTGCGCATGTTGCTTGGATTCGTTGCAATGGAGGACTTAGAGCTAGTCCAAATGGATGTGAAAACAGCTTTCTTGCATGGAGATCTTACAGATGAGATCTATATGGAACAACCAGAGGGTTATGTAGTTCCTGGCAAGGAAAGTCTAGTTTGTAAGCTCAAGAAGAGCTTGTATGGACTTAAACAGTCTCCTAGACAATGGTACCAAAAGTTTGATGCTTTTATGAAGTCCCAAGGCTATTCTCGGAGCAATGAGGATCATTGTCTCTACACAAAGAGATGTTCTGATGGCAGCTTGATATGCTTGATACTTTACGTCGATGATATGTTGATTGCTGGGAAGTCCTCTTATGATTTGTCAATTCTCAAAAAGAAGTTGAGTCAGACATTTGATATGAAGGATTTGGGGGATGCCAAACATATTCTTGGCATGCGCATTACTCGTGATAGGAGTAAAAGATGCATATACTTGTCTCAAAGTGAGTACATATCCAAAGTACTTCATCGATTCAATATGCAGGGTGGAAAGGCATTGAGTACACCTTTACCCACATATGTGAAATTGAGCAAGGATGACTGCCCCAAATCAGATGAGGAAAAGGAATTCATGACCAAAATTCCCTATCAGTCTGCTGTTGGTAGTCTCATGTATGCTATGGTAGCTACGAGACCAGACATTGCATTTGCAGTGGGAGTTGTGAGCAGATATATGTCTAATCCTGGCAAGAAACATTGGGAAGCGGTCAAAATGATTTTGAGATATCTGAGTGGCACTAAGGACAAGTGTCTATGCTTAGGTAGAGGGAAAGCATCCATTATTGGTTACACAGATTCTGACTATGCTGGTTGTGTAGACAATCGTAAGTCTACATCAGGGTACATTTTTCATTTTGCTGGAGGTGCTATCTCTTGGAGATCTCGTCTTCAAGAATGTACAGCTGTTTCCACCACAGAAGCAGAGTATGTTGCAGCAAGTGAGGCATGTAAGGAAGCATTGTGGCTTTCTCGTCTTGCTTGTGATATGGGTTTGCCTCAGCATGTACCTCACTTGCTCAGTGATAGTCAGAGTGCCATTGCTTTGGCTAAGAATCCGGTCTATCATGCAAAGACCAAGCACATTGAGGTGAGGTATCACTTCATTAGAGATTGCTTAGCCACTGAGAGCATTATTCTTGAGAAGGTTCACACTCGAGATAATGCTGCAGATGCTTTGACTAAAGCTCTACCACAGGATAGCTTTCGACACTGTTGTCACTTGATGGGGGTTACTTGATTCTTGATCTTACACAGTCACTTGTATACTGTGTAACATGCCCATCAGGTGGGAGGTATAGTTTGTATACTTACACTCAGGTATTCTTTATCATTCTTTCTTTTTTCTCCCATAGTTACTCTGGCCATATTGGCCTTTAGTGGGAGATTGTTACCGTTAGTGTCCATGTGAAAGGCCAAATGGCCACCGGACACTTCTTTGTATATGTTCTTTAATAAAACATATAGTGGCCTGGTCAGTCACAGACTGTAAGTTCGACCGCATTTGTAAGACCTAAGAAGTCTGTCTTCGTGCTCCCTGTGTACTGCGTTTTTGCGTATTGTACAGCACTGTGCGGAGTACTGTGCGTGGCGACCGGAGCTCGGTTTTTCTACTTTGAGCATATCGTCGTGGAGCTCTTGAGAAGGAGAGTCCAGTGTGGTGCACGCCATCGAAATACTTCACTTACAGGATCAGAACCGAGAAAACTTAGAAGCAGCGCTCGACCACCCAGACCAACCACTCAGTCCTAGCAGGTTCAAAGCCATTCCTTTAGACTCGATGAGGATGCTGCTAGACAATCATGTGAGATTGCTAGATGAATATGACCGCATGAACGAGGAGTTACAGAAACTCAAAGAAGATCACAAATTACTCCAGTTACGAGAACCGGCACACCAAGACATACCAGCACCTGTGGACCCCTCTCCTGACCTCCTAGAGGAACTCAACTCATTACGGGCCCAGGTATCGAACCTTGAATCAAGGATTGCAGTATATGAAGCACCACCAAGGCCAGATTCCCCACCTGAGCTTCCAGCTGAGGAAGAAACGGTCACCATTACAGTGGAGGAAACGTTTGAAGAGGCATACGAGCCACAACCCATCCCAGGCGGACGCGTCACGGCCGAAGGCCAGATGACGTACGAACTTCCGACCCCCGCGTGGATGAAGACTATTGAGGAACTTAGGACAACGCACTCAGCTAGAGTAGAGGCACAATTACACGCCATGGCGATGATAGAAGAAAGAATTTTACAATCTCCATTCTTTGCTCATTTGGCCCCACGACGATACATATCTGGGCATGAGCTACAATATAAACCGTATTTCATGTTAATGGCCGAATACCAGTTAGCCATTGAGAAAGAGACAGGTAAGAAACCATCGCATGCAACTCAATTCGAGGCGGATGATTTGCCACTAGATGCACAGAAAGGAAGGATCTATCAACCAGAGTGGCGAAAAGATTTACTACAGCAGTATCCAGAGATGATGAGTACATGGGTAAAGGCACCTTTGCATTTGAAGTACAATCCGTGTTGGGGACCAGTGCAACGACGCCGCTCCTGGACTGCCTTTGCTATTAAGGTACAAAACAATAAGCAGTGCCAAGATTGGTTGAATTACCCCTATTTTAAGCCACCCATCGAGTTACCAACTGTTGGCTACATGATGGCTACAATTCGCCACTGGCTCCCTAGATTAAAGCATATGGATGATATAGCGGCGCATATGACTGTCAAAATCTTTGACATGATGCAAATGATTTTTAAAGTCTTCCGACGCGTCAAGGCACCACATGTCAACACCCCGGGCTTTGAGCATGGCAATTTCGATCTGGTATATGATATGAGTACAACGCCATCGCTACGGGTGTGTTATGCCTGGCACTGCAGAATAAGCAGGCCTACACATTTATTACATTCGAAGAGATGTTCACAACCGGCTTCTGGGAATACCATTCAGAGGTATTCATAAGCAGGCCTACACATTTATTACACTTATTTGCCTGTGAACGAATGGTCTATTCCACACACTATCAGCTCCCGCCACCGGAAGAACCGCAACCAATCGACTGGGAGAAACTCGAGGCAGATCTGGCCCGAGGCATTCGTATCTCAGAGCACACCCTCGCTCAAGACCTCCTACAGAACTATATCCGGCAGACCTCACAGCAAGGTTCTGTCAGGGACAACAGAAGCGAGAGGGAGGGGGGTGTTGGAAGCAGCCAGAGGCACAGACGACACGGAAGCATGTAACGATGGAGCAGGAAGCCAGTGGAATCTTTTTTCAAAGAATCATGTTCTAAAAATACTTTTCAAAAACCTCCAACAGTGATTTTCATCACTATTGTAACATATGTAACATAGAAAACCCCATTTTGTAATCCATAGCTCCATTTTGTGCAAGCCGAGGAGTCCTCGAGCTTGAGGAGCTTAGGTAGAACAAGCATACCAATTTTCGTTATTTTTAGATATCGTTTATCCTTTCAAATAGCATCTAGGACCTAATTTTTAACTATGCCGGTCACTAGATGTGAAACCGGTCAAAACTAGTCTAGAAACTATAAAAAGAGCTAGAGAGCTCATTTTTGAGGTTGGTTAGTGTTAGCTTGTTTGAGGTTAGAGTTCTTTTGAGCTTGTAAGAGTGTTCTTGAGTAATAGAGCTAATTTCCCACCTTCCATTGTGTCTTGCTTGTCTCTTCGTAGTGTGTGTGTATGTGTGTGTGCATTTCTATGCTTCTCACCTTCACTCTCACTTCATCTCACATTCACGATCTTCATATCACTCCTATCTCTTCCGTGGTTCTCACCATTGTGCTAGAGCAACACCAAGGTTGCATGGAGCAACGAACAAAGTGCAAGCTAGAAGGAAGACTCACTCATGAGAAGTGTGACAACATGGCTGAAGTTGATTGAGGTAAATGAAGGTAAAAAAAGTGCATTTGCAAATCTAAGGGCTGATGTAAATGTTTTAAAAAATCCACATTGAGTGTGATAGTAAGTTCCAAGCATAATCAAGTGAATGTATTGTGAAAGTGTGAGGCTAGTAAGACCACCAAAAGTGAGTGGCAAGCCAAATGTTAAGGCAAGTAAGACCATTCCAAGAGGAGTGGCAAGCCTATAAATGTAAAGGCAAGTAAGACCACCCAAGAGGAGTGGCAAGCCTATGGCAAGTAAGACCATTAAAAGAGGAATGGCAAGCCTATGTAAGGGCAAGTAAGACCATCCCAAGAGAAATGGCAACCCTTGTTAGGTGCAAGAGGCACCATTGTTCACATTGAAATTTTCTTGTGTCTTATGTAGGTGATGAAGAAAACTTGGAAGAATTGAAGGAGCATCTAGAAGGAAGGAGCAGCCATGATGCACAAAAGAAGTCATGAAGACAAAGTAGAAGAAAGCATGACGACCATGATGACATCAAGAGGAGGTGCAAAAGAAAATTGCAACCATAGATAAAGTCAAAGATGATGGAACCACAAAGGAGGATCAAAGAAAAGCATGCAAGCCTAGAAGACATGAAGCCATGAAGGTATAAAGGAAAGAGACATGCAAAGAGAGGACAACAACAAAGAGGAAGAGAGTGAGGCAACGAAGATAAGTACAAGGTGATCTCATTTCATTCTATGAGTTTGTATGAAGCATGTTCCTTGATAGGGATTGAAGAAGAGCTCTTGCAAAGAGCCAAAGAGGCAAGGATGAAGCTGAAGAGAAGCCAAAGGAGCTTCAAATCAAAGAAGGAAGATCACGAACCAATCAAAGGAAGAGATACAAGGGCAAAATAAGCAAAAGGTGAAGAGAAGAAGAATTGGAGAGTAGCATGGACTCCCAATTGTAGCTTGAGGGGGAGTGTTGAAAATTATGGAACATGTGCAAGCTCCAATTGTGAGGATTGGCACATACTCACCTCTCATTTATTACCTCTTCATCATTTATGTAATTTTTGTAAGCTCAATATGAAGCTAGCCCTTAAAAATGTACAGCCTGCACTCATAACCTTAAAGTAGAGTGTTAAATTAAAAAAGGGAAAAGTTCTTTATGGCTGGAATAAAAGCCAAAATATGTAAAAGAGATGGAATACACAAAAAATTCTTCACCTTATCCGTATGGAGTGATGTGGAGCACCAAAATGCCACTCAAGAAAATGGAAAGGCAAAGGACATGAAGTGAAAGGTCAAGAGGTGAGAGAAGATGCAAGGGTAGGTGAAATGTCCCATGCCCATAGCTCTATATATAGAGCTCATTTGAACGTGAAAAGTTGTGGAGATGACAAGAAGATGGTGTAGAAGCATATGCTAGTCATTCTCTCACCAATGGAGATCAGAAGGTACCTCATTTGGATGCTACAAAGCACAAAGGTATTCTAGCCGCATACCTTTTCTGTACACAGCTACCTTGTGAAGGTCATATCGCTCTATGTACTTATCCATTTAACACATATGATATCTTGTTGGACAACTTATCTCTCATAATCTTTGTATCTCAAATATCTCTGTCAGATAATTCTCCACTAGTGACTGGGAACATTTCTTGTGAACCTCAGTTTTCTACTTAACCTAAGATGATAGGTAGTCTAACTTTGTGCAGTCGGTTGCCTAGTCAAATAAACTCCAAATGGAGTGTTCTATAGCTTTTTAGAAAGCTATAAGAGTCTACTATGCGTGAACCAATTTTCAGATCCATGGGATCTCTGATTTTTTACTGAATCAGGTTTTAGTAAGCATGTGTCTTACAAGGTAGATTCTAGAAGAAGTTCTCTAACTTCCACTGCGTATATTGGAGTGTATTAGAGTGGAATTTCTCCATAGATGACAAAGTTAAGGAGGGGGGGAGTGTTGATGAAACACTATATTTTTTTTGGATCCTACTCTTATTCATCAGCATTTGTACTTTTTTCTACTTTTTATTTAGTTTAATAAGCACCCTTGTGTAGGTGTGTGAGAGTGCCACAATAGTGAATAAATGAGATTCATTCTCCTTTTAGTTTAGGAATCCACATAGCATGGATTTTGCCCATTTTGTATATAAAGAGGTCACTACCTCTCATTTTGGAGGAGTATTCTTTGAGATAATGGGATCATGCTAGTTTGTGGAATGCTTGGAGAGCTCTTGTTATCTTCATGATGTGCTTGTGTACTTGCTTCTTTCCTTCCTCATGCTCGTGACATGTTAGCTTGTTGATTAACGACATGATTCTGTGCATGTTTAAGCTTATGTGTATCATTAACGATGCTTTCATCTTAATTCTACACGTAGTTTTGTTGATCTTGTGCTAACGGAGCACCATTACATCTGCCAAATGCTTCTATATGACATTTGGGTCTTCTGAGATGCTCCTTGGTTTGACAAATATGAGTTGTGATGCTACAATGTCAACATGAGGAGAAGCTATGTGAGAGTATTGGACATTTTAGGTTTTTGACTTTGAAGTCAAATGAGATCAAGAGGTGATTATAGATCTAGATTATTTTTGTGAACCTCATTTATTTGTTAAGATCCCACTCTGAGTCTAAAAAACGCATGTAAATATGGTGGTAAGGATCCCCCCCTTGGGATAAAACAACCCAAGAAGCTAGATACCACTTAAGTAGCGAAACATAAACTTAACTGGCTACCAATGTTGACACTTGGACTATGCATAAACATGCTCATATGAGAGAAAGCAAATTGAGTATCAAGTCGTGCTATGCATAAAATCAAGCATCCAATAGCATACTAGTAGAGAACAATAACCAATGCATCTCAAAAATCATGGGGACTCAACCCTAAACATGTCCTCATGGGAATGACAATAAGTTTGCAATCTTCAAGGTCAAAATATTGCAATAATGTGTCAATATATTTTGTTTGACACAATGCTATTCCCCCCATCAATTTGCATAAACTAAATGCCAAAATAATAATGCAAGAGACCTAAATATGGCATCTCAAAAGAGGCATAATTTCTTCATCTTTTTCCATGCTCCAGTTTCAACAAGCTGAAGCCGTTCTTTAAACTTACCAAAAGCTTGAGCCTTATCGCGAAGGAAGTACACCCACATCTTCTTGCTATAGTCATCGACAAGTAACATGAAGTAGGAAGATCCGCCCAAGGCCTGTGTAGGCATTTTTCCACACAAGTCAGCATGCACCAACTCTAGAGGATAACTTTCCCTGTTCTTGCTTTCTTGCGGAAACGCCTTCCTCTGTTGCTTGCCCATCATGCAAGCTTCACATGGTTCCTTCATTTCTGCAATCGATGGTAGGTGTGCAACCATACCCCTACGATGCATCGCCTTCAGTACAAGGTATCCAATGTGGCCAAATCTCTCATGCCATAGCTTATTTGTGCCCACGTTCGTAGTGGTTGTAAGAGCACACAACTCATACATGTTGTTCCTCCTTATGCCAGTCCCAACAATGTTGTTGTTGCCATCCATAATCTTAGCTCCTATCTTACTGAAAGATACTTGATGACCTTGATCATTTATAGAAGCTACTGAAATTAGATTTTGTTTTATTTGTGGAACATACAACACATTTGAAAGATTTTTGATATCGCCATTAGAGTTAATGAAAGAAACCGTACCTTCGCCCTCTTCAGGACATCTTGCATTGTCCCCTACCTTTACTGTGATGGGTTCCTTTAGAGGCTGTAAGGAACTGTAAAGGTCTTTTCTACTCGTCATGTGATGAGATGCACCACTGTCCAACACCCATGAGTCATCTGTTCCTGAATCTTCAGCCAAGGAGCACACCTCCTCTATTGTAACAAATAACTCAAGCTCTGTTTCTACTGTGTTGGCAGACTCCTTGCCCTTGCCACCTTTTGAAGAGCCACTCTTCTTTTCTGCCTTCTTGATGCAACAAACTTGGATTCTGTGTCCTTTCTTCTTGCAGTGGAAACACTCTCCCTTGAACTTATTTTTGTCGTTATTCTTTTTGTCTCCATCTTTTGAAGAGTCTGTTTTGCCTCCTTTGGCATCTGCTGTGAATGCAGCATCTCCTTTGCTACCACCACTCCTTGCCTTGAGCCGCAGCTCCTCCTCCATGAGTAAGGCACTGAATTCTTCAAAAGTTAGTGGTTGAGGTCTGATTTGAGTGTTAAGAGTAGTTACCAAACTATCAAACTTAGGTGGATAGATTCGAAGACAACGTCGAGCTAGCTCCTCACTTGACTTTTGAACACCTGCTCCCGCCATTTGATCTCATAGATTCTTTATGCGAGTGATAAACACCCCTGTAGTCTCCCCATCAGCAAACCATTCTGTTGCAAGATGATTCTCCAAGTTCTGAATCCGTGTCTGATTACGAGTTTCATATTGATTTGTCAATATGTTTCATGCTTGATACGCCTTCGTAGTATGCTGAATGAGAGTCAGAACACTATCAGAAGTACTTGTAACAAGAGCACAATGTGCATCTGCATTTCTACGTTTCCAAGCACATAGAAGATCAGCATCAGGAGGAATCATTCGACTAGGATTATTTGGATCAGGTCTTTCTTCGGGCTCATGATCAGTCCCAAGAACAGTCTCCAAAAGCTCATACGAATCAAGAATAGAAGTGATTTTGAACTTCCACAGGGTGTAGTTTGTACCATCAAGTTTACCTTCTGTGAAGGTTGGTGGCCGTATTCACAATGTTGGGATGATCGGCATCATTGCTGGTCCTGCTTGTGCACCACCTACTCCTGTTGATGAATCACCTTGATTCCCAGTCGTAGATGATGATGTGCCACTTGACATCTTCTCTCTTTTGTTGTTCAAACCTCTGCAACCTCTGCGTTTCTGCTTTTGCACCACTCACAGCCTCTTGAGCTCTGATACCATGTAAGAAAATAATAACACAGAGGAATAGACCTATAGACAGAGTTGAGAGAAAAACGCAGACAAAGATAGACACAGACTGAGAGATAGAGAACTCAAATTCTTAGATTATCGAGCAAAATGCAGTTACAATGATGGTGCTTTCCACCCGTGCGCTCCCACTGTGGGGCTTAGATGGTGATCTAGACAGACTCTAGATGAAGGGCTTACTAGTGCGTAATGCTATGTAAAGCTCAACCTGGGCCGTGCTTATATAGCTTTTAAAAGGCGGTTCAGTATAGATAAACATAGTTGGGAGATACAAAATAGTCGGTAAAATATACGATCCGAAAATATCTCCACGACCAGAAGTCCTACCATCTCGGCCCTATGGGCTAGTGGGATAGGCCCCCCAGACCCTGGAGAAGGGGGCAAGCCCCTCTCTACACTCCCCCCATTATGGTTCTATGGGGAAACCACGTGATGCCACAAGGCCTTTATTTTCACCATAAATGGAAACCCAATGGCTTGGAAGTTTATGCCCTACCTAACCTAATGGCTAGGCTCACAGAGATTATCTACAACCATCAACGGTCACACATAGACCTCATCTAACTTGGAAGTTTGGGTTCCACAAATGTTCGGGCTCTGATAATGGCTTCTTCTCATAATGGGGGCCTTACAACTTAGAGCACCATGGATCATTTGTGGTCACATGAGGATAGAGTATTGAGCATATCTAACACACTCTTCATCAAAAAGAGTAATTATGAAGTCATCTATTTGTGTGTGTATGTGGATGATATTATACTTACACGAAATGATGTAGATGGGATAAAGAAGATCAAGGAGCATATGCAAGAAGAGTTCAAGATAAGTGACTTGGGTTCTGTTAAGTGTTAGATGTTAAACGCTTCGTTCTAACTATCAGAAGAGCGTTTAACCGACCTAAGTGGGTTCTTGGGAGTGGAAGGGGTCTGTAAAAACAGAGGCCCTTAGACTTGATTTTCCCAGGCTAACCACTTTACACCTAACAATACCTTGCGGTCCAATTCTATGGAACCTCAACTACTTTCGTAATCTTACAGTTCATAGTCAAACTTGTTCAAGGCTCTCAACTACCCTAAAGGGGTTTACTGCTCTTACTGTACTGTGACAGACTTGAATAGCACTTCCATCTTACCGAAAAGGTACATCTAAACAACAACTCCGAAATCAACGATTACACTCAGAGTTCTCAGAACAGTATCACACTTACACTATCTCTACTCAACAGATGCACCTTACAGGTATAGCAACAACACTGCACACTTAATCAGTAGATCATAACAATAAGATCCTGCAAGATAACCGACTCAGACCATCACCGAGAGAGCTTACTGAACATCTATTACATCCCCGTCAGTATCTATAACAACCGATAGAACGAGACAGAGATTTCAACTTAACCAGCCATGTACATGCAATGTCCCAACCCAGTCATTAGGCAAGTCGTCACATAACTCAACTCCGCACAGATAACAAGATACAGAGGTGTACCGAATACTCAGAGGATTCAAGAACTTAGACAAGCAATCGTTATAGCAATATGTAGAAATTCTTCCCCCCCAGACGAACAGTCTGGTACTTCAACACCCGTTACGGTACACCACAGTACTAACAGACAACACGATACGAAATCGTACACAACACCCAGAGTACTCAGAGATTTCACAACAGTGTTACAACAGCGCTCTGACAAACACCCAGACGAACAGTTTGGTGATTCCCAGAATCGTCGTGTCTCACTCTCTTTACATTGCTTTATATAAGAAATTACAACTGTCGCGTAACCATTTTTCGCGCGTGCGTGTACAAGATTCGGTTTTACATGTCCCCATCCGGCGGCCGAATAACATTGGCACGTACGGTGGACTTCGAACCCGCATGTATACAATTACTGTTCGTCTACTATTACTTCTAAGTACATATTCCGGGCTAGTCTAAAAGTTCGGGTGATCTTTTCTTAAGTGTTTCTAACATTTGTTTAAGGGTATCTGGTTCTACTAGTTGCGCATCTATTCTAACAGAGCTTAGAGAGATGGCTTAGGTGAGCAAAATTTCGGCCTGCGTTTGCAAAAAGGCCTCCTGTAGGTAGAACTCGTTAGATAGCGCTGCATCTCTTGAGACCCTCATTTCTTCCAGTTGCTTCTGCATATTGATTACTCTGTCCTTTTGATTTTCGAGCTGATTCTCTTTTCGTTCAATCTCCTGGTTTTGGTACTGTATTGTCCTGGAGTATGCGTCGCGTTCTCTTTTTAGATCTGTTATCAGCTTCTGTGTTTGGGCTTCTTGTGTTAGCTTTTGCCGTAATATGTTGTTTACCTGATCGAAATCTAACTTGAATCTTTGGAGTTCCTCAGTGGTTCTCATTGCCAGCTCGTGCTGCTCTTGTCCTTTTTGTACTACTTCATCCAGTGTTTTTCTTGTTTCTTCCAGCAAATTACCTAATGCAATTCTGGCATCCTCTTTATCCTGCACTTCTAGTTTTAATTGATTGATTTCTGCCTGTGTTTCGGTTAATAAATTATCCTTTTCGGTGAGCTCTGCCAGTGCTGTATCTCTCTGGTTGATTAGCACTTCCTGTTCGGTGAGTCTTGCCTGTAGCTCCTTTAACTGTTCTTGCAGGGATTGGTTTTCGGCTTTGGCAATTAGTAATTTCTCTTGTAGGGGGCTGATGTCAGCTTCTAGCATGTCAACTTTGTGTTGTAGCTCGTTGCGGATACTGTCGGTGGCAGCTTTCGTGTGGATGGGCAATTGTTGAGATAAGTTGATAAGAACATGGCCCATATTGGCCAGTTCGAACAGTATTGGAAGTGAAGGAAGGGGTAGCTGGGGTTGCGGTTGGGAAGTGGATGCATTAAGTCTAAGGGCCTCTGTTTTTACAAACCCCTTCCACTCCCAAGAACCCACTTAGGTCGGTTAAACGCTCTTCTGATAGTTATAACGAAGCGTTTAACATCTAAGACTTAACACCTAACAATACCTTGCGGTCCAATTCTATCGAACCTCAACTACTTTCGTAATCTTACAGTTCATAGTCAAACTTGTTCAAGGCTCTCAACTACCCTAAAGGGGTTTACTGCTCTTATTGTACTGTGACAGACTTGAATAACACTTCCATCTTACCGAAAAGGTACGTCTAAACAACAACTCCGAAATCAACGATTACACTCAGAGTTCTCAGAACAGTATCGCACTTACACTATCTCTACTCAACAGATGCACCTTACAGGTATAGCAACAACACTGCACACTTAATCAGTAGATCATAACAATAAGATCCTGCAAGATAAACGACTCAGACCATCACCGAGAGAGCTTACTGAACATCTATTAAACTAACATCCCCGTCTTCAGTATCTATAACAACCGATAGAACGAGACAGAGATTTCAACTTAACCAGCCATGTACATGCAATGTCCCAACCCAGTCATTAGGCAAGTCGTCACACTAACTCAACTCCGCACAGATAACAAGATACAGAGGTGTACCGAATACTCAGAGGATTCAAGAACTTAGACAAGCAATCGTTACAGCAATATGCAGAAATTCTTCCCCTCTAGACGAACAGTCTGGTACTTCAACACCCGTTATGGTACACCACAGTACTAACAGACAACACGATACGAAATCGTACACAACACCCAGAGTACTCAGAGATTTCACAACAGTGTTACAACAGTGCTCTCACAAACACCCAGACGAACAGTCTGATGATTCCCAGAATCGTCGTGTCTCACTCTCTTTACATTGCTTTATATAAGAAATTACAACTGTCGCGTAACCATTTTTCGCGCATGCGTGTACAAGATTCGGTTTTACATGTCCCCATCCGGCGGCCGACTAACAGTTCACTCACATACTTCCTAAGATTGGAAGTAGTATATAGAGATCATGGTCTATTGCTTACTCAAAGGAAATACATTAAAGACTTGTTGACAAAGTTCAAGATGTAAGATTGCAGGATTGCAGGTACTCCTATTGAGGTTAATCATAAATTGAGCTTACATGAAGGTGAACTCAAAGAAGATATCATAGGCTATCAAAGTCTTGTGGGTAGCTTGAACTATGCTACATTGACAAGAGTAGATATATGTTATAGTGTGAGTGTGCTAAGTCAATTTATGCACACACCCAAGAAACCTCACATGGATGCTGCCAAGAGGATACTCAGATATCTCAAAGGGACCATGAATGAAGGATTATACTACCCTTATGTATGTGATTTAAGTCTAAAGTTGTTCTCTGATGCAGATTGGGCTAGTTCCAAGGAAGATAGGAGAAGCACCTCAAGATACCTTACTTTTGCAGGGTCAAAACTTTTCTCATGGTCATCTAAGAAGCAACCCATAGTTGCTATCTCTTCCACAAAAGCTAAATAGAGAGGTCTTGCTATAGCTACTCAAGAAGCAATGTGGATGAAGACACTATTCACAGATCTTGTATTGGAGATTGGAACTCCAAGTATTTTTGGTGACAACATGAGTTCCATTCACTTGGCTGCCAACCCAATTTTTCATGCAAGGACTAAACATATTGAAGTACACTATCATTATATAAGGGAGAAATTGATTAGCAAGGATATTCAACTATCCTATGTGTCAACTCATCTACAATGTGCAGATATACTTACAAAGTCACTGGATGGAACAAAGATGAACAGGTTCAAATTGATGATTGGTTTACAAGAAATCAAAGAGGAATGAAGACCAAGCATGTTAGGCTTGAGGGGGAGCTATTGGTGCAATTATACCCAAGCCCACATGCTTGATTAATTAGCTTATGCTTGATTTATTGGCATAACTTATGCAAAGCCTCACATGATCAATCTCTTGTAAAAATATTTCACATTCATCCTTGTAAAAGTGATCCACATCCACGTGGAATTAGGAAGCTCTAAAATCATGAATCATTTGGTTGTTGAGTGATGAGGGAATCTATCCTACACTTTAGGATTCACCTTTTAGGTTTTGGCTCCAAGCACAACTATAAGAAGAGGATCAAGAAGACCCGTGTGTATCTTGAGCCCATGAGATCACTTTGAGTGCATTTTATTGTATAGTGAGAGCTCATATGATAGCTCATCCACCTCTCACACATTGAGCAATGTATAATTGCCGATGACATTGTATTTGTACATGTTTAATACATATATGATCATTACCTTCTCATTTTACTTCTCTGTTAGTACTCTATCAGAATAGTGATTTTCCCAGAGCTTGTTCTCAGTGTGTAGTTGATCATTTTCCATTATTTAAAGCATAATAGAACCAATATACTATCTATTATAATCCTAGAAAGTTTCATTGGCATTGCTTCTCAAGATCGTCAGATATTAGCATATCTTTGCTCACTGGTCTGATGACTATTGCAGCCCGTGAATGCCAAGATGGAGTTGTGACTTGCTAAACTCCGTTCTCTGCATGTATTCCATCATTTTTTATGAAATCACTCATAATTGTTAGCTTACTAAGATAATTAGAGTTCCCCAAAAGGAATTAAGTCAATTGCTGCTGTGCTCAGAGAATTGTTCAAAACATTGAACAGGTGTAGGAACAAAAATAGAAAGTTTTTTTACTCTTGGATCAACTCTTACCTATCTGGTTTTATTCATCTTTTTGAGAATGATCTTCCAAGGTACATAGGGTTTCTAATACATCCTCTGGAAAGCTAAAAGGGCCCAATACATATCTTTGGAGTTCATTTGGTTGGTGTAGTACAAAGTTTCTGTAGCACCATTTCATCTTCATCAAGTACAAATCCATCCTCATTGCTACTCATGAGGAGCCAAAGGAAGAACCCATAGCATAATCCTTGATTTTGGGTTCAAGTCCACCATGTGTTCCAAGTGTCAGGCTGTCAATATTCATTATTGTAAATACATAATTTTATTGTATAAATTTCAGCAAACAATCACTTACCGAAAAGGCAAGACTACATAATGTATCTTTTTGGTGAATCTAATGTAAGGATGTACAAGGGCTACGGCATAGGGGGAATCATCGAGTTGTACACCGGTGGGTTCTTTTGCTAGTGGTGCTTTGAGCACAGAAGTTCTTTACATTTTGGTGTCGTTAGTCAATTGTTTGATTCTGTTTTGCATATATGTGAAGTCTAGGATTAGTGTTTGGTAAAGTAATTGTGCAAAATCCTTCTATCTATATTCAGTGAAGTATTATAATTGCATAGACTTATTATATCTATTGTTCGATGAAGAAATAATGTCATGCATAATTCTTTGTGTGTGGTTTGGTGAAGACATAGAGTTTTGGTGTAATTCTAGCATTATCTATGTGTGACAAAAGTGAAAATTAATTCTTAGCGATTGACATACAATCTAATTACAGTAATGCTATATTTTATCTATCTATTAAGTAAATTTTTGTTTTTGAATAAGTATTCTAGAGAGGGGAAATATAGAGAGTTAGGTTTATCCTGCGTTATCCCACCCAAGAACCCCATCTGACCTGTATCCTTCATTAATTGGAAGGATAAGATTAACACACAGATACTTGAGGGTGCAAAAGTGTGAGAATATGATGAGATAACAAAGGACCTAACTCATGAAGAATTTGTTGAGAATGCTTCCTCTCAATGGTGATGATGATTGATGAAGTGTGCACGAATGAGATGCCAAGAGACGAAGGCGAGAAACAAAATGAAACAATGGTTCAAGAATCAATGCAATGAAAAATCATGGGTGATGAGGATGATGATGATGCAAGTAATCATGAAGATGGAATTATTGTATCTGATGTGGATGAAATGTGTGTTGATGAGGATACAATGATTGGTGGGATAAGAGAGTGAGTTCATGATGTTGTCTTAGTGTGTGTGGTGGATATGGGTGCATGAGTGGATATATAGGGTGATCTTAATATCAATGAAAAGTCCTTTTAGTTCTTGAATCGTGGCATAAATACCCATATTCAATTAATCAATTCATAAAATGTGTGTTTCCTTTAACATCTAGGAAAATAATGGGTAACCTGAGGTACACACCATATCCTAGTGAATCCCAGATAGCTAGCACTTTCTCAAATGATGTCTATAATGCTTAAAATTCTAGTGTGAAGAAGTGTGTTTAATATTTATATCCCTTCATGTGATGACCAAAATGTATTCTACAGTGTTGCAAAATCCTTTTGTATGGTTTTGGAACCAATGTCCATCTGTTAGCTTAGTGGACCTTGATGGTGGTTAGAGTGGAGTGACAACAAGTTTTTGTGAAGTAATTGATGGCCACTAATAATTTTCTTCTCGTGAAGAAGAAGTAGCAAACATCTATTTAAAACTAATCATCGTGCATGTGTGTAGCTTCTAATCTAGTTTTTGTGGGCAAGTAAACAACAAAAGAAAGAGGAACAAAATAGATAATAGGTGTATGAGACCAGACATTAAAAGGTGGTCAAGAATTCTTAAGTGGAAGCATGTGTGATTCTTATACATTGAGCATGTGTTCCTTATTGATATAATTCTACCACACTCATGCTTTGTCTAAGAAGCTTTTTTCCTAATATGCAAGGCCTTGGAATGTGTCTCTAGCTCAAAGGCTCACTTTCAGTGCTTAAGAATTTCCATGATGAGAGCACGAGGGCCTAGGGGCTTTAAAGCTCCATCTTAGGTTGGTGTTTTAATACATCCACGTATGTGTGTTGTATATTTTTTACTTGGAACTAATTTTTGTCTTTTTCTTAAGAAACTTTGACTTTCCAGAATTCCTTTCATTTCCTTGGTGCACTCCATGGTAGTTGTTTACTAGTGTTAGTCACATTGTTTTCGCTTTTTAGGTAGATACATGCATTGTTCCAATTGTAACTAATTCTATCATATTTAGTGTCCCCCTTAGAGACAGGTGGCAGCACTAATGTTTTGGATTTGGGAATCCAAGTTTGTGTTCATCCTTCATGAGATTGAACGAAAGTCGTAGGTACTCAAAGTTGAATAAATTTTTGTTTCTACCGTGTTGAATTGTGTTTTGTACTGATCTTATCCTTTAATTTTCTATGTCTAACGAGTCTTTCTTTCTTTCTCCTTCTTATAGAGAACTTTTACATCCTTTAATAATCTAGATTTTCTTATGTGGAGGGTATCGGTACTCAAAATAGATTCTCCTCTGTGGATGAGTTTTTCCACAACTATATTAGTGCTAGAATGCATGGGTTGGGTGGAGGTGGAGTGCATATGTGAACCTGAAGGGGTAACTAAGATGGTGGGGGCAGGTGAGCTTGGAGATGGCATAGGAGGAGGTATGGGAGGTATGGGGATAGGTAGGACATGTATAGGTGTATGATGAGGTTGAATCGAAGGTGACATACGTGGTGAAGGAATTTGGATAGGAGGTTGTCACTCTAGCACAATGGTGAGTACCAACGTGAGGAGATACACCTCATAAATGTCAATCCGTGGAGACGTGAGGACCGGTATGAAGACCGCGAGCAAGTGATGGCACAAGTGCGTGAGTGAAAGCACACAAGCATGCACACACATACACACACACGCGCACAAGGTAAGAGCAAAGAGTGGAACAATGGAAAGCTTCGATTATCAAAGAGCTTTCTTACAAAACTGAAATCTACAACAAGCTAACCCCCAAAAATGAGCTCTCCAGCCCTTTTTATAGTTTTTGAGTGGTTTTGGCCCTGTCCAGACCTAGTGTCCGGCCTAGTTGAAAATTATGTTCTAGGGCTTATTTGGGGGCTCAAACAGAATCTAAAAATTATGAAAATTGGTAGTATGATACATCTAATACTCCTCAAGCTCAAGGACTCCTTGGCTTGAACAAAATGGAGCTGTAAAAATAGAAAATGGTATTTACAATGGTATTTACAATGATATTTAGTGATAAAAATCACTATTTTTATAAGGATTTCTTCTGAAAATTTGACATGTGAATCTTGGAGCTCCTGTTGGGGATGTAAGGGTCATGTGACCTTACCCCATATTCATATATATACATCATATATAGAGCATTGCCTCAAGAGAGTTCATTATGTGGGTTTCGAGGCTCCCACGCATGTCCGCGCGTCTTTCCTCTCTTCTCTCTCCCTCCATCTCCTCCTTCCTCCTCTTCTTCTGCACTCCAAACCCCTTCATTGGTATCAGAGCATGCTGAGCGCTGGTGTGCAAGAAGCTTCAATGGAAGCTTAGGTGAGAAGAGGTAGAAGTGCAGGTCGGCATCTCTTGATAGCTGTTCAGTATTTCGGTCATAACTCGAGCTAAGAAGCTCGGATTGACGCGTTTTAAAGTTCTGTGCGTAGCTAACATAGAGAGCTACAACTTCACAGAAGGGCGCAGAACCTGATTCGGACTTTTGAAGTGCCGAAAATTCGAAAAACGCAGAGAATTGTAGAAGGCGAATCTACATTGAGTAGGACAGCAGGTCGGTTTTTTTGTCATAACTTGAGTTCTATAGCTCGGAATGCAATGATTCAACTTGCTGCTTGTAGCTTGTAAAGATAGCTACAACTTTGTAGAAGAACTCAGATCCAGATTCTGAGTTTTAGGTTGCCGAAATTGCAGAATACAGAGCAGTACTGTTGCAAGTGAAAGTGAAATTGACAGCAGGTGCTTATTTTGAGCATATCTTGAGCTATACACCCCCGATTGAGGTGTTCTTTATGTCGTTACGTAGCCAAGAAGTGGATCTTCAAGTTTGCTGAAGACCAAAAGTTCAGATTCAGAGGTTATCACCTCTGAAACAGCAAAACACAGAGCAGTACAGTTTTGCCCAAACAACCCTAATTGCACTTGGAGGTTGAATTTGCTTTGGAACTTCTTCGAGAGAGAATTTTTGGTGTGCAAGCTCTTATTTTTTAGAGCTTCAAGGCATTGTACATGTATGATCACTGTGGTAGCTCCTCCATATGAGAGTAGAGCATGATCTTGTCACGTGTTTGGCATGTAAGATGACATTGTGGTATACTCTTTTTGAGGTTTATGTCATCATGAGTTCGATCATGGATGTATAGTGGCATTGTGGTCTACATCTTGCTTATGCCACTTGGTTATGGATTTACTTGCCGGTTGCACATACTTTTATGAGAGTTGATTTTGGATCTTGTTTGGTACTTGTATCTTTTGTTTTCTTTGCAGGTACATGATCTAGATTGGAGCCTCAGTTACACATTCGTTTGTCATCATTATTAGCATTTGGTCATTGATTGATATGTATTTGCCAGTGTGATTCTTGGCATATGTGGATGGTGATTCCCACATGGTTATTTTGGTTCTAGAGTCCATTTTACAGAGGAGATGCTGCCGAAATTTCATCAGCTTTTATGCTAGAAAGGAGCTCTTGTGGATCTTGAAGCTTTTGTGATAGCTTTGGATCATTGACTATCTCCATTCACTTGGACTTGGTCACAGGTTGTTTGTGACAGGTTGGACCATCTTGCAGGATTTATTCTTGAGTGGGAGTTGTATTGCCATTGTATTGGCGTGTATTGCCATTAGTTTTTTGGCACATGTAGTTGCCATTATCTTTGATTATATCAGTGACAGGTGGTGACATATTACTTATTGTTCTTTCATTATTGGTTATCTTGTTTGATTGCTTAGTTTTCAGGGGATACTCTGTCGAAATTTTCCCAGGATTCTTTCACATCTACTTGGTCACTTTGGAGACTTGGTGAGCAGGCTTATGCTCATGGTTTTATATGCATGGTAGATGCATGGTTATGTGACAGGTGGTTCACATGGTTTTCTTCTCCAGTGAGACATATGTGATGTGAGTTATGTATATGGATATGCAGCTGTGATCCTATTTAGGATAGAGTATTGTTTCTAGTCTCTTATTACATTGCTAGTCTTGGATTGCCAGCATGGTGTCTTCTCGATTCGATGGTATTGACTTTCCAAGATGGAAAGCTCAGATGTGGCATACATTGGTTCGTGCAGGGTTACACATGTATGTGCATAGAGATGCACAGAGGCCTCGTGACATGCCCGATCACGTATGGATGGATATGGATGCATTGGCCAGCTCCACTATCCGATTACAGCTTGTGGATTCTATATATGAGTCTGTTATGTATGAGGAGACGAGTAGTGCATTATGGCAGAGACTACATGATATGTATGTGAGTCCATTGACTCATGTGAGACATAGATCACATCGACGACTTCGATGTTGGCACTGTGGCCGTGATGGCCATACTCGACGACGTTGCTTCAGGCGGATGCGACGACGACGTCAGAGATATGCACGTGATGCAGGTCAGGTAGTAGTTTCAGGAGAGTCTATAGCAGTTGATTATGCTAGTGATGGAGATATCACTTTCTCCTATGGTTCATCTCATGATTCCTCTTGCTTAGCACACATATGGATTGGTTGCTTGATGCATTAGCCAGTTTTCATGTTACTCCACATCGTGAGTGGTTTTGTCGATTCTCAGGTGAGAGTCGTGGATGTGTGCACATGCTTGATGGTACGACATATGACATTGAGGGTGCAGGAGATGTATACCTTATGCTACCTAGTGGAGCATCACTTATACTCAGACATGTACGCTACGTGCCTTCATTCCCTATGAGCTTGATTTCAGTTAGCCAGTTACAGGAGAGCAGATATTATGCATTCCTTGGTGAGCATCATTTTCAGTTACAGTTGGGACAGCTTATGCTTGTTAGAGGTGCCAGGATTGGGCACATGTATCCACTGCAGGTACTTCATGTGAGAGACAGTCTCGTCTCAGTGGGAGTTCAGCCTTATGTGCGATGTGAGACTCGTCATGTCTCATTTTGTCTACCTACACATATGTCTATTGACATTCATGATGCACATGTATGGCAGGATTCAGATGCTCAGATGGATGCACATGTAGAGCATGTTTTGGATGCTCATGATGCTTATATAGAGCATGATTTTGTTGATCATATGGATGCTCATGTAGAGCACACTTCGGATGATCAGTGGGATGCTTTAGAGCATGATATGGATGCTCATGTAGAGTATTGTGATGATACTCAGTTAGAGTTAGATCATCAGTTTGACCTTGGTGTTGATGTTGTGCAGTTAGCTCATGTGGAGCATGATGATACACTTGGTGTGGTAGAGCAGGATAGCTCTCATGGTATACAGTGTATGGTAGAGCATGTTAGCTCTCATGATGCACAGCTAGATACATCCTTGGTTGTGAGCATGGCTGATTTAGATGCTGAGGAGTCAGCAGTTATGCAGTCATTCTTGGATTCGCTCATGCCAGATGTTGACATAGATATGTCAGGACATGTTGGTCTTGACGATGGTGCTTTGGATGCCTTGGATAGAGGCATGGCTGACATGCTTAGGTTAGCCAAGATAGCACATGTTTCGTCAGCATTCGGGAGTCTGATGTACGAGTTGTTATGCTCGAGACCAGACATTGCAGTTGCTATTGGAGCATTTGCACTTGGAGTTGTCAGTCGTTCGATGATTGACATAGGCATGGAGCGAGTGGGAGCTTTGCAGGAACTTCATCAGTTCTTGCATCAGTCATATGTGAGCTCGACTCTTATCGATATGAGTCTAGAGCAGTTTGAGGTGCATGGATACACCTTGTTCGAGGCAGTTGGTGTAGGCTGATCTGGTATGGGTAGAGATCCGGACTCTTCCTGTACATTATTGTATAGTCCTACATCATTCTTTGTATATGTTACCACTTATGGTCACATTGACCCTTAAGTGGGAGATTGTTGGGGATGTAAGGGTCATGTGACCTTACCCCATATTCATATATATACATCATATATAGAGCATTGCCTCAAGAGAGTTCATTATGTGGGTTTCGAGGCTCCCACGCATGTCCGCGCGTCTTTCCTCTCTTCTCTCTCCCTCCATCTCCTCCTTCCTCCTCTTCTTCTGCACTCCAAACCCCTTCAGCTCCCTACTTGCTCCTTCTTCTCGTGTGTTCACTTCCTTGATGCGCTTCCATGCTTTGTCCTTGATCTTGAGCTGCAACAGAGGTGATGCATGTGGAGTGGAAATAGTACGAGGAGATGGTGGTGGTGTGGGTGGATTATATGAAGCACTATGGTGAGTGCGAATCTGAGGATTAGGAGCCCTTTTCCGTACATATGTATGTGAAGAAGAAGGGGGATGAGTACCTTTTGCTGCAGCATAACCTTGATCACCAATTGGAAGGGCTCGGATGTTTTCTAATGAGTCGCCTTTTACTCTTGCTCGTTTCACCGGGAGTTTCTTTCTCACAGGAGTGGATGGATTTCGCTTCATGGAAGATGGTTGACCCACATTCTTTTGTATTTCCATAAGCCTCGATGGTAAATTCTTTAGCCACAAGAGTATTATAGAAGATTATACATGAAATTTCTTTGCATCTTTTTGTACCTATACTGCATGCCTTCTCCTTTTTTCCATGATGGATGCCCATATTAGATGATGGAAGGGATATGGACGCACCCAGGCAAGACATAAAAGCGCATCGCAAGCAGCCATATTGTTGAATGGAAACTTGGATTCGACCCTTCTTAAGAGGATAAAATACTCACATGCATATAAAAGATGATAGTACCTTTCTGAGAGCTCGTTGGCAGTGAACAACTTCACACATTCCTCACATACCTTGCTTACGTCGACTCCTGAGTATGATCTCCCTAGCATGAGGTGTTCTGACTCTTTCATCCCCACAACTTTGTTTACCATTTTCTTGGTAAGAGTTCCTGCTGTAAAGTGAGGAAAGGACTCGAAGAAGTCAATCACCTCGTTTGTTGCAATATTTTTGGTAAGTGGTACTTTGGCAATCTCCGTGAGGTGCATAGTATGCAACTCATCCGCTGTGAAGATCTCTTCCAATGATGCTAGTGGAAGAGCATCGTGGGTGATCAATGTGAGTGAATCTTCTCCTTCACTTGATGACTGGGCTGAACCGGAACCTTGCTGATATGGTTCATCATCGGAGTCATAATGATTGCTGCTCATAGAATTCCTTAAAGATGAATGGGACATGTTACTTTGCTAATAGTTGGCTGCTTTTGTCTTCTTTCTGAATGCCCACCTTGTAGGTTCTTAGGTTTACACACTTGCAGAAGATGAGGCTTTTTAAGAAGCACGAACAACAAACAAAAACAACTCCTGCTGCTGCCTAAGGTCAATTTTCAGCTGGTAACCAATGGAAGCTCAATTTTTCATTCGACCGCTTATTCAAAGGTGAAGAAAATGGCCACGATCGACTGCTCATGCAAGGGTGTTGCTCATCTATAGGTGCTTAGCTGAACCAACAGTGGGCATTATCTGGATCGCAAGGAAGCAATAGTTCACCTTCCTTGTGTGAGATTAGGCTCAGTATGAGACGCAATTGATGGGGCTGCCCAAGAAAGCACACAATCTGGATCGCAGGAACTCACACCAGCTGGGATATGCATTCGGCTTAAATGGCGATCATGGATGCAAGTAGATGATGAAGAAAATTGACTGCTGACTGCCCAATTGGATGGTTTTGGAAAAAACTCAAACTAAGTGACAAGTCGACTATCTTATGGAGATGGAAAAAAAATCGACCTATTGCTTTGACAAAAAAAATCGACTTTTTTATGAACTTAAAAAAAAATCGACCGATTCATTTGACCAAAAAAATTGACTTTTTTTTTTGTTTATGAACTTCAAAAAAATCGACCTATTCACTTGACCCAAACAAATTGACTTTTTCTATGAATTTGAAAAAAATTCGACCCATAAAAAAAAAATCAACTTTTTTTTTATGGCTTTGAAAAAATCGACCCATCCAAACAAAAATTGACTTATATATGGGAACTTATTTAACCCCCCAAAAGTTTGACTTGCTCCTAAATTGACTCATTAGTCAAAGAAAACTTATGCACTATCTCGAAAAAAATCGGCTCAGACTTTTGTGATTAAGAGGTATAGTGGTAGGTATTCTGAGCAAAATAATAACCTGGTGGTACTATGTTTGGGCTATACTTGTCAAGAAATGGGTCCCTCACATGCTAGACTCGTTCAGTTTAGACTTTTTGGAAAGATTTCTATTTTATACCCAATGGTGAGTGAACCTTCAAGTGATGGATTCGATGGGATTTATTGATGCGGACTAGAGTAAGCCTAATAGAGCATGAGGGGACATGGTATGTATAGAGTTCCTATAGTAGTTATTCAATATCTCATTTTGATTCTTGGTAGGGTTTGAGATGTGAACGGTTCACCAAAGGAATTTGGGTTCCTTCAAGAGTGGAGAGACGTACCGCACCTTGGGGAAGGATCTTTGTTACCTTGTAAGGACCTATCCATCCAGTGGATAACTTCTTTTCTTTCTTGTTGTACAAGCTTGGTTGAAATAGCAAGACCAATGATCCTTCTTTGGTTTCCATCTTCCAAAGATTTTTGTCGTGCCATGCTTTTTGCTTCATCTGCTCTTTCTCGAGAGTTGAATTTGCTATTGTTCTCCTTTCCTCCAATTGATGTAATTTGTTCATACTGATGTTACTTATGCATTGCAAATTATCCATCCTTGGTTGTCCCACTCTGCTTGATCCTTTTAGAAATTCTAATGGAGCTATTGCTTCAAGACCATATACTAATTGGAAGGGAGTATGTTTTGTGGTTACCTTGAATGCCGTCCTGTATGCCCATACCACACCTAGGTAGGTAGTGCCCCATGTCAAGGGATGGAGATAGCACATTTTCCTCAAGAGCGAGATGAGTACCTTGTTGGTGCTTTCCGCTTGACCGTTGGCTCGTGGGTAATATGCACATGATTTTTTGTGGAAAATCTTATACTTCATAAATATTTTAGTTAGGGTTTTGTTGATAAAATGAGATCTTTGGTCACTTGTAACTTCAATTGGACAACCATACCTGAAGAAAATATTTTCATACAAGAAAGAGGCTACCGTATGAGAAGTGCAATCTTTTGTCACCAGAACTTCTGCCCATTTGGTGGTGTAATCAGTGGCCACCAACAAGTATTTCACATTCGAGGAAGAAGTGATGGGATAGATTGGCCCCACAAAATCTAATCCCCATTTTTCAAATGGTCTCCATGATAAAGAAATTTGCAAGGGTTGGTTGTTGAGCTTACTCAGTTTTGGTGCACAACATTGGCAAGTGTCGCATGTCTTTGCATATTCTATTGCATCTCAAAAAAGATAAGGCCACAATAATCCTCCATGTAAAATTCAATGTGCCGTTATGTGACCTGAATAATGGCATGCAGCTATTCCTCCATGGGATTCTTCTAGTATTTGTTGTACTTCATGTGGTAGGATGCATCTCCTAAAGATCCCATCATATCCTACTCCGAAAAGAGTATTTTGAACGATTGAAAAATTCTTACTTTTTAGGAGAAATCTTCTTCGTTCGAGTGGTGTGAGATTAGGTGGTCAGGTTCTCATAGTTAACAAATGATGAACATCCTGGAACCAAGTAGGATAAGTGCTTACTTGAAATAAAGAGTGATCTGGGAGGTTGTCTTCTATGCCCGTAACTGGTTCTCGATGTCCTTTAATCCTTGAAAGGTGATCTGCCATCACATGGTGCTTCCGAGGTCGTTGAACGAGTTCAAAGTTGAATTCTTGGAATAAGAATAGCCACCTCCACACTCTTCCATAGATGTTTGGCTTGTTTAGCAAATATTTGATTGCTTGATGGTCGGTGATGACACTGAAGTGAATTCCCAACAAATAATGACAAAACTTCTTGAGGGCGAAAACAATAGCGAGTGCTTCTCTTTCAGTAGTACTATAGTTATGCTTTGCTTTAGTTAAAATTTGGCTAGCATAGTAAATGGGTCGATCAAGTTTATGTTCCTTGCTAGGTTGTGTGAGTATGGCTCCCACCGCTATAGAACTTGCATCCACATGAACGTGGAAGGTAGCATTCCAATCTGGTGCTACTAAAATAGGTGCACTGATAAGTTTGGTTTTTAGAAGGGTGAATGCATTGTCTTCTACTTCAGTCCCGTGGAAGGGTACCATTTTGCTCACAAGCCTAGAGAGGGGCTTAGTTATCTCAGCATACATTTTTTATGAATTTGTGATGATAGCCGGTATGTCCTAAGAAACTCTAGATTTCCTTTGCATTAATGGGTTTGGGCATATGAAGTATTGCTTTGATTTTGTCAGGATCAAGAGCCATACCTTTTGCTGAGACTATGTGACCCAAGAGTGTCCCTTCGGTTACCAAAAAGTGACATTTGTTTGGATTGAGTTTCAATTTGGCTTCTCTGCAAGCACAAAAAACTTGTTCCAATTGACAAAGATGATCAGTGAAGTTTTCTACTGGAGTAGGACATCCAGTGCCTGAAAAGGTGGAGAAGTCGTCCATAAAGATTCTCAAGAATTTTGGCAACAATGATTGTTGGAGATAGACGTCTGCGGAAGCACGCGAACAGCACAAGGAAGAAGAAGAAGCTTGGAGCACAAACACACAATACTGAATGTATTACTAGAGAATGTACAAAGATAAGTAGCCCATTAGGGCAATAGGCGTATATACAAGCCGAGGGAAAAAAACCTCCTAAAGAGGGAAAAAAGTGCCCCGGCGGTCCTAGAGTGTTCACACACATCACTACCTAAATATATCAACAACTCCCCCCTGGGAGTGATGCGGTGAACAAGGAGCTGGCACTCATGTATAAGGAAGTGCCAAGCTATGTGGAAATCACTCCACAAAAGGATATAAGAACTCTAGCAAAATCACTCATGAAAATGGCATGAGGGGACCGCTTCTCGGCCAAGCATATGGTCTTTAAAGGATCAATGCCCCCTCAAGACTAAGCGAGTGTGCTGCAGAGAGAATTATCATCGCATATGTTCACTTTTCAGTAGTAGAAGTGCTCAAGCTGTAGCCGACTTGATCAAGGTGGGGAGCAATCGGCTGGACCCCTGGTAGAAGGGATTTGAACAGGGAAGCTCCCTTTCTCTTCGGTGTTTGCTGGGCATAGTTTTCAAAATGCTTCATTCTTGTGCTGCTCCCTGAATTGGTACAGGAGAAGTGTGCTGCTTTTCCTTTCGAAATGAAGAGGACTGCCTAAGCACTATTGGAACGGCCCAAGGGAGTTGTATAGACAGGTTTTAGATGAGCCAAGCATCTCTGTATGCCACAGGGACTAAAGGGTTACATACGTGATTGTGCTCAATTTTCAGCAATTTCAGGGCCAATCTCCATACGCCAAACATCTCCAAATATCACAGTGCTCAATCTCTAGCAGTGCCATGGTCACAAAGGGGGTCGTAGAGAAGTAGACATATGCAGGGGAGCTTCGAGTTTACATAAAAGATGAGCAATAGAGGGGCACCAGGTGAGCTCAATCTCCACGCCCATTATATCAGAAAACTTTTTGAAAGGCGGACCAAAGGATGGCATGCCTCCACAGTAGATAGGAATCCATTTCGAGTACCATGAAGAGCCGTAGAGGGTGGGGATGCTTCACTCCATCATCTCGGTTTATCACTGTCCTAGAGTAGAGGGAGAGTAGAGGGTAAGATGGGAAGCTCACCACCATGTTTCAGAGACTGACGGAGAACAATGTAGAGGGTACGAATGGGGAGCCAACAGCAAGCTTGACCTCTCCATTGAAGGACTATCGGTGAAAGTGAACCGGGAGCGAAAATCCACCAGATATGTTTCTCTATTTCTGATACAACAGTGCCGATAATGGAACTAGCTACCAACTTATCATCTTCCTTATTGAATCTTGAGCGTGCCAAGGTAAGAAGAGTGATCTCCTTATCAGAAACCGACTCCATGAGGCTATGTCAAGTGTTTGTCTGAAGTCGCCCAAAAAATGGATCCGTCGGTGGAGCTTGGGGCAAAATCGAGCCACAGCTATGTAGAAGTTAGCAGGGAGCATTGCTAGTAATGCTGGGCCAACGCAAGCACCGGTTGAAAGGCCTCAACCCGTCAAAAATCAAAGGAATGAAACACATGAGTCATTGAGTAACTTCGTCCGCAGCAGACATGGGCACTGTCACGAAGGGGGAGCTTAATGGGAGCCTCAACCCCTAAGCTAAGCAGCGAAGGGTGGGGGAGTAGAGCTCGACCTGAATAGGAGGAGCTCAAGGCTCAACCCTACGCAACAGAGAAAGGAAGAGGCAGACTCAAAACGAGCTCCTTCCTCATGCAGAGTTCACTCATAGGGGAGCAAAGGGGCACTCCAACTCGTAAGAACTAGAGAGAGAGGATGAAAGGGGAGGAAACTTTGCTGACCTAACAAATTCGTGCCAGAAGATCACACTTATCACAATTTCAACTTCTTTTTGTGGTTTTTTTTGAAGATGAAGAGAGAGAAGGGAATAGAGAGGGTACCACTCATCCCTCTTTCCATGGCATTCACTTGTGACAGAGATGGCAGTTGTGGAAAGTGATGCCAAAGGTGTATGTGAGTGGGAGTGTATATGTGAGGGAGTGAGGAGGTTAAGGGGTGTTCTTGTGCATCAAACAAACATGAACTAAAACTAACCTACAAAAAACATGGAAGTGGGGAGCTAATGACCCAATGGAAGGGTGAAAGTGCCATGCCAACACACATATCCTACGTAAATGAGCAGAAAAATTGCAAATCAATATCTTACCACATGCTCTTGAGCACTCCAAGTGATGAAAGGCCATTCTCCCCGACAACGGCGCCAAATTTGTTGTTGTAGTATGCCCTTGGGAGCCAATGCATGGAAGCAAGAAGGAAGGCCGAAAGACTCTCCTTTCATCCACTCCATCCTCCATCATGTTCAAGTCATTGGCCATCAGCCCGCAGCTATGCCACATGCTTGAAAATATGGAGCAATGGGAGTCAAGGATCCTAGTCACATATGTAAAATACAAGACAATTGCAACACTCTACTTACACACAAAGGAAATGCTAGCATGCACACACACCTCACTCTCACACTCTCCAAGACTAAATACATAAATGCACAAAGCCTTAAGAGAAAGGAGAGTTCTTCCATTGAAAGGATTTTACATGAGAGCACGACCAAAAGCTCCCCCATTACAAGAAATGAGCCTCTATATATAGGTTAGGCACATTCTCCCATGTGCTCTTTTTGACTAGTCAAAAAGGAGCACATGCTTTCTAACTAACATATCTTTAGATATCTTGGAAAATATTCCCAAATCTCAAGGAAATGGGAGCGTGGGAATTTCTCAACGTGGGATTTCTACATATGTGCAAAAAGGTGGATTTATTTAAGATGCTTCCACACTATAGCATAAGGAAAATATTAAAAAGGGCTTAAGAGAGTGTTCACATGAGCACATCTCCTAAATACATAAAAGAGGTATTTTTATGAGTACTAAAGGGTGCCATTACATAAGAGAAATTGTGGGCAACCCTTATGACCCAACACAGAGCCTTCGTGAAAAGGTCTGCAATGTTCTCCTGCATGGGCACATATGCCAAGCTGATCTCCCCAGCAGAGAACCTCTCCCTGACATAGTGATAATGCACCTCAATGTGCTTAGTGCGAGCATGGAACACAGGGTTCCTCGCAACTGCCAATGCGCTCTGACTGTCAGTGAAGATGGTGGTGGCAGAAGACTTGCCAACACCCAAATCAGCCATAAGGCGTCTAAGCCACACACACTCAACAGTCGCTGTGAAAGCTGCCCTATACTCAGCCTCACAACTGGAAGTGGCCACAGTAGGCTGCTTCTTGCTCAACCAAGATATACATGAGCTACCAAGCATGAAGCAAAAACCACTGGTGGACACATGGGTGTCATAGCAACCAGCCCAATCTGAGTCAAAAAAAGCATGCAAATCTGGCGGTAGTGATCCCCCCTTGGGATAAAACAACCCAAGTAGTCGAGTACCACTCAAGTAGCGAAAGATGCGCTTAACCACTTTCCAATGCGTGACTCCTGGGCAATGCATAAACCTGCTCATCTGTGAGACAGCAAACTGAATATCTGGCCGAGTAATGCATAAGTAAATCAAGCATCCAACAGCCTGCTGATAGAGAACAGCATCAAATGCATCTCCAGCATCATGAAGACTCAATCGTAAACCTGTCTCCATAGGAGTGGCAATAGGCTTACAGTCTTTAAGGCCAAAATGCTGCAATAATGTGTCAATATATTTCGTTTGACACAAAGCCATTCCACCATCAACGTGCATAAACTGAATGCCCAAATAGTGATGCAAATGCCCCAAATCAGACATCTCAAATGAGGCATGCAAATCAGCCTTAAAATCAGCAATATGTGTCTCAATAGGACCAGTGAGCAGCATGTCATCAACATAGACAACAATGATCAGAAGCACATCATTAGCACGTTTAACATATAAGGTGCTTTCAGTTGGACTGTTCTCAAAACCATGTGCAATCAGATAGGCATGTATCTTCTCATACCAAGCACGTGGTGCTTGCTTTAAACCATATAATGCCTTCTTTAACCTGCAAACTTGGATTTCATGCCCTTTCTGCACAAAGCCACGGGGCTGAAAAACATACACTTCTTCATGCAAGTCACCATTCAGAAATGTTGTTTTAATGTCCAACTGATG
The DNA here is from genome assembly GCA_020310875.1 of Ceratopteris richardii. Taxonomy (NCBI): domain Eukaryota; kingdom Viridiplantae; phylum Streptophyta; class Polypodiopsida; order Polypodiales; family Pteridaceae; genus Ceratopteris; species Ceratopteris richardii. The sequence goes on along the minus strand of CM035425.1, from coordinate 142,807,687 downwards.
TACATTCCAACCATGATGGGCTGCAAGTGCACAAATGCTCCGAACAGTAGTCATACGGCATGTAGGTGCAAAGGTCTCATCAAAATCAATGCCTCTTTCCTGTGCATAACCCTTTGCAACAAGTCTAGCCTTATACCTGTCAACTGTACCATCAGGTTTACGCTTCAGCTTGTATACCCACTTAGTGCCAATGGCCTTCTTGCCAGGAGGCAAGTCACATAAAGACCATGTACCATTCTTCATTATAGCATCATATTTAGATTGCATAGCAGCCATCCAATTTTCTGAATTTTGTGCTTCATCAAAAGAAACAGGCTCATTCTCATCACAGAGACTAGATGCAGCCATAGCATAGCAATCTGATGCAAAGGAGGCACTATGAGAGCTTGAACGAGTACGATATGACAAAGGTGCATCTAATTTGTTGTCACGCAAAGTCTGCACCAGTCATTTTGGCATAGTTTTTGCCTGCTCAATATCAGCTCTCTCATCAACAAGTGCATCATGTAAATCTGCATCAGAAATGGAATGATCTGCATCATCATATGAAACCTGCAAAGGCTGAGAAGTTGCCTCATTAGGACCAGCACTAGCCTGTCCACCTGTAAAAAGAGGCATCAAAGTATCATACATGTCTTTGGAGCTAACAGATGTCTCCTTAGTACATGAAAGCAATGGCTGAATAGCATCTTCCACAAAGACAACATTGTAGCGGAAAAGTGGTATACTTTCTTTACTCTGATACCACTCCTTGTTGACGCGACGAAGGCTGAACCTTGTCAAGCCTGCGAAAATCGCCACGCCCAAGAAGAACTAAGCTAGAGTGATTCAGAACACCTCTGTAATCAATCAATAGCTTAGCAAAGTCTAGCGCTCAACATATAAGACTGCACTTCTAAATTCACTGGAAAACTTCACCGAAACTTCATCGGACTGTCACTGGACTGACACCGTAGTCGTACCGGAATTGTACCGGAATGAACTTCAAATCTATTTATAATTACTTCAAGTAAACATACACGAAGTAAGGATGTGACGCAAAAGCTTCCTTAACTTTCTGAACACTTTCTGAAGTTTAAGGAAAAACTCCACTAGTTCAGATAGACTCTTTCCGGTCACACTTTGTACTATGTATAGATATCATTTTCACCGGAAACTTTGATCAACTGAAAGTAGAGATGTCTGGCTACAGGATGAGCTATCTCTCATACAAAACTTCGCATTACTCTGCGAGATCTACTTTGTTCGTCTACCGAAAAATTACTCGTTTATTGTAAGAACTATAACTGACCGAAAATGTTAACTGTTAACTAACTTTAACTGTAACATAAACATACTCTGTTTCTAGCACATATAAATAGCACGCACGAACATCCACATGAACATGTGTTTTCTATTAGAGAAGATGTGTACAAGTAAGCTTGGCCTCTTCTTGCTCAAGCTACAGAAACTCTCCTATACTGAGTAGTTTCTTATTACCATCTCTCTTAGATGAATACCCGATATCTCAGGTTTCTGTTATTCATTTATACATACGCGATCTCTGGCGTCTTCTTCTACATGCGCGATCTATGGCGTCTTCTGTCTATAACTCTGCGTCTCTGCGCATCTGCTATATCTCTATTCTCTATTCTCGCACATACACACTTCCGCTCCTTTTCTTCTGTGTGTGCTCCTATTTATACTGCACGCTCTTCTTAAGCACGTTCTTGTTCGCACTTCCCTTCAGTTATTCCTTTGCACGTTCTCTCTATGTACAGTTTGATTCGGCGTACCGTATTCTGATCGTGGGAGATTCTATACTGTACATAACGGTCGTGGATTTATCCTTCCACTAAGGCTTTTGATTTTCTCTGATTCTGCTTCCTTCTTTTTCTTTTTTTTTGTTTGTTTGTCAAATTCGTGAGTGTTTCTTCAACAGCTCCCCCTCAATCACTAATTTGACATCTTCCGGTCTTTCATATATCTTTCTTTCTTTTATACCTGCCATTTCTTTGAATCTGCTTGTCTTTGTTCCATCCAAACTCTTTGTTAACATATCTGCAATCTGATCCTTTGTCGGAGTGTATACAATTTCTAACTCCTTCTCCATTACCTTTTCCCTTAGGAAATGATATTGAATTTCCATGTGCTCTGTTCTTGCATGAAATACTCGGTTTGCTGCAAGATATAATGAACTCATATTATCTCGATGTATGATAGGTATACCTTGATCAATTCCCATGCTTTTGAACAAGGTCTGCATCCATATTACTTCTTTTGTTGTTTCTACAAGTCCTTTGTATTCGGCTTCTGTTGACGATAAAGCCATTGTGTGTTGCTTCTTTGAACACCAGCTTACCAGCTTATCTCCTAGGTATATCATATACCCGTGTGTTGACCTTCTGTCATCTTGACTTCCAGCCCAGTCTGAGTCACTGTATGCTCTGAGTTTTATGTCAGACGTAAAAGGATAATATAATCCTTCTTTTATAGTTCTTTTAATATATCTAAGAACTCTTTGTCCTGCAACCCAATGTTGATCCGTCGGACAATGCATAAACTGTGAGAGAACTCCCACTGCATAACTAAGATCCGGTCTTGTTAGCATAGCATAGATTAAACTTCCTACTAATGACTAATATTTCTTCATATCTTTAAACTCTGCTCCACTGTATTTGCTGAGTTTATGGTTTACTTCAAGCGGTGTTGAAGCCTCTCTGCAATTCTCCATATTAAACTTCTTCAGTAAGTTTAGGAGATACCCTTCTTGTGTCACATATACACCATGATCTGTGTATGTGATTTCCATTCCTAGAAAGTATGACAACTTTCCTAGGTCACTGATCTTGAATTCTCTTTCGAGTAGTTTCTTCACTTCTGTAATCCCTTCATCTGATGTTCCTGTGATTATTAAGTCGTCTACATAAATACAAATGTAGATCATACCTTCTTTTGTTCTCTTTATGAGTAGACTTGCGTCTGCCTTCGAACTTTGGTATCCAAGTTCGTTTAGATATTTCACAAGTCTGTAATTCCAAGCTCTTGGAGCTTGCTTCAGTCCATAAAGTGCTTTTCTTAACCTGCAAACAAAGTTTGGGTATCTGGAACTTTTGAACCCTTCAGGTTGTTCCATGTACACTTCATCAGAAATGTATCCATTCAGAAATGCGTTCTTTATGTCTAGCTGACTTAGCTTCCATCCTTTTGATGCGGCTATAGCGATTACTGTTCTTATGGTTGACATCCTTGCCACCGGACTAAACGTCTCGTCATAATCTATGCCATGCGTCTGGGCATAGCCTTTGACTACCAGCCTCGCTTTGTATCTGGCTATCCTTCCATCTGCAAATTTCTTTATTTTGAACACCCATTTATTTCCAATTACTTTCTTACCATTTGGTTTCGGAATAAGTTCCCATGTCTTGTTCTCCTCCAATGCGCTAATTTCTTCTTTCATTGCTTCTTTCCATTGCTTTTTGTCTTTAGCTTCATCATAGCTCTGTGGTTCTTCATCATCTTTGACCATATATGCATAGTCTTTCTGAGTTATGTATGACGTATCATACGAGTACCTTTCTGGTTGTCTTCTATTCCTGTTTGACCTTCTTGGTTCAAACTCTTCATGTGTATCTGAATACACGTCTTCATCTTCGTTTCTCATACCTGATCCGTTCCTGGACGTACTTGCCTGCATATGATTTTCATCTCTGTTTACCTGAACAATTGATTTCCCTTTCTCTCTTCTTTTTATTTCTTCTTCGAATTCTTCAGTCGCATGACTTTGATCTGCATACCAGCTTTTCTGTTCATCAAACGTAACATCTCTAGACACAGTAAATTGTTTGGTTAGAGGATTCCGACGAACACATATCCGACGAACACATATCCGACGAACACATATTTCTCTGCTTTCGGTTCAAGCTTATGTCTGAGTTGAGACGGTACATAAGCATACGCTACTGATCCAAACACTTTGCAGTGATCAAGTGTTGGCTTCTTTCCCCACCAAGCTTCATAAGGGGTCATTCCTTCCAATGCTGTACATGGTAATCTGTTTACCAAGTATGTGGCTGTGTTTACAGCTTCAGCCCAAAGATAATTTGGACAATCTTTTTTGTTTAGCATAGCTCGTGCGAACTCGACTAGAACTCGGTTCCTTCTTTCTGCTACTCCATTTTGTTGTGGTGTATATCTGCAGGTTATTTCTCTTTTAATACCTACATTCCAAAGATAGTTATTGAATTCTCGGGAGAAGTATTCTCCCCCTCCATCAGACCTCAGTCTTTTAAGTTTTCGTCCGGTAAGTCTTTCAGCATATGCATGAAAATGCCTGAAAGCTCCGAATACTTCTGATTTCTCTTTCAGAACATAAAGAGTTATCCACCTTGTGGCATCATCAATGAATAGAACATAGTACCTTGATCCGCTAATTGATCCTTCTTTCGTTGGCCCCCATACATCTGTATGAATAAGCTCGAGTACTTCATCATGTTTGAATCCTTTCTTCTGGAAAGGTAACCTGTGGGCTTTTCCCAACTGACATGCTTCACACTTGTGAATCATATGTTGATTCTGTATATTTGGTAATCCCAATACTGACTGATTCGTTATCATGGCTTTAATTCCTTTTTCATTGAAATGACCCAATCTCTTATGCCATAAATCAAGTTCTGTAATTACCTTTTCTCCATGTGTGAGCAACGCTTGGCCAATGTTCCCTTGTACTCTTAAAGTAAAGAGTCTTCCTTCTTTCTTTCCAGAAACAATCTGGTTATATCCGTTCTCGGGATCTTCTACAAATACGCCTTTATTTGTAAATCTGACCTGAAAACCTTTCTCAACTATCTGTCCCACACTAATCAAATTTTTCGGTATTGTTGGAACATACAAAACTTTGGTTAGCAAATCTGCTCCACTCTTGCATTTCACTTTTCCAATTGAATGTACGCTATGTCTCGTATTGTCACCTGTTTGAACAGTGTGACTAGAACTACCTTTTTCTAGTTCTGACATTAGTTCTATATTTCCTGACAAATGATTAGAGCATCCAGAATCAATGTAAAATACCTTTAGGTCTTCATTATCTGATGTGCTGATAGAGTTCATCATCAACGATGTATGACTTTCATTCTGCGTGTCGTTTGCGTAGTTGTTGTAGGTGGTGTTGTGGGATTGATTCTGTCCCCAACTTCTCACTCCACCTCTACCATAGCCTCCTTTTTGATTTTGTCTTCCTCTTTGATATCTCCCGCTTCTGCTTCTGCTATTACTGTTTTGATTTTGATTTGATCCTTGTTGATTGTGCCAGCAATCATGAGCCAAGTGATTACTGAGTCCACAGATCCAGCAAGCTTTCTTGTTGGTATTCTGGCTACTTCTTCCTCTTCCAAAACCTCTTGCTCTTCCTCTACCAGTGCCTTTACCTCTTGCGTAATAGGCCTGAGAACTCGACTCTTCTTCGTCTTTTGACTTACCTTTGTCTTTCTTCCTGTTCTTCATGTACATTGCAGAGCTTTGTCCTTTATCTGCATCTCCTTTCAGGTCTTGCTCATATGTGAGCATCAAACCAAGCAACTGATTTAAATCTGGCACAAAATGATAGTTCAGTTGATAGTACGAAAGGTTTCCACCTTTCATCTCCTCTTAAACCTGTGAGCACTTGCGCTATCAATCTATGATCTTCGACTTCTTCATTTATGGATCCAAGACTATCTGCTAGATCCTTCATTTTAGTGACATAGTCACTTATGCTTTGACTCGACTTCTTTTTGAATGTCGTAAATTCGGACCATAAACTAGCCTTCCTGGCTTTCGTAGTATTTTGGAAATGATCTTCCAATGCACTCCATATGTCCTCTGCTTTCTCCAGACCTCTGATATGTGGTAGTAGATGATCTGTTACGGTATTATAGATGTAGGCTCTTGCCGTTGCATCTTTCTTCTGCCACAGCTTCAGGGCTTCTAACTCTTCTTTTTCCGGTTGACTATCATCTTCGAAGGTCGGCTTCTTTTCTTCTCCGGTCACGTACATCATTAAGTCCTTACTCATAAGTAAGGCTTCCATGCGCATTACCCATGCGGGATAATTATCTCTGTCCAACTTATCAATAGTAACGTGGTCTGCCATGATCTTCTTGTCTCTGTTACTTCCGGTGAGCTTTTGAGAATCTTTCTGCTCTTCAGAATCTTTCTCGTTCTAGTTCCACTCGTTGTGGTTAACTGGCTCTTGTTTCCAATAATGGTGAATACTCTGGGCTCTGATTAGATATGCCTCGCTCTGGCTCTGATACCACTGTAGCGGAAAAGTGGTATACTTTCTTTACTCTGATACCACTCCTTGTTGATGCGACGAAGGCTGAACCTTGTCAAGCCTGTGGAAATCGCCACGCCCAAGAAGAACTAAGCTAGAGTGATTCAGAACACCTCTGTAATCAATCAATAGCTTAGCAAAGTCTAGCGCTCAACATATAAGACTGCGCTTCTAAATTCACTGGAAAACTTCATCGAAACTTCACCGGACTGTCACTGGACTGACACCGTAGTCGTACCGGAATTGTACCGGAATGAACTTCAAATCTATTTATAATTACTTCAAGTAAATATACACAAAGTAAGGAAGTGACGCAAAAGCTTCCTTAACTTTCTGAACACTTTCTGAAGTTTAAGGAAAAACTCCACTAGTTCAGACAGACTCTTTCCGGTCACACTTTGTACTATGTATAGATATCTTTTTCACCGAAAACTTTGATCAACTGAAAGTAGAGATTTCTGGCTACAGGATGAGCTATCTCTCATACAAAACTTCGCATTACTCTGCGAGATCTACTTTGTTCTTCTACCGAAAAATTACTCGTTTACTGTAAGAACTATAACTGACCGAAAATGTTAACTGTTAACTAACTTTAACTGTAACATAAACATACTCTGTTTCTAGCACATATAAATAGCACGCACGAACATCCACATGAACATGTGTTTTCTATTAGAGAAGATGTGTACAAGTAAGCTTGGCCTCTTCTTGCTCAAGCTACAGAAACTCTCCTATACTGAGTAGTCTCTTATTACCATCTCTCTTAGATGAATACCCGATATCTCAGGTTTCTGTTATTCATTTATACATACGCGATCTCTGGCGTCTTCTTCTACATACGCGATCTATGGCGTCTTCTGTCTATAACTCTGTGTCTCTGCGCATCTGCTATATCTCTATTCTCTATTCTCGCACATACACACTTCCGCTCCTTTTCTTCTGTGTGTGCTCCTATTTATACTGCACGCTCTTCTTAAGCACGTTCTTGTTCGCACTTCCCTTCAGTTATTCCTTTGCACGTTCTCTCTATGTACAGTTTGATTCGGCGTACCGTATTCTGATCCTGGGAGATTCTATACTGTACATAACGGTCGTGGATTTATCCTTCCACTAAGGCTTTTGATTTTCTCTGATTCTGCTTCCTTCTTTTTCTTTTTTTTTTGTTTGTTTGTCAAATTCGTAAGTGTTTCTTCAACAAACATCACGGCTAACCAGAATGCGTTTAGTCTGTGGATGATACAGACGATAGCCTTTACTTTCAGAACTGTACCCAACAAAAATACACTTTACTGCCTTATCATCCAATTTTTTGCGATGTTGTTCAGGCACTAATGCATATGCCAAACAACCAAAAACACGCAGATGAGCAACAGATGGCTTGCGGTCATGCCAAGCCTCATATGGAGTGATAGACTGCAACGCATTAGTGGGACACCTGTTCAGTACATATGTTGCACACATGACAGCCTCAAGCCAGAAACTATGTGGTAAAGCCTGACTTTTGACCATGCACCTCGCCATCTCCATGAGTGACCTGTTCTTTCGTTCAGCAACTCCATTCTGTTGAGGTGTATACGGCACTGTACACTGGTGTTTTATCCCACGTTCAGCCAGAAATGCATTAAAATCTGAAGACATATATTCCCCCCCTCGATCAGAACGGAGGGTGCCCATTTTTACATGCTGACAGATTTTTAGCCAAAACCAAAAACTGTTTGAAGCACATGAACACTTCGGACTTTGCTTTGAGTGGATATACCCATGCATGCCTGGAAAAATCATCAATGAAAGTCACGAAGTAAAGGTAATTTCCAAAAGAGGGTGTCTGCATAGGACCACAGACATCACTATGTACAAGCTGCAATTTCTGCATAGCCCGAACTGAACCATCTTTTGGAAAGGAAGAACGTTGCATTTTGCCCAAAATACAGCCTTCACGAACATGTTTTCCAGGTGCCTCAAGTTTGGGCAAAGAGGACACCATTTTAGATTTCTGCAGGCGTAACAAACTAGCAAAAGTCAGATGACCAAAGCGTGCATGCCAAAGCTTTGCATCTGACATATCCTGAGAATCATGAACTGCACATGCCGAATCATTCACAGATCTTTCATAGTCTATGAGCTTATACAGCCCACGACATAAAATGCCAGAAGCAATAATCACATCGCCATTTGAGAGATCATGGACTGTACACCTGTCATCAACGAATTTCACAACCAAGCCAATCTTGGCTAATGCAAAAACTGATAACAGGTTCTTTTTGATCCCTGGAACAAATAAAGCATCTGACAAAGTGAAAGAACTACCATCAGCAGTAGTCAGAATGATCTTACCAACTCCCATAACAGGATAAGAGGAGTTATTCGCGCATGTGACAGTATTCCCTAGGGGCAGGCTCGAGTGAAGAGAAGAAACTGCGCTGCGAGGTAATATGTTTGGTCGCCCCATTGTCAAAGTACCAAACATCTGAGTCTACTGCAGACATGCACTGATCATGAGAAGATGGGTCAAAACTGCAGACAGTAGTAAACGCCCATTCTTCTTCCTGCACAAGATTTGGAGACTCTGTTTTTGGTGTAAAGGCCTCTGCAACAACCATTCCAGCCTCTTTCTTCTTTGCCTCTTTAGCAGCCAGTTTTGGACAGTTCTTTATAATATGATCATTTCCTTTACAGTACTTGCAGAACAATTTCTGCTTTTCTGATTTCTTCTCATCTTTATCCTAGTTCTTCGATTGTGCAGCATTTGCAGATTTCTGCTTACTAGTAGAAGAGCTCCATTTTCCTTTGCCCTTCTGACTAGCCAGGAAAGCTTGATCTGCAACATGCATAATGGACATGTTCTGCCTGGACTGATCTTCCTGCAACAGAATAGAGACTAATTCCTCAAATGACAAGGCATTCGAATTGCCTTTCATCATCAACCGAAGAGCAGAGGCAAAACTCTGATATGAATCAGGAAGACCATTCAGAACGGTCTGCACAAGTGAGCTATCTGGTATAACCTCATCAGCAGAAATCAATTGTTCCTTCAGGTCTTTGATCTTTGTAAGAAAACTGTCCATAGAATCACCTTCATTCATGTGCTCACTCTCCAACTGTTTTCGGAGGTAAGCAACACGAGCCTCATTCCTAGCCTGGTACAAAGTGGTAAGTGTATCCCAAGTATCCTTTGTTGTTCTGCAAGAGCGAATGTGAGGAATAATGGCACGTTTGACAGACAAAGCTATCAATGCATGTGCCTAGGCATCTCTACCATCCCAACGAATCTGCTCTGCAGTAGGTGCAACAGAAACAACAGCACGAATAGGAATCTGCGAAATATCATCTTCGACACCATCTTCATCAGCTCCAACACCTGTATTTGTAGTACCTGTCGTTATAGGTGTAACAGGACGTCTTTCAACACCCTGCACAATGTTCCACAATCCTTTTGCAACCAGTACATGTCGCATCATATAAGCCCATAATGGGTAGTTGGTACCATCCAACTTATCCTCAACAGCCAACATACGGAATACATCACTGCTTTCAGCCATGGCCGGTGACTAAAATACCTTGATGCAGAAAATTGGCTGTATCTCAAAAAGTTGAACAGAACTGCCTAGACGAGTTCTGCTAGACCTGTAGCAGACTTCGAGACGCTTAAATTGGCGAACAGAAACTGGTATATACCTTTGGCACAAAAGGACGAAATAGCTTGCACAAGCGCTGCGATAGTGCGTTCGGAGGCCGAAACGAGCTCAGATCGCAATTTCGGCACCACACAATGAAGCTGTTTTGATCTCGGAAACACCTTGAGTATGCTCACCAAATTTCGTGCGAATCTGAGATTGCAAATGGAGGAGTGTCGACGGCGCCCTAGAAGAAGCGACAACCTGCTCTGATACCAATTGTTGGAGATAGACGTCTACGGAAGCACGCGAACAGCACAAGGAAGAAGAAGAAGCTTGGAGCACAAACACACAATAATGAATGTATTACTAGAGAATGTACAAAGATAAGTAGCCCATTAGGGCAATAGGCGTATATACAAGCCGGGGGAAAAAAGCCTCCTAAAGAGGGAAAAAATTGCCCCGGCGGTCCTAGAGTGTTCACACACATCACTACCTAAATATATCAAGAATGATCAGAAGATTGAGTAAACCACTCGATTGAAAGAGGCAGGAGCATTGCATAATCCAAAAGCCATCTTAGTATATACATACGTACCCCATGGAGTTACAAATGCAGTTTTAGCTTGGTCCTTTCGATGGATGAACACTTGGTTGTATCCGCTAAATCCATCCATGAAACTGTATAAAACATGACTAGCCACATCTTCCAAAACTTGTTCTGAAAATGGGGTTGGAAACCCATCGGGAATCGTAACCTTGTTGAGAGCCCGAAAATCGACACAAAATCAAATCTTGTTGGATTGCTTCTTTTGAACTATTACCATCAATGATAACCATTCAGAATGCTCCACTGGGACAATGATCCTTGCATCCTCTAGCTTTTCTATTTCTTTTTTGACCGCTTCTGCATACTTTGGATTAAGTCAATAAATCCTTCCTCTTACTGGCTTAGCATCATGAATGAGTGGAATAGAATGCTCTCCAAGATGAACAGGAATTCCTTCTAAGTCATGGTAGCTCCATGCAAACACATCCTTGAAATTTTGCATGAAAGTGGTTACCTGATGGAGCAAGGACAGATGATCCCAAAGCCATGTTGCTAGTAAGATTGGTTGTGAGTGCTCCTCATTTCCAAGATTGACTTATCTTAAAGGTTGAGATGTCATGGCTGATTCTTTGTTTTGATCTGCAAAATGGCATTGTGGATAGGCCGGAGATTCCTCTATGTTGATCTCTGATTCCTTTTCTTGCATCCATGAAGGTGAAAGCTCTTTCATCATTGTATGTCGGATGGTATCGGTAAGGCATCTACTGGAGCTCTTTTCTCCTTTCCTTGGGTCAAATCCTTTGAAACTCCTTTCTTTCCTCTCCTCAAGTCCATGGCCGGCTCTCCAAGCCCAAGAGTTTCTACCTGTTCAGACTCCCCTTCACAAATAGATATGCCATAACATGGAAAGGCTTCCATCCATTCCAAAAGATCTTGGTCATCGTTTATTTCAATTTCATTACATGCTTCCACGATAGGAATGTGTTGTTCTTCGAGAATAGAGAAAGAATGAGCATTACCTCCATGAGATCCTTTTGGATCTAAATGTACTTGTTTCTGTATTTGCCTCAACGGGTTAACTAAAATAGTATCATTTCCCCAATCATGCATGGCTTGGATGTGCCTTAGCCATGGCCTCCCTATGAGTAGGGCAAAGCCTCCATTGACATGCGGTAGATTTAACACCACAAAATCTAAAAAGAATGTCAGCATGTCCATCTCTACCGGTACCTTTTCTACAATACCAAGAGGTTTAACTCGAATTTGGTCAGCCAAGGTTAATGTGAACTTTGCTTCACCCGAAAGTTGGAGTCCAAGTGATTTGAGGGTAAAATCTGGCATGAGATTTATGCCTAAACCTCCATCGATTATTACTCCATTTATAGTTATTCCATATATAGTGACTGATAGACATGGACTCTTGAAGTCAGTTAGAGAGTTGGTTGATACCTTTGTGAAGTTCTTGGAAATTGAAGCTTTCATCAGGTTCGTTGGAGTGTGCCCACCACTTATTGCAAGCATTGTCAGAGGAGACAATGTCTCTATGATCCCTATAACTTCACTTCTAAATCTTTCATCCAGTCTTAATAGATCATACAATGATACCTGCTAGAAGGTATTCTTTAATATTTCCTTAGTTTTGATGATGGATGGTATTGGCGAAGGTAAAGGAGGCTTGTTAGATTAATGGAGTTCCCTCATCGTCTCTTCAAAAACCTTGTCTATTTCCTGCAAAACTCTAGAATTTTTTGTACCTGAGTCTTTTTCTTGCAGGACCCTTGCTTTTGCTTTCTTTTTCTGGGCTCTAGTATGCACCCCTTGTTCTTGATCGATTTCTTGCAACGCCACCACTCTAGCTTCTGGGCTTGAGCTGAAAGATGGGTTTGCATTGAGTTCTTGAATGCCTTCTCTCTGTTGTGAAACTAGTTTAAACTTTGGAGCATAGCTTGGGGTTTCCTTTTCTGGTCCATAGTTGTGCAGGGAATCATCTCCATGAAGTTGACCAAGATCACTTAGTGGAGTGGCAAGAATCTGGGAAAATGAGTGGATTTCAAAAAATCGTCTATCTTCCTGAATTTGGCTATCCTGGGAAAATAAGTCGACTTCAAAAATTTGACCATTTTTAAGTAGACTATTTTTAAAAGTTTGAGCAACATCAAGTTGACCATTTTCCAAAAATTGATCTACTTTATGAACGTGGTCATTTTTACAAAGTTGGTCAAATTTTTTAGTCACTTGCCCAGCTTTTAAGTCGACTTCATGAACTTGACCATTTTTAAAAAATGAGTCAACTTCTTTAGGTGAAAATATTCGTCCACATTGCCCAGGGGCATTACACATATTTGGGTCCTCTTTCTAGTGCCACTATGAGTGTACAGGAGAAGATTGGATAATGGATAATCAAGAGTGTTGCTCTCTTCTCTCTTACTTAAATGAATTGCTGGTTGCTTTCCCTTATTGACAGAGATAACGTTGACTTGGTAGGATGGAGTTGATCCACTTGTAGAAGCCTTCTGCTTCGGACAGTCCTTTGAATAATGATCCATTGTATCCAGGCCAAATCTGCAAGGTGGAGACCCTTCTGGGAGGGAGCATTTTCCATGAAAATGCCCGTATTCGCCACATCTGTAGCACATGATAGGACGAGATGGTCTTCTAAAAGGAGGTGTTTACCTGAGTAGCGGTATACATGCTTTCAACTTGAAATCTTGGAGTTCGTAATAGGGGCTGATGTACAGATACACTTGGTGATGCCCAATTCGCTTGCATCCCCTTGAGAAAATAGCAATCCCTTGCTTCATGGCCTAGTTTTCCACAAAATTGACACACCAACCTCTCCGGACAATCTTGAGAAGAATGTCTTGATTTCTTACATAAGGTGCACCAAATCGATGTTTTTACCTCTTTTTGCCTTCTAAGCTCCTCCAATTCTTGTCGTAGCAGAGCTAGCGCATCATCCTTTCCTTGCCAAGTAGCTTTTTCCTCTTGCAAGGTTTTTTGTAACTTCAAGGCTTCTAACTCTCTTCTTAGTTGTGCAAGAGGATCACTTGTGAATTCATCTGTACCTTCATGTTCTTTGAACTCGACTCTTACTGCTTCGATCCTTGAGGTTGAAGCTTCAAATTCTTCCAACGATGCATCAGCTTGTAGTAACTCTCTAAGCTTTTGCTGAGAAGTTTTTGGTAGAGCCTTCTCTACCCATTTCTTGACTAGAAAATCCCCAGGATTGTGAGGAAGATGAGAAACTAACGACTTCACTCTCGTCATTTATTTAGAGAATGCCTCTCCCTTTTGTAGTTTAAGATTTTCCAATTGATCAAGAATGCGTTCTGTGGAGTTACCTGGGGTAAACGTAGTTGTGAAGGTGGTTTTGAGGGCATCCCAGGTGGTGAAGTGTGCTTCACCATGTTGATTGTACCATCGATCCGTGAACCCTTCAAGAGTGGCCGAAAACAAGGCAAGGAAGGCATCTTCCCACTGATGTAAACCCCTACTCTTAGATAGGGAGAGAAACCTTTTGACATGATTGTCTGCATCCTCATGATCTTTCCTTTAAAAATAGACTACTTTTGAAGTAAGTAGACTAACTTCATAAAAATGGTGAACTTTTGAGTAAGTCGACTAACTTGTAAAATTTGACTAAAAAAATAGACTAGTTTGAGAAATTGGTCAAGTTAAGAATTTAGACTACTTAGAGAATTGGTGAACTGGGAAAATTAGACAACTCAGGAAATAGGTGAATTGGGAAAATAGGCAACTTAGGAAAATAGGTGAAATGGGAAATTAGGCAACTTGGGAAAATATGTGAAATGGGAAATTAGGCAACTTGGGAAGATAGGTGAAATGGGAAATTAAGCAACTTGGGAAAATAGGTGAAATGGAAAATTAGGCAACTTGGGAAAATAGGTGAAATGGGAAAATAAGCAACTTAAGAAGTTGGTGAAATGGAAAAACTGTGAGGTAGGACTATTTTCTTTCTCTTCGCTTCTTTTGCTTCTCCTCTTGCTTGAAGTTGAGGTAACTTGACTTGTATTTGGATTCTGCATCTTGAAAAGCAAACATAAAATACGTTATTTTAAGGGTATATCAAAGTAACCCGCTACAATATGCAAGTATCTGCATCCATTCTCATCGTGTACATGTATGTTAAATTACTTATTTCAATCAATAATTTTAAGGATAGAATCTGACGTAAGGCATTTTTTTAGTTCTTAAAATGATTTCTTGCATTCAACAATCCATTCAAAGTGATTGAGAAGATCGTAAAGAGTCTTGGCAATCACTACATGGCAATCACTACATACATGTGTATAAATCTATGCTAATATCCATAGTGACCCATGAAGGCCTCCACCTCTTTAGCATTATTGGGCTTGAGTAATTCAATTATTATCTTGATTTCATTTTCATTTATTGAGATGCCATGTTTGGAGATAATGCATCCCAAATTTTTTCCTTCATGCACCATAAAGATACATTTGTCAATGTTTAGGCATACCTTATACATCGAACACTTTTAAAAATTTCTTCTTAATCAAGGATGTGTCGTCTTGTAACAATGAAATATAGACACAAACTATCAACATACACTTCAAGACATTCTTGAAGGAATATTTTAAACACATGGCACATTAAATGATGAAAGGTGAGTAGTGCATTGATCATTCCAAAAGGCATTACCCTAAATGCTCCATTTCATTGAAAATATTATCTTACGGTTAACTTTTGAGGTTATCGATACTTGATTGTATCCTGAAAATCTATCTAGGAAGTTGTAAACTTTCCTATTTAATTTGGAAGTTGTACCGCAGTTGGCCAAGCCATTAGTGCTAGTATTGACATATGGGCCTAAACATCCAGTAATGAACACTCAAGATAAGGAGGTAGTAAAAGCCCAAAAGTACCATATCATGGCACGACGTATGTACAAGCATACAAATCATGGGGTATTAGCTTGTTGTGTGGAAGAACAGGAGTACACAAAATGGTTGCAATTAGCACATGTGGGTGCATTAGAGCAACACTACTCAAGGCAAAGAACTTTACAGACAGTAAGGAGACTCAGAGTGCATTGGCCGACTATGGAAGCAGATGTCCATAAGTTGTGTAAGGAATGCCCAGTCTGTCGTATTAGACCACCTATGGAGCACGCTACACTGTACCAAATGTCTCTAATACCAGATTGGAGTGAACCATTGGTAACCTTTCTGAGGATGAAAACATTCCCTCCATATATGACCCTGGCTAGGCAAAGAAGTTTGAAACAAGAAGCCATAGATTACCCACTTATTGGTGAAAATCTATACAAGCGTGGAAAAGATGGATATATGAGACTATATGTCCATGAGAGTGAATATCTTAAGATCTTGGAAACCGCTCGCCAAGGTGTAGCAGGAGGACACTTTGGACTAGGCCGAGTGATTAAGGCAATCCTATTTGCGGGCTTGTGGTGGCCAACTCTTCACATGGATGCACATACCTATGTGAAGAGGTGTGATGTTTTTCAGCGAACTTAGTATCCTATACGCAAAGATGAGATGCCACTAAGACCTATGATGAGTGGACGTGCATTCTCTAAGTGGGGAATAGACTTTGTAGGTCCTATTAATCCCCCATCCAAGGGTTCACATGCTGAATATATCATTATGGCCACAGACTATCTAACCAAATGGGTAGAAGTGAAAGCCACATCAAAAAAGGATGCTCAAATGAGCTAAGTTCTTATTTGAGAATGTGTTCACTAGATATGGCCTACCTATAAAGCTAGTAAGTGATAGAGGCACTCACTTCTTGAATGAAGTCATTGAAAATCTTCTTCAAGAGTTCTTGGTGATACACAAGAAGTCCACCCCTATCATCCACAAGCTAATGGGCAAGCCGAAAGCACAAATAAGATTCTATGCAATGTGCTGACCAAATTAGTGAATAATAAATGCTCTGATTGGGACAAATAGCTACACCATGATGTTTGGGCATACCGAGTTGCCTATAAAACGGTACTCCAAGCCACACCCTTTCAGATGGTGTTTGGCCAAAATGTAGTGCTACCATTGGACTTCTCGATACCTACACTGAAAGTAGCACAGGAGCATGAGTGGACAGGGCATGAACTCTCTTCAAGGATCTTTGATCTTGAACGACTACGTGAAATGAGACTAAGAGCTTCCGTAGGGATTTATGCAGCTACGAAAAGACAAAAGGCATACTTTGATGCCCATGTGAAGGATAAAGGCTTGACGGCCAGCGACTTAGTTTTAGTGTATACACTGAAACAACATACAAGAAAGCTGGAAAAGCGTGGTTATGGACCTATGATCATAAATAGGATCTCAACTAGTGGAGCAGTTCAATTAGCTAAACTAGAAGGTGATGTTCTCCCTAGTTACATTAGCGGATGCAGAGTCAAACTATATCAAGAACCCCTCACTGAGGAAATGCTCAATCGACTCAACGCTGCCAAGAAACATAAGGAAGAAGAAAAATGAATCTGAGAAGAAGCATAGGCAGAAGCATTGGAACGCATCCGAAGAATGAAATTGAGACGAAAGGGTAGAGATCAGCCTAGGACAGAAGCCTATGCAGCCCCAGGATATCATATGGCTATGTGTGAAGTCTCATGTGTAAGTTCCCATAGAATAATTGATCGACGTCCTTTTGTAACCTTAGAGATAGGACAAGGAAATAGTGCAAGGACTATACGGGCTTTGATTGACTTGGGTGCAGCCACTAGTGCTATTAAACTTTCTTACTGTCAAGAATTGAACTTGAGTGTCAACCCTATAGAAGCATGCCTCATAGGATTGGGAGGTGTGGAAACCCCTTGCATGGGCGAGGTGGAACTTCCCCTCTACATTCAAGATGCTCTCATGACAGTTAAGGTGCTAGTGTTTCAAGAAGAGGACCTCAATGAACCTCTTGTCTTGGGTCAAGACTGGATCTATGATCATGAAGTCAACCTAAACCTAAGAAGTGGACTTCTTCAGGTTTGGGTAAATCAGAATTGCATTATAATCGAGTTAGAAAATGAAGCACTCAAGGAACTAGGAAAGGCACTAAATCTTGGTCCTTCCAGGAGTACACATGAAGATGACGATGCTATTCTTGTCCAAAACTATGTAATGCAGAGGGATTTTCTCAACAACAAAGTCAAGGACACGATGGAACTCCCTTCTTTTCCAAAAGTGGTAGAGACACGGCAACCAAAGGAGTACCAAACGTAGAAGAAGCAGACAACCTATGCGCGAAGCCAAAGGAAAGTACGAAGCAAGGTGTCTCAGCCACCGAAACAAGTATGGGTATGAAAAGGCGAGCATCCTGTTGCGGTCAAGTTACAACCACTGACTAAATGTCATACTAGTGATCAATGATAGGACACTAATAAGAAGTCTTTCAAAAATTCTTCTACAAAAGTAAAGTCTATCTGGGTACCCAAGAAGTCAATGAAGGCTGACCCACAATCAAGAAAAATTTGGGTGCCTAAAGCTTGCGTGCGGGCTCAAATAGCCACACATAAACCACACAATGTACAACATGGTTCACTCATTCGAACAGCTGATACCCCCTCTTATTCGACATGCACAAACACATATTCATCCATAAGCATGAGCAAAATCACTTGTAATTGGGTCCCTAAAAGTCTTAGTTCCAAGTCGACATTCTTATAAAGCCCTCCAGAGTCTCCACAAAATCAAAAGAGAAAGCCATCCACTGTGTTTGGCAGCCCAAATCTTGTAATAAACCACCTGATCCCATTGTAAAGCCACCTCTAATTTGCTTACTAACTATATCCACTTGCTTACTAACTATATCCACACTACACCTCACCACCCCAATTAGCACATAGGAACCCTGCATCTGATAACCACACTTCACACTCACAACCACGCGAGCACTAACTAACCGACTAACTACCTCACAGTTCATCATGTTAATGTTATAACGGGGACACATGATCACTTTGTGTCCATTGCAATGTTAACATTCATTTGTATATTCTCATAGAACCGGAAACCGAGTCTCTCAAACATGGTAGAGGCGGCAAGAACGAGCTCCCAGGACGGCACTAGCCCTCAAATAGTGGACATTGAAAGTACCCCTATTTAGGAGGAGTTGAAGGAATGACCATAGGTGTCAAGAGCAATACATGTCATACCGATTCAAAATCCTCCCCAAGGGCACACATCGCCACTTAGCAAGAACTCCCATTGGTTCAGTGAAGTAGTAGGACCCCTTGAAGAGGGCACCTATTTATGGGAGGCTGAGATAGAGTTTAACGGACGGTGGGGCCGGTATCATTTCTTTACACCAGAGTTTGAAAAGCTTCAAAACAGTGAAGGATTGCAACCAATATGGAAGAAGGCTGGATTGGATAATTACTTCGGAGCTCAGTTACCAAAGCCGGACTTCCTGAGGTGTTCATACCTAATTAGCACACTCACTCCCAACAAAGACAAAAAGGGGATCAGCACCTTTGTACTGCCTTCTCTTACACGAGAAAATGAACTGAAACGCTTTAAATTGACCAACAATTTGGTAAGGGAAGCTCTAGAAATGAGAGGTATGCACATCCCTATGGAAAAGGAGACAATGATCACGGACAACATGAAGAACAAGAACCTAACTAAGCTAAAGGACATGGTGGCAATGACCCCAACTATTGCCATCCACCTCCGAATGTGCATGTGCATGTAGCACTTTGCATTCCCTGCCCAAGAACGATTTAGGATGCCACCCAAGAAGATTTGGTTTAGTTTATACTTGGCAGACATGCTCAATCTGACAATCAATATGCCACATTGGATCATTGACAAGATACATCTTGCCCATCAACATTGGTACAAGAAACAGAAGTTAGTGCTCTATGGATGTTGTGAACTTACTAGAATTGTTTATCAGTGCTTGGCATATGATGTACCGATTCAAAGGGCACTCATTTGGACTAGGGTGCAAGAATTTCAACGAAGAATATCAGCCGTAGGGCCTCCATCAAAGAAAATGAGGGGAGCTATTCAGATGCCATGTGCACAAGCTCGAGGCACTACAATGACACTGGACATGACTCCACCACCCCAAAGGCGAGTGCAACCCATCACCATCAGATTACCAAGGCACAGTGCAAAAGAGCATAATCTAACTTCCCACCGATCCCCACAAATTTAGAGTTTCCTCACAGCTTCACGCTTGAGGATTTAACTGATGAGGAAGTAGCCAAGATAATCAATGCAACTAACTTGGAAATTGAAACAGGGTAGTTAAGTGGACAACAAATTGTTGTTGGAGAAACACTCACTAATTAGACATATATTTGAAGGTTAAAACTTTAGAAGAAAATCACATGCCTATGTGAAGGGACAAATTCACAAGTGTATTATATTTGTAAAGTTAGTTCACTTTAGTTCTAGAAGTTTTTTACCCCAACTTCTTTCTCCACCTCTACCATAGCCTCCTCTTTGATTTTGTCTACCTCTTTGAAAATTACTTTGATATCTTCCACCTCGACCTCTGCTATTGTTGTTTTGATTCTGGTTTGATCCTTGTTGGTTGTGCCAACAGTCATGAGCCAAATGATTACTCAATCTACAGATCTAGCAAGCCTTCTTGTTGTTATTTTGATTAACTTTTCCTCTTCCAAAACCTCTTGCTCTTCCTCTGCCTGTGCCTTTGCCTCTTGCATAATAAACTTGAGAAGTTGACTCTTCTTCATCCTTTGCTTTACCTTTATCTCCTTTCTTCTTGTTCTTTAGGTACATTGCAGAACTTTGTCCTTTATCTCCATCTCCCTTCAAGTCTTGCTCATATGTGAGCATCAAACCAAGTAATTGATTCAAATCTGGAACATAATGATTTAATGAAAGTTCTGTTGATAAGACAAAAGGTTTCCACCTTTCATCCCCTCTCAAACCTGCAAGTAGTTGAGCAATCAATCTGTGATCTTCAACATCTTCATCTATGGATCCAAGACTGTCTGCTAGATCCTTCATCTTAGTGACATAATCACTAATACTTTGACTTGGCTTCTTCTTGAATGTTGTAAACTCTGAACATAGACTTGCTTTCCTTGCTTTAGTAGTGCTTTGGAAATGATACTCCAATGCATTCCATATATCTTCAGATGATTTCTATCCTCTGATGTGTGGTAGCAAATGATCAGAGATTGTATTGTAGATGTAGGCTTTTGTACTTGCATCCTTCTTCTGCCAATGCTTTAAAGCATCAAGTCCTCTTTCTTTGGTCGGATTTCATCTTCAAATACTGGCTTCTCTTCTTCACCTGCTACATATACCATGAGATCCTTACTCATAAGTAAGGCTTCCATTTTCATTACCCATGCGGGGTAATTATCTTTGTCCAGTTTGTCAATGGAGATATGATCTGCTATACTCCTTTCCTTCTGCTGCAACCTGTGAGCTTAAAGGATAAAGAATAATACCTTTTGGAGTTCTTTGTGTATGAGGATACTTTTGAAGTAATCTTTTGATGCCTTGTCTCTTCAAATGCTTCACCTTTCAAACCTTAATGAAAAACTTCTCATACCTTTGCTGCCTTATGCTCTTTACGATCTTTCTGCTCTAATACAACTTGTTGATGTATGAAACACCACAAGAAATGAATTAATGTGACACTAGAACACCTCTATGGTCATCATTAACTCATTGCCACTCCAAACTTTGAGAAATGATAGCCAAAACCAAGAACTTTACTTCTTCAGATCTTTCCAGTCACTGAAATGACATACCTTCAGTATTTTGCTAATTTGTCTTAGTTAAAATATTATTTCTCCAAGATATTTTAATGGATAGAAGTAGAAGATTAGAGATTTCCAACAAGCTATCATATGCATGAAAGGGATCTCTACAACTCACGTTATGGCCTTCACAAGATCACCCTGTATGACTTGCCAAAACTGGAATTTTTGCCTATTTTAGTAAAAAGTGCCTGTCTAAAAATGGAATTCGATGCCTAGCATCGACTTGCAACGAGAATTCCATGCCGGGCATCGACTTGGGGTGTTTTTGGCCAGTTTTCAGTAGGGATTTGATGCCAGGCATCGACTTCCCGCATAAAACCTGAAGTTTTCAGATACCAAAACAATAGGTGATTTCATGCACACTTAGAATATGACTTAGCAACTGGAATTCGATGCCAGGCATCGAGTTGCTCCAACAACTTCATAATTTGCAAACACTTTAGCACTGAATGAGAAAGATAAATGAAAATATGACTTATCAGTAGAGATTCGATGACAGGCATCGAGTTGCTTGGAAAACTTGATCTTTTGAACTCATCACACAGTAGGTAATCATGGAGATGATGAAGAGAGGCTCATACACAGAACTTTACTTAGTTCTTCTCATAACTATAAAAACTCAGAAGTTTTACAGATGCTTTCTCACTCAAAGAAGCCCGACTATACTTAGTCATACAAAAATGAACTCCTTCTCATATTCTATCACTCTCTTCCACTTCTTCTCTCTCTCATCGCGTCAGTTGATACAAACTAACTTATATAGATTTTCTCATTCTCCTGACAATCAATCCTACAACACCACCTACTACAACTATGCAAATGATACACAGAATGAAGGTCATACATCATTGATGATGAATTCAATCAGCACATCAGATAAAGAAGATCTGAAGGTATTTTACATTGACTCTGGATGTTCTAATCATTTGTCAGGAAACATAGAATTGATGTCAGAATTGGAAAAAGGTATTTCTAGTCATACAGTTCAAACAGGTGACAATACAAGACATAGTGTACATTCAATTGGAAAAGTGAAATGCAAGAGTGGAGCAGATTTGCTAACCAATGTTTTGTATGTTCCTACAATACCTAAAAACTTGATTAGTGTGGGAAAAATAGTTGAAAAAGGTTTTCAAGTCCGATTTACAAATGAAGGAGTATTTGTTGAAGATCTAGAGAATGGATATAATCAGATTGTCTCTGGTAAGAAAGAAGGTAGACTCTTTACTTTAAGAGTACAAGGGAACATTGGTCAAGCTTTACTCACACATGGTGAAGGAGTGATTAAAGAACTTGATCTCTGGCATAAGAGATTAGGTCATTTCAATGAAAGAGGAATTAAAGCTATGGTTGGTAATCAGTCTGTACTAGGATTACCAAATGTGCAGAATCAACATATGGTTTATAAATGTGAAGCATGTCAGATGGGAAAAGCACACAGGTTACCATTTTCAAAAGAAAGGATTCAAACATGATGGATTACTAGAGCTCATTCATACAGATGTATGGGGACCAACAAAAGAAGGATCTATCAGTGGTTCAAGGTACTATGTTCTTTTCATTGATGATGCTACAAGATGGATAACATTATATGTTTTGAAGGAAAGATCAGAAGTGTTTGGAGCTTTCAAGCATTTTCATGCATATGCAGAGAGAGTCACAGGTCAAAAGCTTAAGAGACTGAGGTTTGATGGAGGGGGAGAATACTTCTCCCAACAGTTCAATGATTATCTTTGGAATGCAGGTATTAAGAGAGAAATATCCTGCAGGTATACACCACAACAAAATGGTGTAGCAGAAAGAAGGAACAGGACTTTGGTTGAGTTTGCTAGAGCTATGCTAAAGGAGAAGAATTGTCCAAATTATCTTTGGGCTGAGGCTGTAAATACAGCTACATATCTTGTGAATAGATTACCATGTGCAGCTCTCAATGGAATGACTCCATATGAAGCTTGGTGGGGTAAGAAACCAACACTAGATCATTGTAGAGTGTTTGGATCAATTGCATATGCTTATGTGCCATCACAACTAAGACATAAACTTGAACCAAAGGCAGAAAAATATATGTTCATTGGTTATGATGAAAAGCAAATGGGTTACAGATTGTGGAATCCTCTAACCAAACAATTTATTGTTTCAAGAGATGTTACATTTGATGAACAGAAAAGTTGGTATGCAGATCAAAGTCATACAGCTGAAGAATTTGAAGAAGACGTGAGAAGATGTGAGAAAGGAAAATCAATTGTGCAGGTAAATAGAGATGAAGACTATATGCAAGCAAGTACATCGAGAAGTGGATTAAAAAGAAGGAATGAAGAAGCTCCTATATTTAATGAAGAGGTGTATCCGAACACTTATGAAGAATGTGAACCAAGAAGGTCAAGCAGGACTAGAAGACAACCAGAAAGGTATTCTTATGACACTTCTTACATAACTCAGAAGAACTATGCATATATGGTCAAAGATGATGAAGAACCTCATAACTATGATGAAGCTAAAGGTAAGAAGCAATGGGAAGAAGCAATGAAGGAAGAGTTTAATGCACTGGAGGAGAACAAGACATGGGAACTTGTTCCTAAACCAAATGGTAAGAAAGTAATTGGAAATAAATGGGTTTATAAAGTGAAGAAGCTTGCAGATGGAAGTGTAGCCAGATACAAAGCTAGACTGGTGGTGAAAGGCTATGCCCAAACCTATGGCATAGATTATGATGAGACATTCAGTCCTATAGCTAAGATGTCAACTATAAGGACAATCATTGCTATTACAGCTTCAAAAGGATGGACTCTAAGTCAATTGGATATAAAGAATGCATTCTTGAATGGATACATATCAGATGAGGTATACATGGAACAACCTCAAGGGTTTATAGATTCCAGGTATCCAAATTTTGCAGGCTAAGAAGAGCACTATATGGATTGAAGCAAGCTCCAAGAGCATGGAACTATAGATTGGTGAAGTATCTTAATGATCTTGGATATTAAAGTTCAAAAGCAGATCCAAGTCTACTTATCAAAAGAACAGAGGAAGGTACAATCTACATTTGTATTTATGTAGATGACATTATAATCACAGGTACTTCAGATGAAGGAATCAAGGAGGTAAAGAGATTACTTGAAAAAGAATTCAAGATCAGTGATCTAGGAAAGTTATCATACTTTCTTGGAATGGAAGTCACTTATACAGATCATGGCATATATGTATCACAAGTAAGGTATCTTCTGAATCTATTGAAGAAGTTTGATATGGAAAATTGCAGAGAAGCTTCAACTCCACTTGAAGTTAATCACAAGCTCAGTAAATATGATGGTGCAGAATACAAAGATATGAGGAAGTATCAATCTCTTGTGGGTAGTTTCATTTATGCTACACTAACAAGACCTGATCTTAGTTATGCAGTGGGAGTTTTGTCACAATTCATGCATTGTCCAAAGGACCCACATTGGATTGCAGGTCAAAGAGTTCTCAGATATATCAAAGGAACTATAAAGCAAGGATTATATTATCCTTTTACATCAGATTTGAAGTTGAGAGCCTATAGTGACTCAGACTGGGCAGGTAACCAGGATGACAGAAGATCAACTCATGGCTACATGATATACATTGGTGATAAGCT
Organism: Ceratopteris richardii; assembly: GCA_020310875.1. Classification (NCBI taxonomy): domain Eukaryota; kingdom Viridiplantae; phylum Streptophyta; class Polypodiopsida; order Polypodiales; family Pteridaceae; genus Ceratopteris; species Ceratopteris richardii. The sequence continues at coordinate 142,782,868 of CM035425.1, read as the reverse complement.
TGTAAGTTGGTGTTCAAAGAAACAACATACAGTAGCATTATCATCAACTGAAGCTGAGTACAAAGGACTTGTGGAAGCAGTTAAGGAAGTCATATGGATGCAGACATTGTTCAAAAGCTTGGGCATTGATCAATGTACACCTACTATACATGGAGATAATATGAGTTCACTTTATCTTGCAGCAAATCCAATTTTTCATGCAAGGACAAAGCACATAGAGATACATTATCATTTCCTGAGAGAAAAGGTAATGGAGAAAGAAATTGAAGTGGAGTACATTTCTACAAAAGATCATATAGCAGACATAATGACAAAGAGCTTGGATGGTGTGAAGACCAGCAGATTCAAAAGCATGGCAGGAGTGAAAGAAAAGAAGATGATATGAAGAAACAGGGAATGTCAATTAGTGATTGAGGGGGAGTTGTTGAAGAAACACTCACTAATTAGACATATATTTGAAGGTTAAAACTTTAGAAGAAAATCACATGCCTATGTGAAGGGACAAATTCACAAGTGTATTATATTTGTAAAGTTAGTTCACTTTAGTTCTAGAAGTTTTTTAAAAGTCACGAGAATGAGAAAATCTATATAAGTTAGTTTGTATCAACTGACGCGATGAGAGAGAGAAGAAGTGGAAGAGAGTGATAGAATGTGAGAAGGAGTTCATTTTTGTATGACTAAGTATAGTCGGGCTTCTCTGAGTGAGAAAGCATCTGTAAAACTTCTGAGTTTTTATAGTTATGAGAAGAACTAAGTAAAGTTCTGTGTATGAGCCTCTCTTCATCATCTCCATGATTACCTACTGTGTGATGAGTTCAAAAGATCAAGTTTTCCAAGCAACTCGATGCCTGGCATCGAATCTTTGCTGATAAGTCATATTTTCATTTATCTTTCTCATTCAGTGCTAAAGTGTTTGCAAATTATGAAGTTGTTGGAGCAACTCGATGCCTGGCATCGAATTCCAGTTGATAAGTCATATTCTAAGTGTGCATAAAATCACCTATTGTTTTGGTATCTGAAAACTTCAGGTTTTATGCGAGAAGTCGATGTCTGGCACCGAATCCCTGCTGAAAACTGGCCAAAAACACCCCAAGTCGATGCCCGGCATGGAATTCTCGTTGCAAGTCGATGCTAGGCATCGAATTCCATTTTTAGACAGGCACTTTTTACTAAAATAGGCAAAATTTCCAGTTTTGACAAGTCATACAGGGTGATCTTGTGAAGGCCATAACTTGAGTTCTAGAGATCCGTTTCATGCATATCATAGCTTGTTGGAAAGCTCTACTCTTCTACTTCTATCCACTAAAAGATCTTGGAGAAATAATATTTGACCTAAGAGAAATTAGCAAAATACTGAAGGTATGTCATTTCAGTGACTGGAAAAATCTGAAGAAGTAAAGTTCTTGGTTTTGGCTATCATTTCTCAAAGTTTGGAGTGGCAATGAGTTAATGATGACCATAGGGGTGTTCTAGTGTCACATTAATTCATTTCTTATGGTGTTTCATACATCAACAATTGTCACGGATTGGCCCACCCAAACTCACCGAGTAGTAGTCGAAGTAGAGGAAGATGAGGAGGAGACTGAAGAAGAGGAACAAGAGGAGGAGCATGAAGGATCATCCGACGAAGAGGAGCATGAATATGAGAAACACGTCATGCCAAAACTCGCAAGAGCCCCAGCATACACAAAGCAATTAAAAAGACTGTATGATACTATAAACCTGGTTCAAGAACAACATAGACTATCCCTGGTAGCAGGGAAGGCCCTAATGAACCAGATACTTGAAGAAGAAGGTGTGGATGATCAATTGAGAGCTTCCCTCGACATGATTCCCGATGCATTGGGGGTGCTAGAGATTGTGCACACCGCCCTCGCACACTTTCGGAGGTTGGCACGAAGACACGGGAGATGCCCTCCAAGATCAAGGAAGCAGATACATATTATAGTATCAGAACCACAAGGCACCACCTCCGCAACCACCGACACAGCACACTCCATTCAACACACTGAAGAAGCGCACGCCTCAAGTGCACCCCCATCACTACCTCTATCACCCTCCCCTCCAAATCCACCCCCCTCACCTTATACCACCACTGTCACCACTACTGTCACGGCCACAGTCTCCACCTCCCTTAGTGAAGTGTGAGTCAACCGTCACAACCCTCACAATCTGACACCACCACTGTGGTAACTATCACCACGGGCAATGTAATTCCAACCATGGTCACATGAAATCCCATTCCTCCTGTCACGCTTCTCGACAGCCCACATGCACAATTAAACACACCATTGTACACTTTCACTACCATCACCACACCTACCATTCCCATGTATATGATAAACCCCATGACTGCATCCACACACGACCACATGGACATATCACCCACATCTGCACCTCCCCCTCCCCCCATATTCCCACAATCTCCCATTCCCCCGCCACCAACATCACCACTTCTCATAACAGCATTCACCACCCATTCCCTCCTCCCTATCCCCCTACATTCCACTCTTTCCCAGCATCCACCCATGTAAATAATGTATTCAATACTTTATATCAATGTGTGTCTCAATTACAGCAAAACTACGAGCATTTAGATGCTCAACATACGAACCTGTTCAGAGTCGATGAGACACTACAAGAGCGGCTTACAAACATGGAGAAGGACAAGCTACTACAACATAATTATGATACCTTGCAGAGACAATATGAAGAATTAGTGGCCAATCCCCCCAACCAGATTCACAGGCACAACAACACCTCGAAGAAATGCTACGCGTCCAACAAGAAGACAACCTCAAAATCCACTGTAACCTCGCATTGCTAAGGAAACACATGTCAGCGGCACTAGAAGAAAATAAAAGACTACAAAGACAAAATGAAGAGAACCTAAAAGCGGCGATGGAAGGATCCCCAATAGAGATCGACCCGAAGCGCTTCAAAGCCATCCCGTCAGCCAACATGCAGATCATATTGGACACCCATGCTCACTTACTAGAGGCATATGATGCCTTAGAAAAAGAGCGTGATGGCCTATGAAAGCAATTAGCCAATCAACCAGAGCCACCGAAAGAAGTAGTAGCTATAGACGACACATCCGAAGAGGTAATAGAATTGAGAGCACAATTGACAGATTTGCAAAATAATCTTCTCCAATATGAACGTCAACCTTCTCCCCTAGTGGAGCCGGAGCCTAAAGAACTAGTTCCAATTGAAGTAACAGAGACATTTGAGGACCCTTATGAACCCATGGCTACACCTGGAGGCAAACAAACAGAGGAAGGAATGGATACATTTGAGATTAAAGCTCGAGAATGGATGCAAAGGTTAGAAAAGGTAGGCCAACTCATGATGATAGAGTAGCAGTGCAGATACAGTCCATGTCCCGATTGGAAGAAGTTGTCATCAAATCAGATTACTTCAAAAACCTATCTCATCATCGATGGATTGGCACTTCCGATGATTTGTATGTACCATTTTTTGTATTATTGGCAGATTATAATGCTGAGATAAACCATCGCACCAAACCTACCCGGAAATGGTGCATACATGGAACAATATGCCCTTGTACATTAAGTATAACCCCTACTATTGTCTTGTTTTTCGACGAAGATCATGGCTTGAGTTCATTCAAACAGTGAAGACCATCAAAGGATGTGACAAATGGCTAAACTATGTATATTTGGCCCTACCTCGTGGCCCGCCAATGGTAGCATATATGATTTCAACAATTCGACATTGGGGCATTAGATTCAAGAATGTACCAAACATCATGGCACAGATGTGCCTCAAAATATTCGAACTCATGTTGGTCACATTTCGGACCTTCAAAAATGTCAAAGAACCTCACCTTTCAGCTCTAGGTTTCAATGAAGGCAACCACGACCTAGTCTACGATATGAGCACCACCCCATCCATCAACGTTGTGTATGCATGGCACGCTCGTATCAAATACCTCCCAGTATGCTTCAAACAAACATTTGAAGAGATGTTTATCATAGGGTTCTGGGAGTATCACTCAGAAATATTCATACCCAGACCCTCTCATCTGTTACATTTATTTGTTGTGGAGCAGGCTCTACACTCCGATAAGCTGTGTATGCCACATCTGGACGTACCCGGGCCAGTCGATTGGGAGGCCTTACTCACAGATTTAGCCAGAGGACTGTGGCTCGAAGAGCACCACTTGGCCACAGATGTACGTCCTACATTTAGCTCAGCAAGGGTCTATCAAAGACGATTGACACAAGAGAGGGGGGTGTTGGTAGCAATCAGGGCATCCAAGGACGTACAAGACAAGGAAACCAACGCAAAGAGTTAGAGCGAAGAGAAGGTGTTGGTAGCAGTCAGGGCACCCAAGGACTTACAAGACAAGGAAGCCAATGCAAAGAGTCAGAGCAAAGAGAAGGACCAAGTAGGAAAAGCAGTCAACACAGATCCCGCAAATAGGCCCTATAATTTTTCACGAAGCAATATTTCTCAAATAGTGATTTTAGTCACTTCACACCATTGTAAATACCATTTTTGGTTATTCCTACTCCATTTTGTGCAAGCCAAGGAGTCCTTGAGCTTGAGGAGTATTAGTAAAGTTTATGTACCAATTTTCATAATTTTCAGAGCTCATTTGAGCCTCCAAAATAGCATAGGAACCTAACTTTTAAGTAGGTCAGACACTAGGTTTGGATAGGACCAAAGCTAGTCAAAAACTATAAAAAGAGCTAGAGAGCTCATTTTTGAGGTTAGCTTGTTGTAGATTTGAACTTTGTATGAGAACTCTTTTGTAATGGAAGTTACTCCTTTGTTACTCTCTTTGTTCTTGCCATGTGTGCGTGTGTGTGTATGTGTGAGCATGGTAGTGTGCTTCTCCATCACCACTTGTGCACATCACTTGCTCGAGGTCTTCATACCATCCTCATGTCTTGCTGGATTGACATTAAGGGAGGTGCTACTCATCACTGAGCTACAATGAGTTATTCCCTACTTGTAGAAAATGGCTTGCTTCATTTGAGACTAAAAAAGGAACTAAGCTTAAGGCTTTATGTTCAGATAATGGGGGTGAGTATACCTCACATGAATTCAGCCTTTTCTCTTAGTCTAGAGGGATTCGTAGAGCGTTTACAGCTCCTTATACCCCAGTATAGAATGGTGTAGCTGAAAGGATGAATAGAACTGTTCAAGATAGAGTATTCTCTATGTTGCATCATGCAAACCTCTCACAAGGCTTTTGGGTAGAAGCAGTATTGACTACATTTCATGTGATTAACTTTTCACCTAGTACTGCCAAAGGTCTGAAAGTGGCACACAATTATGGACAGGGAAGCCATCATATTATGACCATCTTTGAGTTTTTGGGTGTGAAGCATATGTTCATATACCCAAGAGTCTTAGAAAAAAGTTGGACCATAAGTCAAAGAAATGCATTTTTCTTGGATATGGTTGAGAAGGAAAATTTGGATATCGCTTATGGGATCTTGAAACACGGTCAGTGATCAGAAGTAGTGATGTCATTTTCAATGAGTCTAAGATGCATAAACAGCCTATTAAGGAGGTTGAAGTGAGAAGAGTAGTGTTTGAGGATACTAGTCCTCCAGTTAGCATGCATAAAAATGTTGCACATAAGGTCATTCAAGAGAATGTCCGATCAGATTAGTCTGTACATGCTCCTGTTCAACAAGCATTGAGACGCTCTACACCTGTCTCACATCCACCTGATAGATATGTTCCAGGTTTAGATTTTGTTATGCTAATAGATGTCAGTGAGCCTTCTTGCTACAAAGAGGCTATGCACATAGAGGATCATGTCAAGTGGGAGTGTGCCATGAAGAGTGAGTTGGATTCTATTCACAAGAATGGTACTTGGGATTTAGTATCTTTGTCAAATGGTAGGAAAGCTTTACCATGTAAATGGGTATATAAGTTGAAATTCACATCAGATAGTGCTTCTCCAAAGTATAAAGCACGACTTGTTGCAAAGGGTTTTAAGCAACAACATGGTGTTGATTTCGAGGAAATCTTCTCTCCAGTGGTCAAGATGACTACCCTATGCATGTTGCTTGGATTCATTGCAATGGAGGACTTAGAGCTATTCCAAATGGATGTGAAAACTGATTTCTTACATGGAGATCTTATAGATGAGATCTATATGGAACAACCAGAGGGTTATGTCGTTCCTGGCAAGGAAAGTCTAGTTTGTAAGCTCAAGAAGAGCTTGTATGGGCTTAAACAGTTCCTTAGACAATGGTACCAAAAGTTTGATGCTTTTACGAAGTCTCAAGGCTATTCTCAAAGCAATGACTATCATTGTTTTTACACAAAGAGATGTTTAGATGGCAGCTTGATATGCTTGATACTTTATGTCGATGATACGTTGATTGTTGGGAATCCCTCTTGTGACTTGTCAATTCTCAAAAAGAAGTTGATTCACTCATTTGATATGAAGGATTTGGGGATGCCAAACATATTCTTGGCATGCGCATTACTCATGATAGGAGTAAAAGATGCATATACTTGTCTCAAAGTGAGTACATGTCCAAAGGACTTCACATGTTCAATATGCAAGGTGGAAAGGCATTGAGTACACCTTTATCCACATATGTGAAGTTGAGCAAGAATGATTGCTCCAAATCAGATGAGAAAAAGGAATTCATGACCAAAACTCCCTATGTCTGTTGTTGGTAGTCTCATGTATGCTATGGTAGCTACAAAACCAGACAATGCATTTGTAGTGGGAGTTGTGAGCAAATATATTTCTAGTCCTTGCAAGAAACATTGGGAAGCGGTCAAGATGACTTTGAGATATCTGAGTGGCACTAAGGACAAGTGTCTATGCTTAGGTATAGGGAAAGCATCCATTATTGGTTACATAGATTCTGACTATGATGGTTGTGTAGACAATCGTAAGTCTACATCAGGGTATATTTTTCATTTTGCTGGAGGTTCTATCTCTTGGAGATCTCGTCTTCAAGAATGTACATATGTTTCCACCATAGAAGCAGAGTATGTTGCAGCAAGTGAGGCATGTAACGAAGCATTGTGGCTTTCTCGTCTTGCTTGTGATATGGGTTTACCTCAGCATGTACCTCATTTACTCAGTGACAATTAGAGTGACGATCACTGCTCCATGTATAACAATGTTTCATAGGAGTGAACTTCTGATGTTGCTTATTCTAGAATTTTCCTCCTAGTTTCTATGCCACTAACTCAACTAGTTCCTCCACTGAAGATGAAGGTTTGGATGTGATACTGGCCGAGCATTCTAATCCTTTATAGATTTTGGAAAAGTCTATTGTCTTCTATGTCAATGCACATCCTCACACACTGGTCTAGGGTATTTGGCTCTTTCAGATACACATAGGATCATAAATTTCCACTCAAGATACTATCTAAAAACAATGATACTTGCTTGGCATGGGTGGATATCTCTAAGACTGGACATCTCTCTATGTATTGCTTGAATTTATGCCCTACTAACCTTAATGTCTCTTGGGATGTCTGTTTGAAACTATGGATCAAGTATAAGGTGTTGTGCTTGATTACACTCTTGGAGAAGTCAGTGATGAAAGCAACAAATAGCTACGTGATGTTCCTAAATTAACCTTGTTGTAAGGGTTGAAACCATGCTAGGGTAGTATTCTTCAAAGTTAGCCCAAAAGCTTTGTATTGAGTGAACAGGTTCTCTACTTGTTCTGTTCTCAATACCTACTTGAATTCAGCTACATGATCATAAGGATCTCCCATGCTTTCAAAGTAGTTCTTCATGGTCTTTACAACATGTGAGGGTCTCAATGTTCTCGAGTGTTCTCTTTGTCTAGGTAGCAAAAAATTGTCATCATCTTAGTGTGGCCTATGTAGTCAAGTCAAAGAAATGTATCAAAAAGGTTTGAGAGAGATAAAAGTTAACCATCTTGAAAACAAAATGTTTTTATTTTTTTGAACATAAATTTGAATGTGGAAATCATTCCGACAACACACGCATACACACACACATACTCACAAGGTAGAGATGAGGAGGAGTGCAATGGAAGGAAGAGTACTTATTTTCAATAGCTGAGAATACAAGATCACTTACAAAGATCAATCCATCAAAAATATCACCTAAAAAATGAGTTTTTTAGCTCTTTTTATAGTTTTAAGTGAATTTAGCCAATTTTAGACCTATTGTATAACATAATTAAAAAATAGTTTGTATATTGATTTTAAAGTATATAATGAAGTAATTCGATGGCGATGCACCACGATGCACTCTTCTTCTCGAGAGCTCCATGGCGACATCCTTGGAGTAGAAAATTGAGCTCCTAAGGCTGCACACAGTACTTTGCACAGAGGCTGCAGAATACGTAGAAAAGCATAGTACACAGGGAGTATGAAGATAGAATTCTTAGGTCTTACAAATGCGGTCGAACCTACAGTCTGTGACTAACCAAGCCACTATATGTTTTATTAAAGAACGTATACAAAGAAGTGTCGGTGGCCATTTGGCCTTTCAGATGGACACTAACGGTAACAATATCCCACTAAAGGCCAATATGGACAAAGCAACTATGGGAGAAAAAATAAAGAATGATAAAGAATACCTGAGTGTAAGTATACAAACTCTACCTCCCACCTGATGGATATGTTACACAGTATACAAGTGACTATGTAAGATCATGAATCAAGTGACCTCCATCAAGTGAAAATAATGTCGAAAGAATAGGACCGAGCATAGAAGACCACCTTGTAACCAAGGTCATCAAGTTGACCAACTGACATCAAACTGTGTGATAACTGAGGTATGTGGCACACATTATGAATAGTAAATTTTGAACCATCAATGAACTGCACAACCACATCTCCAATCCCCACAACGGCACACTAGTAAGAGTCACCAAGTCTCACGGTAGCAAGAGACTTTGCTACATAATTAGAGAACCATTCTGTGTGTGGTATCATGTGGAAAGAAGCACCAGAATCTAGCAGCCACATGTGGGAAAGAGAATCAGCCATAAGAGCCTCAGTTGGCACGGTACTATCAAGTATCACCACATCCGCATCATTAGAAATAGCATTAATTTCTTCAATCCTCACAGTCGAAGTAGATGGTGCAGGTAACTGTTTAACATGCCCATTGTTAATCGTTAAACGTTTCTTCGTTACTCCTACTTTCAGACTCAAGCACTTCAAGTTCAGCCGACTCCGAATCTTCCTAACCGCAAATGTTCTCTTAGTCGCGTGGGTCCTTGGGAGTGGTAGGGGTCTGTTAGACAGAGGCCCTGTACTATTTTCCCAAATTAACACACAATCCTAATGTTATCCCGTTCTTAGCTCAGGGTCCATCCCTGAACAACAGAAAACTGTTCAGTGTACTCGAATTAGGACTTCAAGACTGGAGATAGCAATCCAGTTACTTAATTTATGAACCAAAATATACTTCGTAACAATGTCACCTACTTCGTACTTCGTCAGAGTAGATAGATGTACCAACCAGATATTATACCTTAAAGTTACGAGGACTCGAACAATCAACCTCCCAGTAATAAACTGCTAACCATAAACTAACGATGTCCTACTCACATTCAGACCATTACAACTACTAGTCTCCCCGTAATCGGAATCAACAGTAAGGATAGGCTACAATATCGAATTCGGTCGCTTGCACAAACGCTATCAGACAATTAGTTCGGATTACTTTTCACGCTACCTACTTCGCCGCAGAATAACATACCGCACTTGATCACGCTCAGAGGCACATTCAATCATCACCGAACAGACTCGTAACACATTACAATTGATTCGCAACTCTGTACTAAGGTGAGGATAATCGATTAGCCGGAGTTCAGACGGAACAGAACAAAGCAGAACCTATCTTTTCAACGTCATACATGCTCACACAATGCGTGTACAGTACTCTCAACACGACTCAATCAAACAACACACTGCAATTCCCACAAAACGGGGCTCTCTTTCGCTCTTTTTCTCATTGCCTTAAATAGAGGATTTTTTACAAGAGTGCGCATTTCTGCAGTTACCTGCACCTTTCCTGAAAGATTCTTTTTTCATTTAATCTACCTGACCTCGTACTTTTGTCCTTATTCGGCAGCCGTCCGACACTTTTACATTTAAGGCACCTGTCTGAGTTCATTTGTCCTTGTTCGGCGGCCCTCTAACACTGGCACGCACGGTGGGACTCCAACCCGCAGGTGCATTATTGACTTCGACATTCTTTTGCGTTGACTGTAGGCCTATTCCAGAGTTCGGCTCCCGAATCATTTCTGACCGTACTTGTTCTGAAATCTTAAAAGGGCCAAACCAGCGTAATTTGAACTTTCCTGCTGCTCTGTCGGATTTTGCATTATAGAAGAGTACAAGCTGATCTACCGAAAAGATTGGGGTCTTTAAATATCGATCGTGTGTCTTGGCTTGCCTTAGTTGAACTTCGCGCATGGTTAGAAGGCTGAGCCATCGGTGCTCATCAAGTTCCCTGAGTGCGTCCATTCGTGCTGTCAGCGACTCTTCCGGTAGCATTTTCTGGGTGATTGCTACACGTAGACTTGGGATAACTATTTCCATGGGTGCTATTGCTTCTAAACCATAAGCTAGTTTGAAAGGTGTCAAACCTGTTGTTACCTTATATGTAGTTCGGTATGCCCATAATACTGCAGGTAGTAGTTGATCCCATCTTTCCGGTGCTTTCGTGATCAGTTTCCGAAGTATATTCAATAGTGATTTGTTTGTACTTTCGGCCAAACCATTGGCGCGAGGGTAATATGGAGAGCTGAGTTTATGTGTCACCTGGAATGATTGGGTGAGTACCTTCATTAATTGATTTATGAAGTGAGTACCTTGATCTGTCACCAATTCTAGTGGTAAGCCAAATCGTGGGAAGACATCATTTAACAGACATTTTGCTACTGCAACTGCTGTAGCAGACCGTAAAGCCCAAGCTTCTGCCCATCTCGTTGCATAGTCTGTACAGGTTAATATGTATCTATTGTTACTGAAGACTGCCGGAGGTGTGATTGGACCGATAAAATCTAATCCCCATTTCTGAAAAGGTTCGAGTGGCATAATAAGCTGCAAGGGAAAGAAGTGTCGTTGTAGTGGTTGTCCAGACCTTTGACAGTTATCGCAGTTTTTGACGAATTGGGCCACATCTCGGTACATAGTAGGCCACCAGAGACCTCCTTGCAGAATTTTCCGGTGAGTTAGATCTGTGGCAAAGTGACCACCAGTAGGGGTTGAATGAGCCATCGTGATGACCGAGTTAATTTCGTGCGGAGGAACACATCGAAGTAAGATTCCGGTGTGATCTACATAATATAGTTCTCCTGCAACTAGCCGGAATCGGCGGCTAAAGACTACCATTTTCCTTCGAACTGCCTTGGTAGTCTCAGATGGAAAGCATCCTTCGGTGAGAAAAGTTAGAATCTGATCATAATATGTAGGTGTTACTTGTAATTCGGCAGTCTCATCGATCAGTGGTTCAGAACAATAAATTGCTGGAGTAGTGTCATCTATGCCTATCGGAGCTTCACCAGAATCTAGGCGAGATAAGAAATCTGCTAAGGCATGTGCATTCCCGGGGCGGTGAATGACTTCATAATCAAATTCCTGCAAGAGTAGTACCCATCGTGCTAATCGTCCGCCTAAATGTTGTTGTCTTACTAGATAGACAAGGGCAGCATGATCTACGTGAAAGGTAAATTTCCGGCCTAATAGATAATGTCTGAACTTTTTGATGGAGTAAATTAATCCTAGACATTCTCTTTCGGTGGTAGAATAGTTCTTTTCTGCCGGTGCGAGCCTTCTGCTGGCGTAATAGACAAGGCGAAACCACTTATGTGTTTGCTGCATCAGAATACTGCCGATCGCGACATCTGAAGCGTCGACAAAAACATGGAACGGATTGTCCCAGTCCGGTGGTTGTAAGATTGGGGCCTGCGTCAATAGATACTTGAGTCGATCAAATGTAGTTTGGCATTCTTGAGTCCATTCGAACTGTCGGGGAGTTTTGGTGATTAGTCTGTTCAGTGGTACAGCCAGATGATCAAGCCATCGTAAGTGTCTGCCATGCCACCGTACTTGACCCATAAAACGCATTACTTCTTTCGGAGTGGCGGGTACTGGGGCTTCTAAAATTGCCGAAATCTTGTCCGGGTCTACTCGGATACCTTGGGCAGATACAATATGACCAAGTAGCTTGCCACATGAAACGGCAAACACAGATTTGCTTGGGTTAAGGTAGAGTCTGTAGTCTCGACACTTTTGGAAGCAGCACCGTAGATGAAGCAAATCTGCCATCATCTTTCCAAAAATTGAGAAATCATCGAGATATACTTGCATAAACGAATTGAGATAAGGAGAGAAAATCTCTTGCATACATCGTTGAAAGGTGCTTGGTGCGTTTCTCAATCCAAACCACATTACTGTGCAAGCAAAGACACCCCAATTGGTAATGAAGGCAGTTTTTGGGATATCTGCTTCAGCCATCCTAACCTGATTGTAACCGCTGTATCCGTCTAAGAATGAATACATTTCGTGGCCTGCTACCCTATCAAGCATGGTATCCAAAAAGGGGATCGGAAAAGGATCCGGTACTATTGCTGCGTTTAATTTCCGGTAGTCTACACAGATTCGTAGTTGCTTATTTTTATTTGGCACGATCACAATTGGCGAAATCCATTCAGCATGTTCTACTGGTACGATGAATCCAACTTTTAATAATCTATCAAGTTCGGCTTTTACCTGTGATGCATAATTGGGATTCATCTGATAGCTGGGCTGCTTATTCGGTTTAGCTTCAGGCTTCAGCATGACTCTGTGCTGATATATGCGCGGATCTAATCCTTTCATATCTTTGTAATCCCAGGCAAAGACGTCTGAGAATTCGCGAAGTAGTCGAATCAAATCAGCCTTAAATATTTCCGGTAGGTTTTGCCTTATCTTTACAGGTCGTGGATGATCTTCGTCTCCTAGATTGTACGAGGTCAACTGGTCTTCGGAGACATAAAACTGTTGCGGTTTCTCTGTATCGTCTGTCGACCGGAATAGTGAATGTATTTCATTGTCATGTATTGGCACCCTATCTTCCTGCTTAGTTTCTTGGGTGATAGGTGCAACTGTACATACTGAAGTACTCCAGTTATCTATTACGGACTGTAGATCAACAGTCCCTAAGGTCATTAAATCAGCGTTATTCTTCAGAAATTCCTCTTCTTCATCATCTGATAGTCCATCTAGCATGTGGACTGGTTCAGCAAAATATGGTCTAGCGTGCAGTTCGCAAGGTTGTATAGCATCTAATTTTACTACATATCTACGGCTGGCATCTTTGAACGTAAGCTCTTGTGCAGACCAGTCTTGTATTACCTTCGCATGCTTCAGCCAAGGTCGACCAAAAAGAAGGTTGTAATCCAAAGTGGATTCCGGCAGATCTAGTATAACAAAATTCATTTTGAAGGTCGTACCTTGTAGAGTAATGGGTACATTTCGCACAAGTCCTATAGGATGGACTCTAGATTGGTCTGCCATTCTGACAAAAAATTGAACTGGTTCGATTTCGGTCCAACCTAACCTGTTGCACAAGGCTGTAGTTGCAATGTTGACACCAGAGCCTCCATCAATCAATACCTGTGTAATTTTATGATTCTTATACCATACTGTAATCAAGGGGACTAAATGATCAACCGTAGAATCAGGTTCTGGTTGAACTGCTGTTGTCGCCGGAATACAAGAAGGTATCGGACTAAACTGTTGCTGGAACTGTTGTCGAACCCCAGGTACTAATGCCAGTAGTTGACCGAGAGGCAGAGTGATAGATGCCTTGGATAAAATTTCCCAGGCCTGCTGAGATTGGTCATCCTGTTCTTTTGATCTTGAGGTCTCTGCTGATGCCGAAGTATCTTCTATTATGTCTACTGTTGATGGTGGTTCCGCTGCTGCTTCCTTTTGTTGTGTTCCTTCTTTTGTTGACGAGGTCTGAGTCACCGGAATGGGTTCTGGGAACACTGGTGGTTCTGTGGCGGTCCAGTGGCTAGCTTTGTTATACATCCTATGTTGTTCTCGTATCCCTGGTTCAAATACTTCTGCTGCTGACTGCAGCTGTTTACCTGATCGGGTCTGGACTGTAGCAGTTTGCGTTTCTACCGGTGTAATTTGTACCATGTTGGCCATTAGGTTTTGCCGCTCCTTCTTCCTTTGATCATATTCAGCTGCGTCCTTGCAATATCTTCTAATGTGTCCGAATTCACCACAAAAATGACAACAGGGCGGTGGTAAATTGGGATTTTCCGGTGATGGTTCGTTATGCCAGCGGTTTGCATTATAGTTATTGTTCCTCTGTCCTCGGTAGTTTCGATATCCTTGCGGCTGATTGTTTCTCAGTTGCGGAGGTACATAGTGATTCGCTGCCTGTCCATGCTCTTGAATAACAGCATTGACTGTTGTTGTTCCCTGTAATCTGGCATTGTAGACACAATTTCCGGTGGTGTGTCCGGCAGTGTTGCAGATAGCGCAGAATGTTTGATTTAGCGCACAGTTGGCACTAGTATGACCTGAATTTTTGCACGTGATACAGTACACTTGTCTGGTTATATCTTCAGCCATGGTTTTGTTCGTTTTTAACCACTCTAGATCTTCTGTAAATCCACCGACTTTGGATTCCAGTTGCAGAGCCATGGCGATGACTGCATCCAACGTCATTGCTCCAACACATCTTATGATCATGATCTGCTTCAATTGTGGGTTTAAACCATTGATAAACCACTGAGTGATGACATCATCCGGTAAGTTAGCGTGGGCCTGTGGTATCTGTCGCAAGTGTGTTCTAAAAAGTGTAGCATATTCCTGGATAGTCTGATTTGCCTTCTGTCGGTTGTTTTGTAAATAATCAAAGATTTCGGCGGGATTCTTCTTTAGTCTGAATCGTTGCAAAAAAGCATCTCGTACTGCATCATAGGTACCGAAATGATTAATGTCGTATTCCGTAAGCCATCTAGCCGCTTCATTGACCAGTGTAGATTGAAAAACAATGGCCTTGTATGCCTGATCCGGTGGATGGTTGAGGACTACATAACTGATCTCGAAAGTGCGTACGTGAGCATCCGGGTCATCCCCTGGGAATCCACCAAATTTTGTGTATGTTACTCCTGTTGGAGGCGGCCTTGGTTGACATAACTGTTGTTGCTGTTGTTGTCCGTTCATTGTGAGTGTATCCGGTCCTCCTTCTGTAACTTGAGGTTGATTGGTTGAACTACCAGAACCTGGCTCGCCGGATGGCGTGCCTTCCGGTGTGCTATTTTTGCGTAGGATACTTCGGACCTCTGCTTCGAATAGCTCTCCTTCCTTCTGGATGTCCAATATCCGAAATCTTTCTTTCAAGCACGCGGGTCGGGCTGAGGATTCCGCGAAAAATGCTAATCCTTGGCCGCCAGTTGGTGTTTCTATTACCGGAATATCACCGGAATGAACTGACAGTGTACCAGACTGTCGTGTTTTTCTGCTTTTACCGATTTCTTTTCCTAGATTTTTTCTAATCGTGGATAACTCTGAATCTTTATCCAAGATTGTTAAGCTGGTTTCCAGCGGCGTCTTGGTAGATTCTGGAATTATTGTATTTTCGATAGGTTGGGTCGAAGTGACACCAGAATGTACCAAAGGCGTTGATCGTTCCACCGGAATATGATCGGAATTAATTCTAACGTCCTTAACTTGCTTGACCACTGGGTCAGGCCGCGTTATACCTTCTTCTCCTAGGGTTGTCTTTAGTACTTTTCGTGTTCCAGACGTATGGTTCCTAGGATACGTTTCGCCAGACCGAGTAATCGGCATGTATCATTGCTTAGTAGCACTATCTGAGCAGTTGGCAACAATCTGGCTCTGTTGCTACCGTCAGTCAATCGAACGATAAACGTAGTGTTTGATTCTGAAAAACAGCCGGCACGCTACTACCACTATTCACAGATAACTGGCAACCTGATGCCACTTTCCCACAGACGGCGCCAAATGTTAATCGTTAAACGTTTCTTCGTTACTCCTACTTTCAGACTCAAGCACTTCAAGTTCAGCCGGCTCCGAATCTTCCTAACCGCAAATGTTCTCTTAGTCGCGTGGGTCCTTGGGAGTGGTAGGGGTCTGTTAGACAGAGGCCCTGTACTATTTTCCCAAATTAACACACAATCCTAATGTTATCCCGTTCTTAGCTCAGGGTCCATCCCTGAACAACGGAAAACTGTTCAGTGTACTCGAATTAGGACTTCAAGACTGGAGATAGCAATCCAGTTACTTAATTTATGAACCAAAATATACTTCGTAACAATGTCACCTACTTCGTACTTCGTCAGAGTAGATAGATGTACCAACCAGATATTATACCTTAAAGTTACGAGGACTCGAACAATCAACCTCCCAGTAATAAACTGCTAACCATAAACTAACGATGTCCTACTCACATTCAGACCATTACAACTACTAGTCTCCCCGTAATCGGAATCAACAGTAAGGATAGGCTACAATATCGAATTCGATCGCTTGCACAAACGCTATCAGACAATTAGTTCGGATTACTTTTCACGCTACCTACTTCGCCGCAGAATAACATACCGCACTTGATCACGCTCAGAGGCACATTCAATCATCACCGAACAGACTCGTAACACATTACAATTGATTCGCAACTCTGTACTAAGGTGAGGATAATAGATTAGCCGGAGTTCAGACGGAACAGAACAAAGCAGAACCTATCTTTTCAACGTCATACACGCTCACACAATGCGTGTACAGTACTCTCAACACGACTCAATCAAACAACACACTGCAATTCCCACAAAACGGGGCTCTCTTTCGCTCTTTTTCTCATTGCCTTAAATAGAGGATTTTTTACAAGAGTGCGCATTTCTGCAGTTACCTGCACCTTTCCTGAAAGATTCTTTTTTCATTTAAGCTACCTGACCTCGTACTTTTGTCCTTGTTCGGCGGCCGTCCGACACTTTTACATTTAAGGCACCTGTGCGAGTTCATTTGTCCTTGTTCGGCGGCCCTCTAACACCATCAACATTCTATCCTTTACCTTTAGCATTTTTTACTGCATAATAATCTTTCTTCATGTGTCCTTTCTTATGACAATAATGGCATTCAATGTCCCTCTTCCGATTTACTTCTACCCTTATTTCGTTGACCATTCTTTCCCTTGTTCTTGCTCCTACCACATTGCTGATTCTTTCCTTGGTAAGAATCACGAACATTATATGCATCTCCACTCTGAGTGCCAACAATAGATTTTCTACGAATCTCCTCACTCAAGAGTGCTCCACATATGTCACCATAGATGAGTTTACCACCAGGTGCACTATTGCTAATAGCTATGCAAAACATATCCCCTGATGATGGCAAGGTGCATAACATCAATATTGCTTTCATTTCATTATCCATATCCATTTTCTGAGCCTGTAACTGGTAGAATATAGCATCAAACTCATTTAGAGGAGCAACAACACTATCTATGTCCTTCATGCGAAGGTCATATAATTTTTTCATCAGATACACTTTATTTAATGTCGTCTCTTTTTCATATGTATTTCATAACTTCTTCCAAAGCTCCTTTGCACTCTCATAGTCTAATACTGTAAAGTAAACATTATCTGCCAGGTGTAAGAGAATGGTAGACCTGGCCATTTCATTTAACTTATTGCAATCATCTTCATCCATGTCAGTACGCTTCCTTGAAATTCCAATACTGGCTTCCATTGCCTCCTTTGAATCAGCACATCTTTGATCTGATTCTTCCATAGGGCAAAGTTTGTGCCATCAAGATTTCGGATCTCAAAATGGTCTTTGCCCTGCAAGTTACAGCTCCTTCTCGGAACACTGGCACTAGACCCTGATCCACCATATGTGCCTGAGATCTCTGATGCCATGATAGTAGAGAACTGAATAGAAGAATGATAATGGAGCTAGAAGAGTCCAAACACCAATGAATAAATGTATCAAGGAGTAAATCGACCACTATATAGTTGACAACACCAAAAGTTTGGAAAAATTTTCCCAGAGTATCCTCTACAAAATGAGCATATGACTAGTGTCAAAATATCACAAAACTGCAAGTACTAACATGTTTACCTGCATAGTGAATCATTGACTCCACTGCATATAATTAGTTACCCGATAGAAGCCAACTAGGCTTATCGAGCACCTATGAACAACTATCATACATCTCCTATGGCGAGGCTGGCTAAGTCTTACACCTACATCACTGAAGAGAACCCGACATCTGGCCATCTCCCAGTTAAGAAAACCTCATCACGACCCTCTTTATCAAATTTAAAAGGCTTTATGCAAAAAATGTAACCGCTATATCAATGACCACATGGACATACATAAGCGGTATCCATAGAAGCATACATGGTGTGTATGTGCTCAATATATGCAGTAAAATGATACTAAAAAGCTGAATGTAGCCAATAGCACCTGCAAGTATTTATCAACTCTGATGTTTTAAGCTCAAAAATAACCTGCATAAATTTGCAATGGCTGCTCCCACCAAAACTGAAAACCTTTCAAGAAACCTGTGGTTTTACGAGTGTGGCTGAAAACACAGCCCCAAAGGTTGATATCTATTGTTGGAGAAGTACAAAGAACACTCTTCTTGATGTTCTTGGACCTATGTGAAGAGAACTATGTGCAAAAATACTTGAAAATGACTCCAAAAGATACCTCAGAAATGCTTCAAAACAGGATTTGAAAGCAAAGAATGAAGCTTTGAGGGACCAAAACATGTTCAAGGTAATGTTAACCTTAGTCTTTCCCCTTCTTCAAACACCACAAGAGTGTAGCTTAGTGGCAAGAGATTGCCACGGTTAAGCGAGCTCCAAGGGAACAATACTAGGATGGGTGACCTCTCGGGAAGTACCGAGAACCTCTATCTTCCTTGATTGTTGAGGTCCTCCCTCAAGCGCAGCGAACAATGCCAACGGTGACTTTGGTGACTCGGATGATA
Source organism: Ceratopteris richardii (assembly GCA_020310875.1). Classification (NCBI taxonomy): domain Eukaryota; kingdom Viridiplantae; phylum Streptophyta; class Polypodiopsida; order Polypodiales; family Pteridaceae; genus Ceratopteris; species Ceratopteris richardii. The sequence goes on along the minus strand of CM035425.1, from coordinate 142,763,898 downwards.
AGGTATGCCAAGGTCTATGCCTTGGTTTCCCGCCTTAGTCATAAGCCTTTGAGAAATCCTTAGGTGGGTGGGCGGGTGCTCACTTCGCTCACACAAAAGGAACAAATTTTTGCATCAAAATGCTCTGATATCAGTGAAATATTTCAATGGTGATGCACCACAATGCGCTCTCCTTCTTCAAAGCTCCACGACAATATCCTCGGAGTAGAAAACTGAGCTCCTAGGGCCACATAGAGTACTCTGCACAGAGGCTATAGAATAAAAAAAAAACATAGTACACAGGGAGCACGAACACAGACTTCTTAGGTGTTACAAATGTGGTCGAACTTATAGTCTGTGATTGACCAAGCCACTATATGTGTTATTAAAGAACATATACAAAGAAGCGTCCACTAGCCATTTGGCCTTTCACATGGACAGTAACGGTAACAAAAAGTCCCCACCCCCCCACCAACAGGATAATTGCACTATCTTACCATTCAAGGGTATTGTTCGAAGTGTAACAAGGAGCACATCATACACGATTTTCCCAAGTATCTAGCTAATGCCTTGAATATATTTCCAATTAATGTGATAGGCATAGTGCAAGTGGATCTCCATGCACTTTATTCCCATCCAAGCATTCACCAGAGCACACGCATTGCAACAAGCCCAACAAGGAAACCAAGAGAAAAACTCGGAGGCTAGCAACCTTGAAGATTCTAGTAAAAGAAAGACCAAATCATGGAAAGATTCAAGACTTAGATATAATGTTCAAGGCTTATCAAGCACGACTAAGAGAAGGATCAAACGTGGTAGAACTAGACAAGAGCTACCCTAGTGCTGACCTAGAGGTAGAAAGAATCAAATTATGCATTGAAATGGTTGAAGTAGCTTAGTCTATGTTTAAGGCTAGTCAAATCTTTCATCACAGCAATCTAGTCAAACTAGAATTGCACTTTCAAGGGCTATTGGAATTAAGAAGAGATCACACATGAAAAACTGGCTAGCAACACTACCACAATTCAAACTACCACTATAAGTATAGAAGAATTTTTCTTTCCAATATCAGAAATGACCAGTGAAGATTTTGCAAACACATGACTTTGTCATCCCTAGTTCATTGCACACTGAATTCTAGTTTTCAAACACACAATATGTATCTCAAGAATACAAAAGGTCAAGCTACCCAGCTTCTCATACCGATCAAGAAGAAGACAGGGAAGAGCATGATGAGCAATAACACAATGAGGATGATGAAGGCAAAAATGAGCAATCAAGTGATAAACTTGCATACATAGAGGCACTCCAAAGATTGTATTCCAGAATGGAGGCTATGTGAGCAAGGAACTAGATGACGAAAGAAAGAAGCCATGCTTCTTATAACAAGAACTTACTAATAGTGGATTCGATGCTGCATATATCAAAACTATGCACAACAACAAAATGCCTCAGGTTCTACTATAAATTTATCAATTCATCCCAGTTTATCATGCAAATTCACCCTTAGAGGCCACACCCCACCCCCAATCCCTCCTATTGACATAGCCACATTTGCCACCATTCATTCCCTACCTCTCACCACCAACCAAGTGTCTGAAAGCACTACCTCCCACTTCGAAATTCCACCCCATCACACCTCACCACCCATACTCACAACATCATCACCTCATACTCCCACTCAATGACCTCTCACACTAATTTTCCCACCCCTTGTACCACCTGCTCGGCCTTCCATTCCAGATTTCCAATTAACAACATCCAGATCCACCTCCATCCTAGACGTGTGGACTTCAATTTTTGAATCATTTCTTGGGTTTTGTCCTCCACTTACTACCTTCATTATCCCACTTATACCTCCTTCTGAACCAATCGCCTCCGAGTCACCCCTTTCCGTTCCCCTTTTTAAATATAACCACAACACAAGAAAGTGTAATAGAAACATGGACATATCACCATCCTCGTCGATGATCCCACTCCCTCTTCCCACCTCACCCCCACCACATTTCCCCATTCCCCTTTCACCACCATGCACTGATATACATGCCTTCTCGACCCCTATTCTGATTCCTCCTGCATTTCCACCTCCTACCCTAGCATTCATGCACATCAATCCCATCTTCTCAGCATCAAACATGGACAATGCTTTCTCACAAATGTTCACTAGTATAATGCAAATCCACGAGGAGTATGTAGCTCTCGGTCAACAAATAGACAATTTACAGGCACACGTGACATCCCTCCAAGACCAAGTGAAGTCCTTGCTAAGTGAGAATGCATCACTCAATGCTAGCAACACCATGTTACAATAGGCTCACATTGAACTAGAGGCACAGTTTCTAGAGAGACAAGATAAAGAAGCTTTCACACAGATAGTGGAAAACCTGCACATGTAGATGGAACGCGATGCTAAAC